>CM054058.1:269916311-270293631 GCA_028641055.1 Alopecurus myosuroides
TGAATTATTAGTCATAAATGCAGATGGATTACAGTCTATGTATCATGTTGTAATGCCCACATGAATCACATAGTAATCATCATATCTTGCATATGCACTACAGTGCATCATTTATTTTTGTAAATTTCCCAGCTGTTATTTGTTTACCTAACATGTTATATATCTTTTATGGAGAGACATCACTAGTGAACAGTGGACGCCGGTTCATTCTTTTACACTGATAATCCAACATAGCTACTTCAAGCACTGTTCTTTTTACTGCAGTCATTGTTCTCATTACTTTCACTTCAAACAAGCACTTTTTCCACATTATACGTCTAATCCTTTGTTTTCAGCAAAACCGGTGAGATTGACAATCTCACTTTTTGTTGGGGCAAAGTATCTTGGTTGTATTGTGTGCATATTCCACGTTGCTGCTCAGCCTGGTAGTGCGCCTTGCCAACATCAGCTGTCAACAACCTTCAGAAGTGATTTCTTTCTCCTACTGATCGATTCAACCTTGGTTTATTCCTGAAGGAAACTTTCGGCACTCTTCATACCTTCCTCTTGGGTTGTCCCAACGAACGTGTGTCCACACGTATCAAGCAATTTTCTCGCGCCGTTGCCGGGGAGGAAGAGGATTTGTACAAGGATAGTCTCTCACCTCCAATCTCTTTACTTTGTTTTTGTTCTGCCTAGTTTATATTTTGTCTTGTTTGCTTCTTTATATCAAAACACAAAAAATAGTTTCTATTCTAGTTGTTATTTTTGTTATCCCATTTTAATCTTGCTTTATCATGTTTTCTATCAATGGTTGCTATCTTTGAAAGTATATCTTATCGTCAAGGTCGATTCCTCACGGAAGAACAACAAAAATATTATAAGGAACACCGCTTGTCACAAAAAGGGATACACCTATGGGAGAAAATTTATAAATTTCATAACTATGCTAAAGAATTATGCTCTACTTATAATATTACTTATTGCTTTGATAAATCTTGTTGCTATACGAGGTATAAACACCTCTCTTTTCAATGTGAGTATAATGATAATGTTACCATATCTTCTTATGTCAACGGAAATTATGACTTTTATGATGTGGACCAAATTGAAGAATTTATTGCTTGGAAGGGTGCATTCGAAATTGCTTATTTGCTTGAAAATATTGATGATGCACCTTATAAATTTGAGATTTATGATATACTTTTGCTTTGATAATTGCATATAAGAAAATGGCTATATTCTTAAATATCTTTATAAATTCTCTCCACCAAAGGAAGATACTACCTTGTTTTATTGACATCCATGCTCACTAAAGGAGGATGAGTGTTATATTCATAATTGTGATGATCCTATTGATTCTTTTGAAATATCCCATTTTGATGAAATTGATACTTGCTATACTTGTGACCTTGATACTACTATGAATTAAACTTATGAGAATGATATTGCTACTATTATTTATGATAATCCATGCTACTTTGATAAATATTATGATAATCCTCTATTTGTTGCAACTATTGATATGCATGATAATGAGGAAGTTTATTTAGAAAATTTATATGATAATGCTCTAGATTATGGTCCTATGTTACTTGATGTTATAAATTATAATGCTACTGAATAGATTGCTATAAAGCACCCCATAAATTTTAAGAGTGACCAATCATCTTGTTTTATATTGCTAGAAGTGAGAAAGGAGAGGTTTAATTTTTTATTTTGATCCCACTATTTTTTACCTTGATATGAATTGTGTACATTTAGACCATGACAAACATGCTTTATATGATAATTATATTGTTGAGTTTTTTCATGATGCTACTGAAAATTATTATGAGAGAGAAAAATATGGTTGTAGGAATTTTCATGTTCCTAAAACACCTCTTTTTTCTTAAAAGTTTTGAAATTGCTCTTGTTCTACCTTCCCATGATTTCTAGTTTGAGCTTATTTAATTTATTTATTTACAAGATTCCTATGCATAGGAAGTGGGTTAGACTTAAATTTGTTTTATACTTGCTTCTTGATGCTCTCTTTTTCTTATTTCATATTTCTTATGTGAGCATCTTCTTGCTTTCTGTGCCTAGCTGAAATGCATTAAAGAAAAGCACTATTGGGAGATAACCCATGTTTTCTTTCTACAATTTTACTTTTGTTTTCTTTGAGACAAGGTTTTGTTCCAAGTGAAGTCTCTAGTGAAAAGTTGGTGTTAGATTTGGATTTCTGTGCAGAAACAAATTTTTGATCTCCACTCTTTAATTCGTATAAATTTCAGAAAAATCGAAACAACCTGAAAAATTGTATGCATGATCCTGAGCTATTTCCAAAACTTTTTCTATCTTTAAGTTTTCTGATTTGAGCAACGTAAGTTCCTCAAAAAATCATCTTTCCACACTATTTCTGTTTTGACAGATTTTGCCTTTTTTTTTACTTTGCATTCCGTCTTTTACTATGTTGAGTGGATTTATTTGCTCCACAAAACATCAGTGGTTGTAGCTAATGTTTACAAAGTATTGATAATGCTTGTGTCCATGCAGAACACGTGACTTTTTGATTGTGCACTAACCCTCCAATGAGAACTACTTTGAGTTTGGTGTGAAGGATGTTTTCAAGGGTTAAGAGAACAGGATGATATATGTGATCAAGAAGAGTGAAAAGCCAAAGCTTGGGGATGTCCCCGTGGTTCATCCCAGCAAATTCCAAGAAGACTCAAGCGTCTAAGCTTGGGGATGCCCAAGGCATCCCCTTCTTCATGAGCAACTTATCAGGTCACTTCTAGTGAAACTATATTTTTATTCGGTCATATCATATATACTTTACTTGGAGTGTTTGTTTGCTTTTATTTTATTTTCTTTTGTTTTATTTGCTGCAATAAACTTGTTTGGATCCTAGCATTCTTGTGTGGGAGAGAGACACGCTCCGCTTTTTCATATGAATACTCCTATTCTTAAAAAAATTCTAGCTACTGCAACTGAGTTTTAGCTCCTGTTTTCATGCATCTCTTATTCAAAGCTGCTTGTTCTTGTAGAGTAGTGCTACTCTCTTGTTTCATTGCTATATTATATAGAGAGTTTTTGTTTAAATAAAGTGCTGGTGTTGGAAAGCAATAAAATATTTCATGCTTATAACGATGCAAAAAGAAGCTTGTTTAGACTGCTAGATATTATTTAAATGCTTAGTAGTTATTGATGTAGCATGACTTCTATCAAATATCTAAGAGTGCTCAATGTTCCATTGAAAGAAATCATGAGTTTTTTTATCATATCAAAGCATAATGTTTTGGTATTCTCCTTCGAATGCTTTATTTGGTCGACTTGGGCATGCCTACACCATGTTATGACTGCAAACCAGTCACCTCTAGCCTCTATGATCCTTTAGTTTTTGACTTGTAACATCATTTATGTCTTGATTAATAAGGTTTTGTCGCTATGCATGCTTATGGCCATTATTGCTCTCTTAATTTGTCGCTCCAGGTGTTTTGCTAGCCTTCACCTGTACTGAGTATGAGCTCTACTCGTGCATCCAACTCCCAAAATCATCATGTCTTGCATATGCACTATGGTGCAGCCTTTATTTCTGTCAATTGCCCAGCTGTAATTTGTTTACCCAACATGTTATCTATCTTTTATGGCGAGACACCACTAGTGAACTATGGACCCCGGTCCATTCTTTTACACTGATAATACAACCTGCTGCAACCAGTTTGCTAATGCCAAATGTATTAACACTGTCTCCAAGAACAGAATGATCATCAAGGGTAGCGGTATTAGAATCCGCAACAGGAATATCACTCGAGTTTGTGCTATCTTCTGGCATGTCCGATCCCTCCCATACAAGGTTATCAGAACCAGTCAGAGGAACATCACTGGAACATGCGCTAGCCTGCGAGACTATAATGTCATCCTGACCAAAGCTCCTGTCATCAGGTGTAGGAGGCTCTGTGTCCATGTCTCGACTAGAAAATGTTGGAGGTGATTCAGACACTACGTCACCCTCCCAACTGTTTTCCTGCTTGAAATCCACTAGATTGTGTGAATTTATTCTTAATTTCAACAACAAATTCATGTGTGTAATCATCATTTGAAGCTTTGTACGAACTGTCATCGTCACCATCAGAAGACAAATTCTCATCCAACCGACCGATAAGATCACCCTTGTTTGCAACTGCGAACGAGTGTGCAACCCTAGCAGTTGGTTTGGCGGTGGATACCTTCTCCAAGTTGTCAGACTGATCTTCTTTTCCTTGTTATGATTTTTTGCGGAAAGGTCCTGCTTTCCTACTAGCCAATGCATCAGATTTTCCAATACGCTCTGCCTTTTCTGCTCGAGCTTCCTGCCAGGTTGATCTAGATTTGTCACCAACAAATGCATCGGTGAAACTTCCAAACTGCTCCCCTAAAAAATCGTTGGCGCTAGGTGTCAGGTTCGTCCACCCTCCAACAAGAGTTCCCATCAGACCAACCATTCCGGACGCGAGCAAACCAATAAGGTGCGCAACATCGGACTTTTGCTAAAAAAAATGAATAGATAAGAATAATGAAGAATAACATTGTCTTAACGGAACAAAAAACAAAACAAAAACCGAATAATTAGTACTGAACAAAAATAGAGATATGGCATAAAAGTTTGAAACCAAGAAGTACCTTGGCTGAACAGCCAGGATCAGAACATGTGTCAGTCCACCTATTAAAACCATCAACACCACTGAATAAAGTGTAGTTAAATCCAAACTATGAATTAAGCGGCAAGACACACAAAAACTAGAAAACAAAAAAGAAATAACAAAGTAATACAATTTAAAGGTAAGGCAAACAAACATATAAAAACAAAATTATTGAGAAATACAAAAATAAAACATCAGGTAACGCACGTACCGGGAGATTGCCAAAACACCTCCCATCAACTTGCAAGTCAGCGGCCAATATAGTATCAATGTCTTTTCTAGACCATATGTTTATAGCAAAACGCCCATCAGATAGATTAAGGTTTAGACTGCTAACATCTAGAGAATCAACATACAAAAGTTGCACAAAAAAGAAAAAATGAACAAACAAAGATTAGACATGTATGCAACCAGACTACAATTGAAATGAAGGAAAAGAAAACATACAAACATATACGTACCTCAAGGTCGAACAAGAAATTCTTGTTGTACTGGCCATTGGATAAACCTTCGTGAAGTTGGTCAGCAATAAATTTACTCCAATTAAGATTCTTAACATTGCCAATGTTGCCCTGTTAAAAAAACATAAAAAGTTTAAAATTTACCAATAAAAAAAAGTTACCATGCCAGTTCAGTATAAGTTATCACGTCATAGTAGAAGTTACAATGACAAAGAATTAGAATATACCAAAAAAAGTTACCATATCATAATAGTAAAAGTTACCATCACACTAAAGTAAAAGTTACCATGCATAACATTAAAAAGTTACCACAATAAAAAAAATCAGGAACAAATTGATACGACAAAAAAATGTTACTCACCAGAAGAGGGTAGCACCTATTGATGATCTTGTTTTTCGTCTTTTGGCATATGAAGGTACACATGATGTACATTAAAAAAAGTTGTTTGAACTTCTCATCACAACTATCCATGCTCTTGAGGATTTCAAACAGACGAGTCCTGGTTGGGGTACTTGACTCTCCGAGGAACAGATGGGGACCCAACTCAGCCTGAATGTCAGCATCCATAGCGTAAACGACATGCTCGTCACCAATGGGGAGGCCTAGAGATTGTAAAATCGTCTGGTTATTCAGTGAGATCCTACCACGACCCGGGATCACAAGCTCCCGGCTATGCTTATCATATGTTCCAGCAAACCAACTGATTACAGGGTTGTAAAGAACACTGCATTTGATGCCAAGCAGACTGTCTAGTTCCATGTTAACAATCTCAGCGCTAGAGCTCTCGGGTGGGATCAACTAGCTTACCTCTTTCTGGTCATCGTTGATGTGGTCGTACAACTTCACAATCTGACAAGGTGAGGCCCTGTCACTTTGAGGTTTTAAATCAAAACTCTCAACAAATCCCTCACCACTGTCATCATCCACTTTCTGCTTGTTTCTCCGTACTCGCTTGACACCACCAGCGGCAACAACCTCATCAACTTCATCAAACGGTTTCCTTTCCCCCTATTGATAATCCTACAATAAGGACACATTGCATATCAATCTGTGAGTAATAAAATCTTTATTTCCAGTAATAAAATAACTGATAATAATACACAAATGACACAACAAAAATGCAACCCCCACCTAACAAGTTTAGTTGGTCAACATTTAAACATAAGTATGAAGTACAATAAAAAACAAACCTTATCACTATCAATCCATAATGACTTTTACCACTCACAAAATTTGATGTATTGGGACCTGAATAAATTTGGAACTAAAACAGAGATAAACAACAATGAGCATGCAAATGTGTGCACACTATATCTCTCTGACAAAACATCATGCCACACGCCCCGAACAAACATAATAAATATCGTGTCACTCAATGTACACTAATCACACTACATAAGACCACATGAGACTGTCACAAAGAGACAAATCACACACAAAAGCATGAACTGAAACTTCATATGTCAATATCTAAAAAACAGAAAACAATAAAAATCTGAAAGTCATTGAAAGTGCTAATATACTAAGACATGAGTGTAGAAGCATGATTAACATCTAACTGAAAGCATGATGAGAAAGTTTTGCTGTCCTAATACTGTCCCCAATCCCCTATACGGGACAACAGCGATCCCAGTAGTCAACTTCTGAAGTGCTCTGTTCTCCCGGGGGGGGGGGGGGGGGGCGAGAAATCGTGTACGGCGCGCGAGTTTTCGGCTCAGATAGGGGACATTGACAATGTATAGGCATGGATGGGCTAGAATTAGACGAGAAACACATTCTCGCACGGAAGTAAAACTGGCGACGGAGATTTCTGTCGCATCCATGGTGAGCACGACGCGGGGGGGGGGGGGGGGGGGGGGGGTGTGCATGTGAACCGGGGAGAGGAAGCGAGATACGAGTTGCAAGAGTTCAGAAGGACGCTCAGTTTTCCACGTAACGTTACCCCGTCGGCTAGAGGCACAGCACACGGGCGACTATCCAACCAACATTCACGCCCGTGGTCAAAATCCGGCGACAATACATCAACTCGGCGCACAAAAATGGGGGGAGGTGCATGTGAACCGGGGAGAGGAAGCGAGATACGAGCTGCAAGAGTTCAGAAGGACGCTCAGTTTTCCGCATAACGTTACCCCGGCGGCTAGAGGCACGACACACCGGCGACTATCGCCTGTGGTCAAAATCCGGCGAAAATACATCAACACGGCGCGCAAAAATTGGGGAGGGGGGAGGTGAAAGCTTACCAGTTATACCATGCCAGTGCCCGAGAGATTCACCGGATTCGGCCGGTGAAAGGCAGAGACGACGGTTTCACCGGAGTTGCGCCCAAAGAACACACCGAGCCAGAGGAACGGAGGAAGAAACTAGCGTAGTTACCGATTCCACATAGACACCCACGTTAGGCCCACATGTCATAGGCGGGGCAGTTCTCTATCGAGGCGAGACCTGTGCGGAACATGCAAGCGAACGAGGGAACAATTCGTAACCGCGACACGATCAATATCAACCGTCCATCGCGAATCGTGCGGAAATTTTCCAAAAATGAATACAGCGGAGAGACAAACCCAAGCGGAATTTTTTAAAGGGAAAACGGTAATTTCTGCGAGGAAAATTACTGTCCTGCCTTTTTCTCCTGCGTCGGAAATGACCGTCCTGCTTTTCTGTCACCCTCCTGGCCGGTTGGCCCTTGTTCCACTTTACTCCTGCGCCATCCCATCGCCTCCTCCTCCGCCTCGGCACCACCACCACCACCACCACCTCTCCCGCGCCGCTCTCGCCATGCGCGCCTCGTCGTCGGCGGCGGCTACCCCTCTGCGTCTCCAGATTGGCTCCTCCTCTATCCTACTCCCCCCCTCGCTCTCCTCCATCGCCTCCAATGCTACCGCCTCCGCTTCCCTCTCCGCCTTGCTCCCACCACTTCCCTCTAGGTTTCCCTCCGACCTAATCCTCCACTTCCAGCAGCCAGAGCACGAAGAATCCACTGCGGTCAACTTGGTACGCCAGCGCCCGGCTCCTGACCTCTACCTGCCGCCGCTGCGGTGGCACGTCACGGGGGACTTCTCCGAGGTGACCGCCGCCACGGGAGGATCAGCGGTGCCGCCGTCGTTGACGGTAGCAGGGACCTCGCAGCAGGGACGGAGGCAGCCGGACCAGGACCTGCGGACGTTCTGGTGCTTTGAGTTGGTGAACTCCGATGAGCTCGACGCGGCGGCGTCGCAGAGCGCGCTGCAAGAGATCACCGAGCTGGCCACACCCTTCCGCACCTCCACGCACAGGGTCGCCGCCTACTTCGTCGAGGCCATGCCGGCCCGGCTCGTTAGCTCTTGCGTCGGCCGTTGGCTCTTCACCTCTCTCCCCCACGCCTCATCATGCCTGGCGGCCGTCAATACGCGCACCGACACCCGGTTCCAGGTGTTCGACGCGGCAAAGCAGGCCATCCAGGAGGCGTTCGAGCGCGAAGATGGCTCGCACATCATCATCACGCAGTTGATCCAGTGGCCGGGCCTCTTGCACATCTTCGCCTCCGGCCCCAGTGGCCCTCCCAGGATCAGGCTCACCGGGCTCGGCGCGTCAATGGAGGCGTTCCAGGCCACCGGGAAGCGGTTCTTGGACTTCGCCGACACGCTTGGCATGTCCAATGAGTTCTGCCTAATGTCCTACAAGACGAGGAACCTTGACCTGGAGAAGCTGGGCATTGGCGCGCGATGGCGCACTGCCCACTCGCTGTACCACGTCACGTTCAACAACTTGAATACACTGTACCTCATCCAAAGGTACTGCACTACTCTCATTTGCTGCTCCACAACTTCATGGCCATGAATCTTCAAATGTTTCACTTCAGAAATGTCAACTAATCGTGGGCTCCTAGCATCAAATTAACATCAATCACGGATGCTAGTAGTACTAGTTCATCGTTGCCACTGATTAACTTAACGGCTAGCTAACAGTAAAATTGGCGTTTAGGAGCCCTAGCAGCTAGTTATTATTGCCAGATTTCAGGTCTTTTCCATGATCTTCCGTGATTCGAAAAAGATATATACCACTCTTCTGCGTGTTCCATTTGACCCGATAAGAAACATACTAGAGCGAACTAAAAGTTCTTGTCATGACAGCCAACTTTTCATGCTTAAATGCTTTTCAAGTTTTTTATTCCAAGTGCCAGGATTGTTGATTATAAACAGAAAAGGTTGAAATGACTATAATCCGGTATAGTACTCTCTACAAGTTTTTTATTAACATGTTTGACTCTAGGTTTCTGTCAGCCTAACGATATATGAGTCTAGATTTCTGTTAACTTAACGTAGATAGAACTGGGTACATTATTGTACAACATGACAGTTTAGGTTTCCGTTAATATGACTTGAGCATGGTAGAACTAGGTTTCTGTTAATAAACGTAAAATATAACATGTTTGCAAACATTTTCTGTTAAGAAATGCATCATCAATGAAGTGAGGAATCTACTCGCTGGAGAAACATTTTATATGCTTGAAAGTTGCAAGGTTGCAAAACAAGTTTATTCATGAATTATCCGCCTTTGGAGAACGCAGGCAGAATAAGACCATGGTTAAGCTGGGGTCCTGTCTGGCCAGACTTGAACCAACCATGTGATGGGTTGCACTTTGACTGATATTCAATGAAACTCTCTTTTTTCCATGCAAAAAAAGAAGAAGAAGACATCCAGCTCGTTGAAGCTGAATCAATAAAATACTTCGTCCGTCCATTTTTATAAGGCACACTTCTTACTATTGAAATGTTAAGAAGTGTGTCCTATAAAATTGGATGGAGGGAGTATTTTCACAACATTTTGATTGCAGTAAGACGCAATAACAGTATTGCTAGCTCATATGGAACTCCTTATCTTGATGATACATGTATCTTTCTTAGTCGTTCTGAGTTCGAGTTGTTTCCATGAATTCAACCAATACTGGCCAGAATGGAAAAGTTTTGGACGAGCCAAATTATTTTGAAGATATGATAATTAACGGGTTGCTTTTTTTGTTATAGTGCTTTACTTCTCTATCTTATGTTTTTCAGCACTACGTACACCGAACAATCAATGGAGAATTTCTGTAATCCATTTAATTTGAAAATTTACAATTTAGGTACAAGCTCAATGATCAACGAGAGACGAATAATGAAGTGAAATGGGCTTCGGAAAAGCAGGATGGTGGTGAGGAAAAGGTAATGTCTATTTGGAAACACTGAAACCTCTCATGTTCGCCTTTGCCTCAATACTGTCTATTTCCTTGGTTACAGATCTCCAAATGGAATGCTGGATTGAATACAGCCTCACTTGTATTCATCAAGTATCCAAATACTTACACTCCTGGATGCATACAGGAAACGTACGAAGGGAAAACTATTTGTGATTTGGATGACAAAGGCGAATATGAACTCCCGAAGGTAGTATTTGCTTGTTTGTTCAGTTTTAATCTTTTTTCATAGCACATACACTATTTAATATCAATAAAATCTTCTCAGGTTTGGCTAACAAAGGAAAACATGCAGAAGCTTAAGAAAAAGAAGAAAGCTGTGGCTCCCTCGTTCACTGCATTCAAGGTTTGCCTTTATTTATTCCATGCCGAATGTCTTTCCATGTTGCCTTTAAGATGTCTGTTAAGTTTACTTAAGGTTTTCTTTATGATGTCACATAAGTTTACGAAACTTTGCCTTCCTTAAATTGAATTCATGGCTTATACACTGATATTCTTTGTTAGCATTTGTCATTTCCTACTTGATATTAACTATTATACACATGTAGACATTTCGTTATGTGCTTTGCCATTAGATCTTTTATGCTGTTTCCAATTCTAGTATTTGACTGTATAATATTTTATATGGGTACTTGGCTCAAGTTAATTCATATCAAACAACAGGTGGCTGGGATAAAGAACCACACCAGATATTTTCTTCTGCTTGTATTGTTTTGTAATTTGATCACTGGGATTGGTTCTTCATCAAGGAGTCAAAGTTCTCGACAAGGTTTCTGTCCCAAACCGGATATAATGCTCGTTCTACTCCCAGCACATGAGACTGTATGTCCTTTACTGGACATATCTTCAGTGCATTGGACACATTCGAAGCGTGAGGAGACTCAGCAAAGGTCTGTCTTATTATGGTCGATTCATAGGTGCTATTTACTGATTAAAAAATGGTAGTCATATGGTTCATTATTTATATTTTCAGGGAAACCACATATATATGTGAAGTTGCTGTATTTCTTATTTCAGCGGTCTGTTGCTTAGGTCCATGGTAATTCTCATCCCAATCAATGTTTGGAAGTTTGCTGCATTTCCATTTCTGCTTAAGTTTGGTAGAGTATATAACAAACATTAGCTGTCTATGTTAACTTTATAGCATAATAGCCGTCTATTTATCTCTATTTTCTTGAAAGTGTAAAACTCTTTGACTTCTGTGTTATGTTGTAGGTTCTCAGTTAGTAATTTGGAGCCAGTCCAGGGGAAAGTTCACAAATTTCTATATTTCTTCAGTCTAACACCTGTAAAAATGTGGTATTTAACACTGGCTATGAGTGTAAATTACTATGTGTCGATGGTAGTGTATGGAGTGATGTCAAAATCTGATCAGAGCTGTGAAATTTGGGGTTCTAATGCAATTTACTGCTCCATATTTCTACTGTTGGTCGCATATTTATGCTATCGACAAAAGATAACATTTCAGGTAGATACCCTTAACAGGAAATATTATGTCTTTGATTTACTTACATAATTCATTGTTTTTATATCCTTTCAATTTTGTCTGTTGTGCATATAGGTAGACAACATGGTTCTCTTAGTGACATGTCTCTGCGTTGGTGCTGGTGCGGTGTCTATTGGTTTAATGCACGGCGCTTTTGTGCTGCTACGCCCAGCAAATTTCGAGCAGACATTCTATTTTGAGAAGATTGCTCTAATCTGGCTGGTAGTTATGTTTGTATTCCGGATTTCCACAGTGGTAAGAAAAAAAACTGATACCCCTTTACTAGAATCTTTAATGGCATTGGCATGTGTTGTTATTTTTCTATTTTGACAGTCAGTAGTGTTAAACCACTGTCTATAGTAATTCTTGCACTCTGCTCTTAAGATCAATACACTGTATAGCAGGACGTAGGGCTGCACCCATCTCCGGGGAGTAACTTGGTAAACCATTACCAGCTTTGGCCGCATATTTATGTTATCGAGACATACACGACACATGCATGCCTTGTCTCATAAAAAAATTTCTCACTTTTGTCCCACACGTTCATATGCATGACTTGTGTCATAAAACATTTTCCCCACTGTTGCACGCAATAGACATACCTGCACACACACGCACAAACATGCTTCCATTTTGGCTTAATCTTTCATTAGTGCAACACATATGGAAGGATTGACATGGACATGAACTCACAACACTACTTGACCTAGCAGAACAAATAGGTCGACAACCCATTTCTCCATGCACCAACAACTAGCACACCCACGGCCCATCTTATGCTAGAACCACTCACTGGTATATTAATTCAGTACCATTTATCAATTGCTGGTTGTTTTAAACAATCTCATTTGATTTTTTTTTTTGTAGGAATACACTGCGTTTAATGCTATCTTGAATATAATGGCTGCATTAACTCCGTTGTCCTTGTTTTGCACTCATGGTAACAAGTGGGATGGAATTCTCGTAATTTCTAGTTCTGCTCTCAGAATTATTGAGTGTGTGATTTGGGGTATCTGGTGGATGCTTGGACGGAATATATTGATTGTCATAGAGAATGTGAATCCGTGAAGTAAGTGCTGATGCTTCTTATTTAATACAGTATGTTTTGTGTCATGACATGGTCTGTCTCGCAATCCTGCAATACTGAAATATGCTTTTGAGTGCAACCTCACCCTTTTATCCTTTAAATATCCATTCTACTGCATATTGCTACATTTGTTTCAGCTTCAGTATTATTTCGGTAACTGAGACACCCATGTGTTTATCTATATTCGACAGGTTTGTTTCTAACACGTAGCAGATGTTCTAGCGACGTAATTTTCAACCTGAAGATAAGAAAATAGGTGAATGCTAAATCTACAAAGCTTGCGGATTCAGGCTGAGCTCAAGATTTGACCTTGCAGTCTTCAGCTACTCTCGATTGGGGTTACAAAAAGAATTTTGCTAACTCTCTTAATTAATGTTCCTTAAAGAGCAAGTAGCTTTACCATTCATATGTTTGCTTACCCTCCCAAACATAATCTAAAACGCTAGAAAGTTAGCACAAAACTTTGGATCTTGTTGCAAACTGCAGAACAATGATGGTGAATTATTCTGGATACTGCTCATTTTTTACTCGCTGAGCTGTTGCGTGTATGAGTGTGTTTGGCATGTCTGAATGATGATGTGTTCGATATGATGTATGAACCTGATAGAATTTCAGACCTCTGCCCGTGTAATCTATGGAGACTGCTTATCCTGCTCCTCCTCCCCGCTTAGAGCATCTCCATATACATCCAATGCTTTCTATTCGATTTCAGCACGACAAAAGTTACCAGTCATCCATCGTATCATTTGCATGGGCGATAGGCCGATAGCAATTCATTCATAACGTCGTACCAACATCGGATGTGAAAAGATCGGATGCAAGCCATTCTGGCCCGAAAATGTATCCAACACACTTCAAAATGTGTCCGCTTTAGGAGTGCCAGACATGTCCGGCATAATGAGGGTGGTGCGGCGGGTGACACCACCTCAAACAACAGGCCTTATCTTCTTCTTCTTCTTTGCCATTTTTCGCATTTAGAACAAAATTAACACAATGACATTATGCCAACAGCAAGTCCGACCATGAAATAAAAGTCCGGCCACACCATAATAGGCACCAATTCAAAGTCTTGGCCAACACCAAGTCCGACAAAATGCCACCGGTCCGGCACCAACACATGTTTGTCTCGTCGATGGACATGATCTTGCTTTCATTGGCCTTTTTCTTGAGTTCCCTATCATTTTGTATCCCCTTGAAATTTTGGTCTTGCTCGCCAAGGTAGGTGTCCCACCTTTCTTTGTTGTCTTCGTGCAATTTCGCTTTAAGAAATGGAGGGTTTTTGTGAGATGGTTGCCTCGGTTTGGGCGGAGGTAGTCAAAGGAGATTCTGCTGTTGAGAGATGGCAGAATAAAATTAGGCATCTTAGACGGTTCCTTAAGGGGTGGGCTAAGAATCAAAGTGGTAAGTACAGAAAGGAGATAGATAGATTGCTTAAAATTATTGTTGACCTTGATCTTAAAGCTGAGAGTGTTCCTCTGTCTTTGGCCGAGAGGGATAGTCTTCGTGATGCTAATGATCGCTTATGTTCCATTCGTAGAGAAGAAGAGAGTAAGTGGGAGCAGTGGGCTAAAGTTAAACATATTCAGAAGGGGGGGAGATAATACTAAATATTTTCATCTAATTGCAAATGGGAAGCATCGTAAGAAATTGATTTTTCAGTTAGGGCAAGATGAGGGAACAATCGTTGGTGAAGAGAACTTGAGAACGTATATTACTGAATATTATAAAAAGTTATTTGGGCCTTCTATTCCTAATAATATCTCCTTAGTGGAGAGTCTTAATCAGGATATACCGCAGCTATCCCCAGAGGAAAACGATATTCTCACTTCTGATTTCTTAGTGGAAGAAGTTTATGAGGCAATATCGCAAATGGAACTAAATAAAGCTCCTGGCCCAGATGGGTTTCCGACATAGTTCTATAAGACTTTCTGGGAGATAATTAACTTCGATTTGATGGATATGTTTGCCCAGTTTAAGCAAGGTAATCTCCAGTTGTTTAAACTAAACTTTGGCGTAATTACTTTGCTTCCTAAAAAAGAGAATGCGGTTCAGATTCAACAGTACATACCTATATGCCTACTCAACGTTAGTTTTAAGATATTTACAAAGTTGGGTACTAATCGTATTACCCAAATTGTGAATAAGGTGGTTCGTCCCTCTCAGTCAGCTTTCATGCCCGGGAGAAACATTTTAGAAGGAGTTGTGATCCTTCACGAGACCATCCATGAACTTAAGAAGAAGAATTTGGATGGAGTTATTTTTTAAATTGATTTTGAGAAGGCGTATGATAAGGTCAAGTGGCCCTTTCTCCAACAAGCTTTGCGTATGAAAGGATTTGCACCAGGCTGGTGCAAAATGATTATGCAATTTGTTCAGGGAGGAAGTGTAGGTATCCGGGTTAATGATGACATTTGTCATTATTTTCAAACAAAGAAAAGACTTAGGCAAGGGGATCCTTTATCTCCTATCTTTTTTAATATTGTTGCTGATATGCTAGCCATCCTTATTGTTAGGGCTAAGGAAAATGGACAAATTGAAGGTCTAATCCCTAACCTAGTTGATGGAGGTTTGTCTATACTCCAGTATGCGGATGATACCATTTTATTTTTAGAGCATGATCTTGACATGGCTTTAAATCTTAAGTTAATCTTTGAACAACTATCGGGTCTCAAAATTAACTTCTAGAGGAGCAAAGTTTTTTGTTTTGGAAAGGCTAAGGAGTATAAACAAATATTTGGTTGTGAGTCTGGGTCTCTACCTTTTAAATACTTGGGAATCCCTATCCATCATAGAAAACTTAAAAATTCAGAGTGTGGCAACCAGTGGAGAGTCCTTTTGAGGACAAACTTGGGTGTTGGAAGGGTAAACTTTTGTATTATGGAGATCTCTTAGTGTTGATTAATTCAGCGTTATATAGTTTACCCATGTTTATGCTCTCTTTCTTGGATATTCCTATTGGTGTACGAAAAAGGCTTGATTTCTATAGATCGAGGTTTTTCTGGCAGAGTGATGAGACGAAACGCAAATATAGGTTAACAAAATGGAATATTATTTGTAGACCTAAGGATCAGGGTGAATTATGGGTGGAAGTGCTTGAGCTGAAAAATAAGTGTTTACTAGGTAAATGGTTGTTTAAGATTCTTACGGAAGAGGGTGTCTGGCAGGAATTATTGTATAAAAAATACCTTCATAGTAAATCGTTAGCTCATGTTGAAGCACAACCTAATGATTCTCCCTTTTGGAGATGTTTAATGAGAGTTAAGGAGGACTTCTTTCGTAGAGGGCCCTTTAAAGTTGGGAATGAGGAGTTAACTAGATTTTGGGAAGACGATTGGTTAGGTCCAACTCCTCTCTCAGATCAATATCTTCTACTCTATAATATTGTGCAATACAAAAATGTTTCAGTACATGAGGTTTTTCACAATGCTCCACCTATTAATATTTCTTCTCGTAGGAATTTGGTGGGTATTACTTGGGATTTGTGGTCTCACCTATGTTTGCGTTTATTGAATATTTCTCTTGTTTCCACTGAGGATAAGTTTCATTGGAATGTGACCCAGAATGGGATGTTCTCTGTTAAATCCATGTATGAGGATATGATGAATGGTCATGCCATCTTTCTCAAAACTTACTTGTGGAAATTGAAGATTCCTCTTAAGATTAAAAATTTCATGTGGTTTTTAGACAAAAAGGTTTTGCTAACTAGGTATCAACTAGCTAAAAAAGGATGGTAAGGAGATACACATTGTTCTTTTTGTGGGATTGATGAGTCTGCTAAACATCTTTTTATTTCATGTCCTTTTGCTAAACTTGTGTGGAGAGTGATTTTTTGTACTTATAACATTCCTCCCCCCTCCAACTTGACTAATATGTTTGGGAATTGGCTAAATGGGATTGATAAGAAGACTAAAGATAGGATTAGAATTAGAGTGTCAGCCATTTGTTGGTCCATTTGAAATTGTAGGAATAATATTCTTTTTAACAGGAAAGATCACTTTCATGTATTACAAGTTATCTTCTCGGCAACACATTGGATCCAGCTATGGGCTTCTTTGCTTCATTCGGACCAGAGGAAACTTATGGTGGATGGCTGCAGGCGTCTCCTTACCGTGGCACATGATTTTCTCTCCCGTCATACGTGGCAACATATTAATAGGCTTTCGTAGTTCTGTTTCCTGTTATTTGCTTTGAGGGAGTTCTTCCTGGTTGTAAGGAGTTGGAGGTGTAAACTATTGACACGCTGGAACTCAATAAGCAATAAAAGTTGTGTGCATCACTCGATGCAGAGGCTGGGGTATATCCCCTTTTCTGAAAAAAAACCTCCTTTATATACACGGCAAGCAAATCTTGGAGGGAGGAGGATGATGCCCCTTCTTTCCCGCACTTTGTTTCTTTTCCCGAATTAACCGTTTTGAGGTGCCCCCTGCATCGGCTTTTCTTCTAGATCGATGCACCCATCCTCCACTCGCTTCAAGGAGAGTCGAAGTTGTTTCCATTTTTGAGAATTTCGAAGCTTGTCATATTGAAGGCCTTCTTCTCATAATACCTAAGTACATTTGTATAGAATCCCACAACTGGATAAAATGGCACTTGTCAAATATATAGGAATGTGAGAGCATAGCAACACCAATTGCAATTTCATGAGCATGCCAAATTGATAGGACCATCTTACTTTGTCGGCTGGGGTATTTCCACCCTCATTTCTCGCCATAATGTACTTATGTCACCCATGAAACTTGTTGCAAAACTTTTTGTATGGTGCCCCACTAGTACTGGATAACATTCTCATCCCGAGAAATGTGCAATTTTCTGTGCGACAGGATTCCTTCATTTTTTGAAGTCTCTGTAGATCCTATTCCAATCTGATCCACGAATTTGTTGTACGCTGGTAGTGGGTGTTTGGATTAGATGCCCTAGAATTGGATCGACATCTGTCTGCACGGGTATATGTAACTTAAAGATACATGTGAACTATGTATCTCGATATGTTTTCCGAAATGGGAGTTGCCCCATCCTATGCATCAAAGTAATGCGTACAACTGCTTTATTACTCTATAAAAATGTTACATCAAATTATTACATCTCACGGGTCGCATAAAGTTAAAAAAGCATTAACATGCAAGGCCTATGCATCAACATGTCAACCGCCAATTAAGCTGCTACCTAATCGGCTAAATAACTCCAATGCAACTGTCTCCAAACATCCTCACCCAAAAGCCATGGCACGACGGCGCTTCACCGCTGCAGATAAGACCAAGTACGTATCCAATGTGCGGCCAAAGGAATCACCTGCAAAAAGGAAGAAACTTTCGCATTGTTAAAAAAGGCAGAAATTTTTATTTGGGATTTTTCCTTTTCACCGACTCTGTGCAACCAATTCATAAACATATTTGTAATATTGGTTGGAGGAGTGATATAAAAGGCCATGTACACAATACGCCAAATTTATTGTGCAAGTAGGCAAGTAATAAATAAGTGCTGAACCGCTTCATTTTTATTACAAAAATAACACTTAGTACTACCATTCCAATTTCGTTTTGACAAATTAACTTTGGTTAAAATAACTCTGTGATAAAGGAACCACATGAAAATCCTGATTTTCAGTGGAACTTTCAGCTTCCAAATGTATTTCCGAAGGAAATCTGTGTTGCTATATAAAATGTCAAGATACATAGATTTAACTGTGTACCGTCCCAAAGTTATTAAATTCCAAATAAATCTATCAGTTTCCGTTTTCAACATTACGCCTATTAACCAGTAAACAAGGTGAAGCCACCTTACCATTTATTTTTCGTAAATTTCCCCTAAAACCATAGCAGGACAAGTTGCCCCCAAATTGACGCCACTGAAACATTATTTCGTTGAACGATGTTATAGAGAGACAGATATGTAGCGATAAGGATGAAACTCCAAACAGAGATTCTTCTCAGAACCTTGTATTACGTCAGCCTCTAGAAAAGAACCCATCCTTAACTCTCATGAGGGTTTTCAAAAAAAAAAAGAATCAAACGGCTTTGGTTGCACTTGAGGCAGTGACTTAGAGTTTGAAAATACACCTACATATATTGTTTTCCGTAGTACAGTTTTCAAGATCCCACGAAAATCTTATGCCGAGGGACGAGAGTACGTTTATTTGTTAGGCTAGAAGTGTTAGGCTAGAAGTGAGGGTAAACATACCGGAATCGTAACACAATGTAGATGAAGATCCTCAAAATTTATTGGCTACAGATCGGTACAAATTGGACCTTGGCAAGTTCATAGATCAGCTCGTTATAGGGGTTTTATAGGGTATCTATAGTTTCTAGGCTTGAGGGGAGGTCGATCATCTCCCTTTCCTTTTATAAATCCTATACACGGGCTACTCCTGAGTTAGTGCTCTCCTTTTTTGTACCATGGGATTCCTACTCCCCTTCTCCTCTACCCTCTACTCGTTTTTATCCGTTGTATGGAGAAGAGGGGAGATCCCATTACCGATATCGATTCCAATCTTAAACTTGATGGTTAGATGACCCGCACGAGACACATCCCTAAGACATCCTCTCCGGAGAAGGAGTCTCCGATCCTCTCCCACCTACAGTAAGTAACTCAAGTGCCTTCGTATAAGAAACCTTCATTCTTCCATGATATTCCTTCCTACGAGAATCGAAACCCCATGTACAATTCTCTCTTTTTTTCTCGTCCCGGGCTTGTTCTTTTGATCCTTTCATTCCTTGTCCCTTTCCCCAAAATATTTCATTTCCCTGGGATCATCTACCCTCATAGGTCGGTCATCCTGATTCATTTATTTGGAGAGTCGGGTCGGCCTTCTTATTCTTCCCTAACTACGCCTTAGGTACATACCCATGGGAACTTTCCAATCCACGCCCCTTTTTGCTTCTGCTCTGACTTCTGAGACCTCTGTGTTCTAGGACCATGTTAGCCAAGTATGTAGATTTGATAAGTGGATCACTAAAGACTTCCTATTATGATTGCAAAGACCTGGAATCAGTATACTCTCGGTTATGGGATAGACTGGCGGAAGATAAACTCTCATCCCTTTTAGCAAATGACCTATCCAATGGATTAGCAAACGTCTTGGTTGATAATGTAGCCAGAACAACATTGGTGCAAGCCACATATTCCGCCATGCAGCTCATTCAAGGCATCCATAATTTCATTCCCAGCAAGGCAACATAATAGGATACCATCATGAGAAAACCTATAAACCGTGTCATTGATGCATGTATAATAAACTGGTCTCTTGTGGATTCAAGATCTTTTGCTAGCATCCAAATATAAATATTCTAGGAATGATGCTTGTCAATCCCCTACCTCAATTTTTGTAGTGATACGACTTAACATGACTTGCATCGTTGCGTGTAGTACTGCCACCTGGGCCATTCACCAACACACACAACTAGATAGATATCAAAATAATCAAATGTCTGGCATATCTAGCAAATACTCTAAAGTAAAAAGATATTTACAAATCCATATATGAATCTAGCACAAAGGTTTATCAAGTATGAAATACCATAAAAATAATAATTTTATCTCCATTCTTCAATGTGTGCCACATCGAACAAACATGCCGAGTGGAGTCACGAGACATACATCTATCGCTCAGAATGTGAAAATCGTGTAACATAAAATGTTGCAGCGATGAATGGTCAGTACATTTTGAATTGTACTAGCAAGTGAGAAAAAGGATTATAGAAGAACCTAACATATACATGCATATTTGGCTAGGTGGAGTTAAAGGCCGAGTTATTCCGAAAGAAAATTGATCCTATTATTTTATAAAAACTTTTGTATCAATAAAAAATGGTACCACTTGTAAAGTCGCATTTAGCCAAGGGACACTGCTGGTAAAATCCCACCGAGTCTATTACTCTTATTCACACACCAAAACTTCCCTATGATATTCGGATGAGTAAGATTCTTGAATAAATCCATCATGTCCATTCACCGCAGATCTTCTTCTTCGGTCCAATCACTCAATTTGTCCATTACTTGAGTCACGGCTAAGAACTTAGTTTAGACACTATCGAAAATTTGACACGTTAGCATTTTCATAGGTTCAACCATCAGAATGGTCCCCTACCATGCCATTTATGCGAGTATTTCGATAGGTTCAACCACAGGAGTGGTCTCCTACAATGCAACTTATGTGTGAACTCTCACAGGTTCAAACACAAAAGTGGTCCCATGACAAACAAGTAATGTGAGCATCTTTAGCCTCCTTTGATTTGAAGGATTTTTGTAGGATTCCGTAGGATTCAGTCCTGGCAGATTTTTTTCCTATCGAACGCGTTTGAATCATTGTATCCCGTAGGAACAAATCTTGTAGGAATTGGGTAGGTTGTTTCCATGGGAAAAAAGAATGAGGCCGGACCAAATGAAAAATTCTGAAGCGAAGAAAGAGCGCGAGTGTGCGTCGTCAAGTCTTGCTTATGAGCTCATGTTAGTTTCCTTTGTTGCAATCAAACAACCATTTGTTGGAGTTCATGTGTGCGTAGGATCAGATTAGGCAGGGCACTTAATTCCCTTGCATATCCCATTCCTTTGGTTTCTGAATCTTATGGGGGCCTTCATAGGATCAACCATGTGAATGGTCCCTACCATGCCGCGCACCTATAAGTACCTTCTGTTCCACCAAGATAGTTCAGAAAGCCTTAGGTTAAATCATCAAAGGAAAATATATGTTTCATCTATATCAACCTTTTTGAAATGATATATATACTCGTCTAATAAGCATAACTAAGCAATTATACTAATACGATGGTGTCTATCACATGGGTATCAATTATCTACGGGTAACATATAATTACTCCACTTGAGTGTTAGTGAAATAATCTAACATAGCTATTTCCACTCATTCCTACACATGAATTGCTACAATAATTCTAACGCATAATAAGAAAATAAATTGGATCATGAACAAGTGCATCATTTTTTGACATATAGATCTTTTTCTATGAATTTTACAACATATGTTGATTTTCTGGAATTATACATCGATTTACAGGAAAATAAGAAGTGTGCTGACTCGGTACCTGCACCATGCTAACGTGAGTTGAGAGATTTCATTGGCCCGGACCCCTTGGCGGCTCATAACTAGACCAGAAAGTCGGATCTAGATCCCTTCTGTGCTTCGTCCAACTTACAGAGAGAGTGAGTCCACGGGAAGAGAGCTCTTCCATGGGAAGATATGAGTTACAAGCTTTGTACTCCGCACGCCACCATCAATCCGGACCATACAAACATGATGTAGAGTTTTACATCTTCGGATGGCCAGAACCTGGGTAAAAACGTGTTATCTTCCATGTTCATTTTTCATATCTTCCCCGCGATCGACGTAGAAACTCTCCGCGCGCCCAATGACGAACAAATCCATAGGGAAGCGATCCCAGCTTCCCCGGAGTCCGTGTTCCGGCATGCAACACTGATATTAATCATATCTCTGATAAGAGATTTCATCCACACTTATCAAAATTATCTCCAAGAAATATTTGGAAGCTTTGGTGAAGTCATTAGGGAGCCCATCTGGAACCTTATAGAGTATTCCAGTTTTCAACTAAAAAATCCTGAAACTTTTCCAAAGCCCTAAAACCAACTTTTCTTATATGAAACTTTAGCTCTGGGGTATTCTGGAGCTCCTCATGATGTCCTGGATTCTAGCCAAGACTCCGAACAAAATTTCCTAGAGATACTCTAGAATTATCGAACATTAAATGTGTGATCCTACTATCGCGTGTCGGAACAGATACACCGGGGAATACCAGATCGTTCCATTAGGGATTTGTTTGGCAGTGGGGCTCTGGGAGATCCTGCGTCGATTGTGGGGATGAAGTAGAACTCGTACACTGCAGAGACACATTTTTTACCCATATTCAGGCCATCCAAACTTGTAAAACCCTACATCATGCTTGTGTGATCTGGATTGATGGCGGTACACGGATTAAAAGTTTGGATGGATCTCTCTTCCTCGGGGGAAGATTATTTCCCGGGGCTCTCTCTTTCTCCGCATGAGGGAGTGCTTTCTTATCCTCGAAGGAAAAGCATGCTCTGCCTTGGAGGTGGTGAACTGCGGGTACCTTGTGTTCTTATACTCTCTGGAGTTGTTTTCTACGGTTAACTTGGTCCTCTTTTTTTTTGTCTCAAGGGGTTGCCACACGTCCGACTCGTGCATGTGTGACACATACGTATACACGTGTCATCATGGTGCATCACTGGTAATGGTAGAAGATGGTGGTGGCGACACCTTGATGCGTCCATTTTGCATGACTAATTTATATCATAATTTATTCTTATTCGTCGATATATTTGTATTTTGATGCATAACTAATGTTATTTAATATCATTTTGCGTGTTTTGCAGTTTCAAGGAATAATATGTTAGAGTTAGGAAACAACCGGAAAAAGCACCCTACAAGATATCCCGCTTCCGGAGGTCTAAAAATAACAAAAAAAATCAGAAAGCCAATATTTAAAGAAATGAGCCAGGGGGCCAAAAATCTCTCAGAGGGGAGTAGCCAGGAGAAGGCGACCTGTAGGCGCCTTGGGCCTCCCACCCACTTTGTGGCTCCCCTTTGGTGTACTTCTTTTTCTGACTTAAAACATCGAGGGACACTTGGCATAATTTTTTTAGCGTCGTCTCAGGGCAGAAATGAGACAGAGAGTAGAAGGCTTTCCGACAAGTAGAAATCTGCCAGATAAATTCCCTCCCGGAGGGGGGAATCATCACAGTCGTCATTCTCATCACGCCGGGCATCATCAACGTAATATCCACCATCAGGACCAACATCGCCTTCATCATATCTCACACCGTTGTAGCATGTAGGGTTTTAACTTGTGATATTCATTAGGATCTCTCTCCACGAGTTGATTACCTTATTGTAGTTGATGTTATTGAGTTTATTGGTGAATTCTTGTTATGAACAGATTGTATTCATTCATAAATCACCTATGATCATGATACATATGATGTCTTGTGATTAGTTCGTTTAGATCTTGAGGACATGGGAGAAATTTCATTACTAGTAATCATGTCATGTTGAGTAATATTTAATTGTTTGATATTTAAGTTGTTTTGTCATTCTTTTAGTGGTATCATGTGAACGTTGACTACATGGTCCTTCACCTTTATGGGCCTAGGGGAATGCATTGTGTATTTATTTTGCTTATGGTATGCTTTTAGAGTGACAGAAAACTGGACCCCAATTTGCAAGCTATTGGACAAGGGAGCGTAGGATCTCAGAGTTTAAGGTTATGGTTAGATTTATCTTAATTATCTTCTTGTATTTGCGGATGCTTTCAAGGGGTATACTCATGAGTGTGCATTTTTTCAAGTAAGGACGGTGCACTAGCATAGGTTCACCCACACAACACTTACCAAAACAATGAATGTTAGTCAAAGGAATGTGATTAATGTAACTTGAGAATATTCCTATGTGTCCTTACGAACGTTTTGATCATAATAAGTAACACCACTGGCTTGTCCTTACGAATATTTACTTGCTATTACAAAATTCCTACAAATAAGTCTCATAGAATTTCTGGTGAAACCTTATTGAAAATCACTTTTCAACACCTTATTCTCCTCATTGGGTTTGTCACCTTTACTTATGGAAGAACTATGTCTTATAATTTTATTTCTCAGCACTAGGATAAATGGAGGCAGGGGGGAGAAATGGTGTAGAGAGGAAGAAACCCAGGAAAATGAAGCTTAGTCATCATCGCATGGCTTAGAATTTGAATCCATGGCTCATGATGGTTTTGAAGCTATAAGAGAAGAACATGACAGAGTAATTGTACCAGTTGTTCCTTTAAGGATTACTGAACACACAGATGACCGTCAATTTGTCGTCGAGTGCTCGCCGAGTGGAAGTTCCCTGTCACCACCTCCAAGGCCAAAACTCAGAATGAACAAGATGACTCCAAAGAGTACACAACTAGGGAAACCCGGAGCAAGACGGTGAAGCCATCTTCTCACACAAGGAGCAGGCCGAAGATTTGAATTTGAACTATGAATTTGAATTTGATGGATTTGTAATAAGGTGTTTGTGTTGTCAACTTGAGCTCTTATGATAACTCTATACAGGTCTATACATGATAGCTCATTTGTGATAAGCCTTTTTCATGAAAATGTCCTCACACCAAGTTTATATTTTTTTCTCATAACCATGTCACATATGACGGCTATGTGAGCTTGTTGGGCAATTTTTTTTTGATGTTTTTGAATTAGTTATGGTCATTTGAACCTGATTTTGATGGCTCGGTTGTGAAAATGTTTTTTCCTGAAAATGTCGCTATAGCATGTTTATATTTTTTCTAGTAACTATATCTTATAAGCTGACAAACTACGCTTCATTTCCATTTTTTTTGAATTAGTTATGGTCATTTGAAGTTCGGTCATACCCTAATAACACCTAAACCCCGATAACCTCGTAGCCCCAAAACCCTAGCGCCGAACATCAACCATCCAATCATACTCTACTGCCAATGCCAGCTGTAAGATTTGACCTTCTAGAAGGAATTTTAGGGACATGCCCAAGCGCCGTCTCCGCACCGTTGGATGGCGTTGACGGTTGATATTAGAGTTCAGTCTTCTAAAAGGGAGTGAAATCCATAGGAGGCTGGTTCTACATCCTGATTGGCCGCACCGTTGTATTCCACTGACACCAGGGTCCTAGAGATAGTGGGCTTCGTACCCTCCTCCACCCATCTACACAGCAGCCCGTGCTCGCCTCCCCTTTGGACCTCGGCGACAAAGAAGCCATTTTTCTACTTCCTTTTTCTTCTTCCTCTCCAGCGAGATGTTGACCTCCACTTCAGCCTCCCTCCCCTCGTGGACTACATATGGTTTAGTGCCGATGCAGAGGTGTCCGGACTACCCACACACGCGCCACTGAAGCGGTGGACTTCGAGGGAGGAGAAAAATGACAATTTTGGGTGCGAGTTTGTCAGATGCGAGAGCAGGATGGAGGACAGGTAGATCTTTGTTGCTCTCTCATCCTTTTGCTCTTATTTTTTTTTGTTTTCAGATATGGGTTCTCTTCTTGCATCCATAGAGTTTGGATTTATGCTTCATTATTTCATTTTCAGATCGTGAAAAAATGCAATAATTTCGAGTGGATGGATGAGTATGTGGAGAGGCTTCAAAGGGAGCGGTTGATTGATTTCAAAGGGGCTCCAAACTCAATCTCAATTCATCGCCATCCGTGAAGAACATGGGGAATGCAGAGTTCTATGGTGCTCCAACAGTGGGGGTGCAGATCTCAAGGGTGAGTTGAAGAACATGAATAAGACCTTGAAGTAAATTATTCAAGTGATGCAGCAAGCAAATATGATAGCTTTAGGATTTTATTTTTGCATTGTTTCTGTAGGAGTTGTTTACCTGTTGGTCAACCCTCGTTAGAGATGTTCTGTACTGTTAACTACCTACTAAGTCCATGTCATGAAACCTTAATGCGATGGATTTCAATGTGTATCTCTTGAGATCATCTCAGTTTGTTTGTTCCCTAGTTTTTTAGTTGATCAAATGACAGTTAGCACTACTCGCGCAACATAAATACCTCGAGATCATCTCTTCTTTAGAGCAACACTTTCTTCAATTCAGTTTGGTTACACCGAATGCTAGGAAAAATCCTCCAAAATAAAGTTGTGTTGGGCCCAAGCAAAATCAAGCTTTCGTTGGCCCGTTGCATGATTTTGACTGATAAGCCCACAAAGAAGCTTGGCTGTGTTGGATGGCTTTCGTTGGGCCTTCTTTTTTCCTTGAGCGCAAACACACGATGCTCAGATTTTTTTTCTTTCAACGATTTAAAGAGATTTCATCTATTTAAGGTTTGATTGCCAACCCTTTTCTATTTGTTGGAGGTGATAGAAAAATACAAAGTGTTCACAAAATGCAAAGGCTTTTAAGAATGCCAAAAAAAGAAGGGAAATAATATTCTTTTTATTTTTTTTTCCCACAAACTAGTTTTCATGCACGTGCAAACGAATGTGTTATTTTTCGACTAGTTTGATACTTAATATTATTTTGTTCACAAATATGTTTTGATTTTCTGTCCTTATCTCAGCATACACGGAACTAGCAACTTCATAAATTTGTTTTTCTAATGTTTTTAGTTTGGGTTCTTGATGTAGCACACCCCATTCCACCAAGCCCAAGACCCAATGGACCCATGACAAGATCACGAGAAAAGGCGATACATGATAAGGTGAACTCATTCCTCTCTCTCTATGCATTCGCTGACTTGGTGAATTGTGCGCTACCTCATGGAACCACCCTATGCATGCTTAGGTTTGATCCCACATTGGATCCCCAAGACGATCCCCAAGAAGCTCATGAACATGCCCAAGATGGTGGCAAGAAGCTAGCAAGGAAGGTCAAGAAGAGGGCACCGAGGAAGAAGAAGAGGAGAAAGAGGAAGAGCAGGAAACCCGGCCTAGGCTGGCCCCAGGCCGGCCTCTAGGCCGACACCCCAACAGAGCCAGCCGGCCTCCAGCCTGGCGTAGGCTGGCCACTGTGCGTCCCAGGCCGGCGACCTCCCAGAGCGTCCCGGCCTCCTTCCGGCCTCGACCGGCCTCCACCCCGCCCTAGGCCGGCTTCTCGGCGAGCCAGGCCGGCGGCCTAACAAAAGCACCCAACCTCTAGGACGGCCTCAGCCCGGCTAGGACGGCTCCCCTGCGCGGGAACGGGAAAGAAGCCCTTGTAAAGTATACCTACCCCCTTACCCCTTAGACTATAAATAGACTCCCTAGGCTTCAGATCTAGATTAGATATGAATTTAGACTTTTGAGTTTTGCTCTTGTACCCCTCTTGTGAGGCTACTCCTATGGTTTGTACCTAGGAGCATATCAAGGCTACTCCTATGATGTGTATCTAGGATCGTATAAAGATTGCATATGGTTGCCTATCCGCCCCCCTTGGGATTCGGTTAGGGACTTTTCAATCTTCCTCAACTAACCCTTGAGGTTCTATTGGCATGGTGGACCGACCATGGGTGTTGAAGCGGTTGCCGAAAAGGTGAGTTCGGTTGGATTGATTGTCCCGTAGGTGGCTGTTTCGGCTTAGTTCATGGGAGATCGAGTTCTTCAGTTCTTGCCAGTTATCTCCCCCATCGATTCCCCCTTGTTTCCCCCTTGTGTTCTTCATGTTCTTCGTTTGTTCTTCCTGTACTTGGTCGATTCGTGAAGATCGAGCCACCCAAGAGGTTAAGCCCTCCATCATCTGGTATCACCAGCTAGATTGCCATGAATTCGACCCCCCACATCCTCCCTTTCCACCAAATTTTTTCTTTCCAATCCCTAAATTTGAAAATTTTCACCAAAAATAGCCTCAAAAGGGATTTCGACCGATCTCATGATTGGTTGAGTTCTCCGTGGATTTGATCCGTGGATTTATTGCTTAAGACCATTTACCACCTTTCTATTCAGCCACGTTTCCCCCAATTTGTCCAAAAATTTGCAAGATCTAAGGGAGAAAATTTGAAATTTTGAGTTCCTCAAAATGCAGGCAAACCGGCCTAGGCCGGCCCCAGGCCGGCTCCCCAGGAAATTTTTATGATTTTGATTTCTGGACAGATTTTGTAAGTTGTTTTTCTTTGCCGCTGTTGATCCGATTTTAGTGATTCAAGTTTCCACGAGAATCCCACAACATCATCTACGCAACTACATCAACGGATAGAAACGACATCGACAAACCCCAGCCACAAGTCCGTGATCATCCATCAAAGAGGTATAACTTGCTTTCGCTTGAACTAACCCATTCTTAGTGTACCTTGCCCATTCGAACTAGCTCTTTTATATTGCTTGGCATTGCACTAGTGGCAGCGAGAGTGCATGTTTTTCACTTGATAGAGAGAGAGAGAGAGTAGTTCGATTAGGCTTGGCATTTGTATCCCAAAATAGAAAAAGGAGAAAAGAGAAATAAAAAAGTAGAAGAAAAAGATCGATGCCAAGTGCTATCCCTTGTAGGAACGTGTAGCTTCGC
The DNA here is from genome assembly GCA_028641055.1 of Alopecurus myosuroides. Taxonomy (NCBI): domain Eukaryota; kingdom Viridiplantae; phylum Streptophyta; class Magnoliopsida; order Poales; family Poaceae; genus Alopecurus; species Alopecurus myosuroides. Next base: position 269,945,177 of record CM054058.1, read on the forward strand.
GTTGCAAAAGAGAAGAGCGTGACCGGTTGCCACGGTGCGAATCTTGTTGCCTCTTATAGTTTGCGATTTGAGCTAGCATCCTTCTTGTGTTAGTGTGGCATTGAGCTTAGTCTTCGTTAGGAACATTTCGTCTCCTCTCGTTAAGATCGAGCCACCCAAGAGGTTAAGCCCTCCATCATCTGGTATCACCGACTAGATTGCCATGAATTCGACCCTCCACATCCCCCCTTTCCACCAATTTTTTTCTCGCCCATCCCTAAATTGGAAAATTTTCACCAAAAATAGCCTCAAAAGGGATTTCGACTAATCTGTTGATTGGTTGAGTTTTTCAAGAATCTGGTCCATGGAATGGTTGCTTAAGACCATTTACCACCTTTTTATTCAGTAACTTTTCCCCAATTTCTCCAAAAATTTGCAAGATCTAAGGTTGAAAATTTAAAATTTTGAGTTCCTCAACATGCAGGCAAACCGTCCTAGGCCGGCCCCAGGCGAGGCTCAAGGCCGGCTCCCCAGGAAAAAAAAAATTGATTTTGATTTCTCGACATATTTTGTAAGTTGTTTTTCTTTGTCGTTGTTGATCCGATTTGAGTGATTCAAGATTCCACGAGAAGCCCACAACATCATCTATCAACTACATCAACAGATCGACACGACATAGACAACCCCCCGCCGCAGGTCCGTGATCATCGGTCAAAGAGGTATAACTTGCTTTCGTTTGAACTAACCCATTCTTCGTGTACCTTTCCCATTCGGACTAGCTCTTTTATATTGCTTGGCATTGCACTAGTGGCACCGAGAGTGCGTGTTTTGCACTTGTGAGAGAGTAGTTTAATTAAGCTTAGCATTTGTATCCCCATATAGCAAAAAGTGAAAAGAGAAAATAAAAAAGAAGAAGAAAAAGATCGATGCCAAGTGCTATCCCTTGTAGGAACTTGTAGCTTCGCGTTGCAAAAGAGAAGAGAGTGTACCGGTTGCCAGGGAGCGAATGTTGTTGCCTATTATAGTTTGCGATTTGAGCTCGCGTCCTCCTTGTGTTGTTGTGGCATTGAGCTTAGTCTTCGTTAGGAATATTTTGTCTCCTCTCGTCCTTTGGCCGCACTAACCCCATTTATCACTTGTGTGTGTGTGTTCCATTTTTGCTTCCTCCGCTAGGATTTGGTTCTTTTGATAACATTTCATTTTGGTTCTTTTCTACGTTTTACAACAAACTTTTCTTCGGTTTTGTTGAATTTTCCTTGCCACTTACCTCACCCATTTGAAATCCACTTAAAGTGTGTGCGTTGTCGTTTGAGGTTTTCATTCGATCTTTTTGGACTCACTTTGGGCATACCATCATACACCTAGGCTCGTCCACTAGCCTCAATACGACCAAAAAAAGGCAACGATGGGTAAGTGAGACATCTATTCTTTCATATCACACTTGTGTGGTTTTGAGATGGCCAGGGAAGGGGTATTCTCAAGTCCGAGCTCGGAATATGAAGGAAACCCATTAGCCAACGACAACTACCGCAACTTTGTCACCCACAACAACCACTTCCAACTCCGCCAAATTGTGCAAGACGGGTTGGAGCGCTATGAGCGTCGACTCCAAGAGCAAGAGGCTCAATTGAATGATCAAATTACGCGCATTAACATGAACTTGGATAACCTTGCCAACAGCCATGGATCATCATCATTATCAAGATCAAGACATTCAAGTAAAAAAACTCAAGATCATTACCAAGCTAGTCGCCATGATCACCACCCCAACATGGAAGATGGCGGACAACAACAACAACAACAACCACCTCGTCCACCTCTTGTGAGGATACTCCTATGGTTTGTACCTAGGACCATATCAAGGCTACTCCTATGATGTGTATCTAGGATCGTATCAAGATTGCATCGGGTTTCATATCCTTTCCCCTTGGGATTCAGTTAGGGACTTTCCAATGCTCCTCAACTAACCCTAGAGGTTCTATTGGCATGGTAGACCGGCCATGGGTGTTGAAGCGGTTGCCGAAAAGGTGAGTTTGGTTGGATTGATAGTCCCGTAGGTGGCTGTTTCGGCTTAGTTGACGGGAGATCGAGTTCTTCAGTTCTTGCTAGTTATCACCCCCATCAATTCCCCCTTGTTTCTCCTTGTGTTCTTCATGTTCTTCGTTCATTCTTCGTGTTCTTTGTCGATTCGTGCAGATCGAGCCACCCAAGAGGTTAAGCCCTCCATCATCTGGTATCACCAGCTAGATTGCCATGAATTCGACCCCCCCCATATCCCCCTTTCCACCAATTTGTTTCTCTCCCATCCCTAAATTTGAAAATTTTCACAAAAAATAGCCTCAAAAGGGATTTCGACCGATCTGTTGATTGGTTGAGTTTTTCGTGGATCTGATCCGTGGATTGGTTGCTTAAGACCATTTACCACCTTTCTATTCAGCCACTTTTCCCCAATTTGTCCAAAAATTTGCAAGATCTAAGGGTGAAAATTCGAAATTTCGAGTTCCTCAACATCCAGGCAAACTGTCCTAGGCCGGCACCAGCCCGGGCTCAAGGCCGGCTCCCCAGGAGAAATTTCTGGTTTTGATTTCTGGACATGTTTTCTAAGTTGTTTTTCTTTGTCGTCTTTGATCCGATTTGAGTGATTGAAGTTTCTACGAGAATCCCACAACATCATCTACGCAACTACATCAACAGATTGACACGACATAGACAACCCCCCGCCGCAAGTTCGTGATCATCCATCAAAGAGGTAGAACTTGCTTTCGCTTGAACTAAACCATTCTTCATGTACCTTGCTCATTCAGACTAGCTCTTTCATATTGCTTCGCATTGCACTAGTGGTACCGAGAGCGCGTGTTTTGCACTTGTGAGAGAGTAGTTCGATTAGGCTTGGCATTTGCATCCAATATAGCAAAAATTGAAAAGAGAAAAAAAAGGATCGATCCCAAGTGCTATCCCTTGTAGGAACGTGTAGCTTCGCGTTGCCAAAGAAAAAAGAGTGACCGGTTTCCACGGTGCAAATCTTGTTGCCTCTTATAGTTTACGATTTGAGCTAGCCTCCTCCTTGTGTTGGTGTGGCATTGAGCTTAGTCTTCGTTAGGAACGTATCATCTCCTCTCGTCCTTTGGCCGCACTAACCTCATTTATCATTTGTGTATGTGTGTTCCATTTTTCTTCCTTCGCTAGGATTTGGTTATTTCACTAACATTTCATTTTGGTTCTTTTCTACGTTTTACAACAAACTTTTCTTCGGTTTTGTTGAATTTTTCCTTGCCACTTTCCTCATCCATTTGAAATCCACATAAAGCGTGTGCGTTGTCGTTTGCGGTTTTCATTCGATCATTTTGGACTCACTTTGGACATACCATCGTACACCTAGGTTCGTCCACTAGCCTCAATACGACAAAAAAGGTAACGTTGGGTAAGTGAGACATCTATTCTTTCATATCACACTTGTGTGGTTTTAAGACGATAGGGAAGGAGTATTCTCACGTCCGAGCTCGGAATATGAAGGAAACCCATTCTCCAACGACAACTACCGCAACTTTGTCACCCACAACGACCACTTCCAACTCCGCCAACTTGTGCAAGACGTGTTGGAGCGCTATGTGAGTCGACTCCACGCCCAAGAGTCTCAATTGAATGATCAAATGACGTGCATCAAAATGAACTTGGCTAGCCTTTCCAACCGCCATGGATCATCATCATCATCAAGGTCAAGACGTTCAAGTGAAAAAACTCAATATCATTACCAAGCTAGTCGCCATGATCACCACCCCAACATGGAAGATGGCGGACAACAACAACAACCACCATCTCGTCCACCACAAGCTCCTCGACGAAATTAGTATGAAGATAGATCGCCATCAACACCTCCTCGACACCGAGAAGGCCGTGGTGAACCTCTTCAAAATCACCTTCAATCACCGGACCTTCAACAACATCATCCACCACCTCCAGAAGGCTCCGCTACTGATTATGCTCGCAATGACTTAGTGGATGGTGATCTCCAACATCAAAGGCCACCTAGGCGCAATGTGCGTCACCGCCACAATGACCGCCAAGAACAAGAATTTCGTCAAGACCCTCACAATGAACAAGAGCGTCCTCAACAATGCAACCATCACAATGATGATAGTGAACACCGCGAAGCAAGACTACGTCATCATCAACAACCACCTCCTAATGACCACCGGCGTCATCCTCCTAATCATGACCGCCAACGCCAAGCCAATGAGGGTGACCCAAGGGATCTCTCACCGCCGATCTATGATGAAGACCAACATGAGCGACCCCGTAAGCAACAAGAAGACAACAATATGAGCGCCCTTCACTTCAACATCCCAAAATTCAATGGTGAAAAAGATCCCGAAGAATATCTTGCTTGGGATCTCAAGGTGTACAAGATCTTCGACATCCACAACTTTAGTGACAAGAAGATGGTTTCTATGGAATATTTGAAGTTTGAACGCTATGAACTCTTATGGTGGGACCGTCTCAGTTATGAACGAGTCAAGAACCGGATTGCTCCCATTGCAACTTGGAATGAGATGAAGCAATTTATGCATGCCCGTTTTTTTCCTCCTAACTACAAGAGCGCTTCAAAAAGCTTCAAGAGCTTAAACAAGATTTGAAGTCGGTTGATGAGTACTACAAGGACATGGAGAGATCTTTGATACGAGCTCATGTGATGGAATCTCAAGAATAAGAAATGGCCCGCTTTCTCAATGGCCTCAACTACCCAATAAGGAAGATTGTTGAGTATCAACCCTATGAAAACATAGTTGCACTTGTCCATCAAACTCTCAAGGCCCAGCATCAAATTGCGGAAGACCTCAAGTACAACAAGAAAAATACTTACTTTGCATCAAGGCATCCCTGTTCGTCTCAAATGGCACAAGAAACAACATCTCCCAACTCCAAGAGAACCTCTAGAGAATCCAATGCTCCCAACAAAACTCCGCAACCATACAAGAAACAAGTCCCTCCAATCACCGCTTCTAATGCTCCGCAAGTCAAGTCAAGGATAATCACTTGCTTCAAATGTGGTGGAAGTGGACACAAGTACTTTGAGTGTTCCAACAAGATGATCATGATTGTCAACCAAGATGGTGAACGTGACTTAATGAGTGAAGACGAATACTATGCCTTGCACCAAGTTTCTTTAAATTCCTTGGACATCCAAAACGATGAAGAAGAGAGTGTCTATTGCGACGAGGACAAGAACCCATCGCTAGTTGTCACACGTATTTTTACAACCTCCCCTCAAGATGAACATGACTAACGGTGCAACCTCTTTAAAACTAGAGCCGACATCAATGGAAAATCGATCAAGGTTATCATCGATGGAGGTAGTTGTCACAATATGGCTAGCAAAGAGCTTGGCGATAAACTTCAATTGACTTACAAGCAACACCCACACCCCTACCATGTTCAATGGCTTAGTAGCTCCGGCACCTTTAAGATTCAACACATGGTCACCGTTCACTTCAAGATTGGCCCCTATCAAGACACAGTTGAATGTGACGTTGTGCCTATGACCGTGTGTCATCTTCTTCTTGGACGAACTTGGAAATATGACAAGAGTGCTCTTCATGATGGACGCACCCACCACTATAGCTTCAAGTGGAATAACAAGACATGTGTGCTCTGTCCAATGTCTCCTAGCCAAGTGATCGCCGACAACGCCAAGACCCTTGCACGTAAACAAGAAGAGCTCAAATCTCGTGAGATGAGTGGTGAGAGAGTGACCCACCTAAAGGAGAGCAAGAGATACAAGCCAAACATGAGTGGAAAAAGTTCGAGTGCTCCAAAAGGCCTTGCCTTACTTTCCACCAAAAGAGAGATGCAAGAGTTTCTAGATGAACCATCTATACGTCACTTTGTCCTTATGTGCAAAGGAGAAGCACTTGAAGCTAACGCCATAATAAGCATTCCACCGTATTTGTTGCCCTTATTGCAGGAATTTGAGGATGTCTTTCCCGACGAGCTACTCCCATTCTACCTCATCTACGAGGCATCGAGCACCGCATTGACCTCATCCCGGGTGCGCCACTCCCAAACCGTGCTCCATATTGCACCAACCCCGACGAGACTAAGGAGATTGAGCGGCAAATCCAAGAACTTCTCGAGAAATGTTTTATCCTAGAATCCATTAGCCCTTGTGCCATTCCGGTTATCCTTGTCCCTAAACAAGATGATACTTCTCGCATGTGCATGGATTGTCGCCCTATCAATTCTATCACCGTTAGATATAGACATCCCATCCCGAGGCTCGATGATATGCTTGATGAATTAAGTGGTACTACTATATTTTCCAAAATTAACCTTAAAATTGGATATCACCAAATTTGCATGAGCATAGTTGATGAATAGAAAACATCTTTCAAAACAAAGCTTGGTTTGTATGAATGGCTTGTCATGCCCTTTGGTCTTTAAAATGCTCCTTCAACTTTTATGCGACTTATGATTGAAGTTTTGCGCCCTTTCATTGGAAAATTTGTCGTGGTTTATTTTGAAGACATCCTTATCTACAGAAAATCTTTGGAGAGTCACCTTAAGCATATTTCTCAAGTATTGTTCGCCCTTCGCAAAGCAAAACTTTTTGCAAATATTTCCAAATGCAATTTTTGCACAAACAAGCTTGTTTTATTGGGTTTTGTGATTTCCTCCAATGGAATTTAAGTTGAAGAGAAGAAAGTCAAGGCAATTAGAAAATGGCCTAACCCTACTTCCGTGGGTGAGATACGACGCTTTCATGGTCTTGCCGGTTTCTATCGCCGTTTTGTGAAGGATTTTTCAACCATTTCTTGCCCTTTAAATGAGCTTACAAAGAAAAATGTACCGTTTGTTTGAGGCAATTCTCAACAAAAAGCTTTTGGTACTCTCAAGAAATGTTTGACTGAAACACTTTTGCTTGTCTTGCCGGATTTTGAGAAAACTTTTGAGATTGAATGTGATGCTAGTGGAATAGACATTGGTGGCGTTCTTATACAAAATGGACGTCCTATTGCTTATCATAGTGAGAAATTAGATGGTTCTAGACTCAATTACCCAATTTATGACAAGGAACTATTTGCTTTGGTTAGAGTCTTGGAAGTTTGGCAACACTATCTTTAGCCTAAAGGACTTTTTTATTCATTCCGATCATGAATCATTGAAATACTTGAAAAGCCATGCCAATTTGAACAAACGACACGCTAAATGGGTAGAATTCATTGAACCTTTACTTATGTAATTAAGTACAAAAAAGGTAAATAAAATCTTGTAGCGGATGCTTTGTCTCGTAAAGAGTGTTTTCTTACCCGCCTTGAAATAAATGTGATTGGCTTGGATGAGATCAAAGACTTATACTATTCCGATGTTTTCTTTGGTCCGATTTTCAAGAAATTCTTTCCCAATTGAGGTTTTGATGACCACTATCTCCACAAAGGATTCTTGTTTAAAGCTATCAAAATGTGTATTCCGGAGTCCTCTCTTCGCTTGTTTTTATTGAAGGAATCTCATGAAGGAGGTCTCATGGGACACTTTGGAAGAGACAAGACCTACTCCATGCTCTCCAAAAACTACTATCCTCCGAGCTAAGTCTACTTCCAATCCTCATGGTCTTTACTTACCATTGCCTACACCACACAACCCTTGGAGTGACATTAGCATGGACTTCATGTTAGGACTACCACACACTAAAACAAACATGGATTCAATATTTGTCGTTGTTGATCGTTTCTCTAAGATGGCACATTTCATCCCCTGCAATAGAACGGACGATGCTTCACATATCGCAAATTTGTTTTTCAGGGAAATTGTGCGTCTACATGGTGTGCCCACGTCAGTTGTGTCGGACCGAGATGTCAAGCTCACCTCCTACTTTTGGACGACTTTGATGGCCAATCTCGGCGTCAAGATATTATTCTCCATCGCCTACCACCCACAAACGGATGGCCAAACCGAAGTGGTGAATCGAACACTATCTTCACTCCTACATGCCTTAATCAAGGCCCACCTCAAGAATTGGTAGGAATCCTTTCCCCATGCCGAGTTGGACTACAATCGAGCACTTCACCAAGCTACTAAGAGAAGCCCCTTCAAGATCGTCTATGGCTTCAACCCCAACAATACTCTCGACATCCTACCATTGCCTCTACACGAGCAAGTTAACATGGACATCGACAATCAAGAAGCTCTATGAATCCACAAGAGCTACACTGGATAAGAATTCTGAGCACCGAGCATCCATGATGAACAAGAACAAGAAGCCCATGGTGTTCCAAGAAGGTGACCTTGTCTGGCTACACTTGTGCAAAGACCGCTTTCCACATGAGCGCAACTCCAAGCTCAAGCCACGAGGTGATGGACCTTTGAATATCATCAAGCGCATCAACAACAAGCTCGACTTACCACCCTCCAAGTACCTTGTGCACAATTCATTCAACGTAAAGGATTTCTCTTCCTTCCATGCATATCCAAGTGATGAGGAAGACCACGAGTCAAGGTCGACTAATTTCAGCGGGAGGGGGGGGGAGAGATGATGCAACACACCCCACTCCACCAAGCCCAACACCCAATGGACCCATGAAAAGATCACGAGCAAAGGCAATACACGATAAGGTGAACTCATTCCTATCGCTCTATGAATTCGATGACTTGGTGAATGGTGCGCTACCTCATTGAACCACTCTATGCGTGCTTAGGTTTGATTCCACATTGGAGCCCCAAGACGATGCCCAAGAAGCTCAAGAACATGCCTAAGATTGTGCCAAGGAAGCTAGCAAGGAAGGTCAAGAAAAAGGCACCGAGGAAGAAGAAGAGAAGAGAGAGGAAGAGGAAGAGCAGGAAACCCGGCCTAGGACAACCCTAGGACGGCCTCAGGCCGGTACCCCAACAGAGCCAGCCGGCCTCCGGCCCGGCCTAGGACGTCCACCCTGCGTCCCAGGCTGGCAAACTCCTAGAGCGCCCCGGCCTCCTGCCCAGCCTCTAGTCCGACCTCGTCCGTCTTCTCTGCGCGCTAGACCAGAGGCCTAACAGAAGCACCCGGCCTCCAGGACGGCCTCAGCCCGGCTCCCCTGCGTGAGAAAGGGGAAAGAAGCCTTTGTAAAGCCTACCTACCCCGCTTTACCCCCCATAGACTATAAATTGACCACGTTGGCTTCAGACCTAGATTAGAGATGAATTTAGACTCTTGAGCTTTGCTCTTGTACCCCTCTTGTGAGGCTACTCCTATGGTTTGTACTTAGGACTGTACCAATGCTACTCCTATGATGTGTATCTAGGATCATATCAAGATTGCATCGGGTTTCCTATCCTTTCCCATTGGGATTCAGTTAGGGACTTTTCAATCCTCCTCAACTAACCCTTGAGGTTCTATTGGCGTGGTGGACCGGCCATGAGTGTTGAAGCGGTTGCCGAAAAGGTGAGTTCGGTTGGATTGATTGTCTTGTAGGTGGCCGTTGCGGCTTAGTTAACGGGAGATCGAGTTCTTCAGTTCTTGCTAGTTATCTCCCCATCGATTCCCCCTCGTTTCCCCCTCGTGTTCTTCGTTCGTTCTTTGTGTTCTTGGTCGAGTCGTGAAGATCGGGCCACCCAAGAGGTAACCCCTTCATCAGTTCTTTTATTTTTCACAAACTAGTGTAACTACTAGTTCGTAAATTTGCATCACTATGTACAACGCTAGCCTCTTGTAGACATGCATAGGAAATAAAAGATCTTATGGCCACGGATTCGGACTGGAAACTAGTGTAACTGACCGGGATTTAATTCTAGCGTCTACTCTAAAAGGTTGCGCTGTACGTGCTCTTTGTCCTGCCTAAACTTGGGGCAAACCATTTGGAAATAACATCGAGGCTAAAGGTGACTTTGTTTATAGTCATAAGATGACGTGAGCATGCATCAAGTCAATCCAAATAAATCTTCAAAGGAGAATACCACAATAACATGCTTCGTTATGATCAAGAACAACACATTATTCAATTTCAATAGCACATTAAGAACTCTCGGTTATTTAAGACTAGTCATTGTGCATCATAAATTACTAAGCACACAATTAAAGTAACATCTAACATGACATGTCAAAGCCTAGCCACAGTCTAAACAAGATTCCTTTGCACCACTATAGGCATGGAATATTTTTCTCCCATCCAACATCAATCAACTTATTTGAATCAACTTTCTTAACAAGTACTCAATAAATACCAGAGAGCGAATCATATATAAATATAGCAAACTAAAAAGCTCTAACTAAAATCCGGGGAGTAAAAATTAAATCTAAAAACATTAGTAACAAAAACTGAACACTCATAAAGCAATAAGAGTGAAAACTAGAGTGTTCTAGACAATATAATGGAGTGTGTTTCTCTCCAACAAAGAATGCTAGTGTCGGTAATATCCAGAATGGAGTATCTCCCAGCATTCAAAAAGCAGGACCAGATGGGCAGGCCCAAAGCAACATAGCGGGAGGCTGTATGGACGACCCAAATGGTGCCAAGCGAAGGACTGCATCCCGGATGGCACCCACAAGCCCATCCTGACTTTATGCATACTGGAGGTCTCAGACTGCTAGTCTGGGGTCCACATAGAGTTGGTATTGGAGCCATCCTGACTTTAGGAGACCTTAGTTAGCATGGACGCGAGAAAAGAACTTTGGTAAAAAATATATTAGTGCCAAAATTATTTTTATCTAAGGAAGCCTAAGTATAGCCTCCACTCCTCTCGGCATTTCAGATTATTCTAAATACTTACCTCTTGTTTGAGGTTTAAAAAGTTTTCTTCTATTATCTAGTTTATTCAAACTTACATACTTGACGATGTCCCAAGAAAACTGAATACTTAGTAAGCAGAAAGAAAAAGAAGCTACCTTATCAAGACCTCAACATCAAGGTGATCAATATTGAAAGAACAAAGATCTACTCCAACCTCCATGATTTAAGTGATCTCACCTCCAAGGTTTCCAACATGAACACAATGAAGAAAAGCCTTCAGTTACAAAGGCTCTACCAAGTTTCAACCTCAACAACATCAACCTGCAAAGAATTTAAAGGCATGAATACTTCAACAACCATGGTTGACCCAAGCCTATAAGATCGGTAGGATAAGATAAATTATTTTACTTGAGCTACCCTATTCTTCCACGGTATTAGTCATATGTTGGTGCCAAAGGTACCTTTTTTTGTTCTTTGTTGATGTTCTTGTTGTGTAGCCTATTCTTACTTGGTGATGTGCTTGTTTCATTGTTATGTGTGCTTTTTGTGTTGTTGTCATGTGTTTTTAAAAAGAACGCCTTTTTGGCAATACCAAGTAACCACAATTTTATCTCTTGCTTATTTTTGTCAAATTGCAAAAACTCTTTTTCCCCTATTGGCCATAGTTGCACCTTTTGTATCTCTTCAAAAGTTTGACTTAGAAAAAATACCTTTTAGAAAGTTTTCTCCCTCCATCCCCTCGTGAGAAGTGCAAGGTATGGAACACTCTCTACTCTAACCCGGGAGCCCAAGACTCTGAAAATCTTCTACAAGACGGATATCAGTCTTCACACGCCATTTTGTGCAAACCACATCAAGAGCCATCAAGAAAGATGAAGATTCAAGACCAAGCCTGAGATGAAGCGAGTCGTGTCTCGCACACGAACTAAAGTACTGCCAGTCTAACACCACTAACATAACTTACCTAATTTTACACTAACAACTAACCAAAAGTTTGCAAAGGTACCATCTAGTCCCCCGAGGGAAAACTAGCTATGAAGCCCTAACCCACTTAAGAAGATAACTGTAAAGCTCCACGAAGCCCAAGACCCAATGAAGTCTTCCACGACTTGCCTTCACCACCAATCCAAAAGGGAGACAATGATGAAGATAGTCTACCGGCATCCTACCAAGAATAATCAGGGGGGGAGAACTTGCACATCAACGTTGCCAAACAACAAGAAATCTAAGAAGCCTATATGAGTTTATAGCAACCTTCATAGAATATATCAGAGAGAGTCAAGTCCACGGACCTGATGCCTTGTGAGGCCAGACTATTGCCACGCGTAGCTATCTATGATACTCCTAAAAAATAAAAGATCAAGACAAAGACAGTGAAGCAGCACGGTCACGACCCTTCATTAGCTTGTGTCACACTACCAACATCAACAACGAAGACTGGAAGTGTCAAGAGAAGCTATCCATATTCTCGACAAGAAAAATTCTGACAACAACCACTCATCACGTTTTGAGAAGACCAACTCGTCAAAGGATCAACATTTAGAAAAAAAATAAAAAAATCCTGAGACTCTTATTTGTTGTTGCACTCTTCTGGTACCCACTTACGAATTTCGGGGACGAGATTCATTTTAAGGGGGTAAGATCTGTAATATCCTAACTTTGGGGAAACCATAATAACACAATTGTTAGGAAGCCAAAAATCAGGGCCGACATTTTTTTTTTTTGATATGCTTGACTAATGCTTGCGTTTCACTTCTTTTTGGTTTGTTGTCGTTGTGTTGTTTGTTGTTTGTGTTTGTTAACACCTAACAATAACTTAGTGATCACAACATACTTAAACCTTACCCTTGTGATCAACTCATGATAAGAAAAATTACCACCTTCATCCATCACCTTACTTTGGCCAAACACTTGTAAAGATGTTTTGATTTTAGCAATAACCCAAAGGCCAAGTTATTGATAAAATGAAAGGTATTTTCCAAAACTATGTATGAAGATAATTATGGAGGTAATCATCTCCTACCTATTTTCAACCAAGTTACTTTAACAGGTATTTCGAAAACGCAATCTTACTTCCTCTTTTGTAGAGACTATAAGTGGGGAGTATATTAACCCTATGATTTACCTCATCTACATTATTTTGGAAATAACAAGATTTGAGTTGTATTCCTTTCCAAAATCCTCTTATCATGGTGTTGCTTGACAACTACTTTGGAATAGCACTTGATAAAACACTTTGGAAATTGAATTGAAGAACTCAATTGCTTTAGTGAACTTGTTAAGTCTTATTATTACCTGCTTAATGTGTGCTGGTTTTCTATGTTTGCCTTGGAGTGTTTATACCTGTTTGTTTGTGAGTGTGTGTGAACCTAAACAAAATTAGTAGGTAAATAATAAGACGACACATCAGTATAAGATTCAAATCCTATCTCAAGCCATCTTCGTACCTATTAAAATCTTCCAACTTTGGAGACATCTATGTCAAATCTTGATATATTCATCAATGCACCATCATGGATCTCATGGTCCATATATAAAATTTCTATCCAAGTTGTTAAATTGGATATTTAAACCCTTTAGCATCTTCTTTCCAAGCCCTTTTTAAGGCATTCCAAATTAGTGGTCATATCTCCCCTATCTTGATGCATCTTTGCCAATCTTATTAAAAAGCACCCTTTTTATTTTTTGACCTCAACCAATTTACCATTGCCATCATAATGGCCTATATCTCACATCTAGTTGTTCATTTATTTTACCTAGGCCATTTGATTATTTCTCTCCCAAGGTTTTGAGGCCTAATAAATAAACTTATGTTTTCACCATTTATCTTATGAAAAATACAACATATTGCAAAGCAGTCTTTCATTATAAATCACTTTTGTGATCTACATTAAATACTCTATCATCTCCTCTCAAAACTATTCATTTTTAAAGTATTTTCCTATTTATTATATTTTATTTACCAAAAGGCTAGAAATGACTTTTAGAATATTTTGGGAAAAAATATCTCCTAAATTCTTGGAAAAAATCGAAAACATGCCTATTTTTGTGTAGGACCTACATTTAAAAAATATTTCCAAGTTGCATTCAAAAAATTAAGAAAACTTCCAAAAATAGATTCAACACTTTTTTCTCAAAAATTTATGAAACAATTATTTTTACAAATATTTGAGACCACCACCCATAAGCTCAATTTCTCATTATCTATACACTAGACATGCTTTTACGTATATGTTCTACTCAAAATTTTGGAGAAAATAAGTACAAACACTTCTATCCGTAAATGGAAACTCAACCTCATTTGATCACCTCTCACTCCCATTCTCTCCCCTTTTATCCAAAGCATGCCTAGTCAGCTAGGCCCACCCGGAAGACACCTCTAGACACTTTTGTTCCTTTCTTTTCTGACAACATCAAGGAGGGGAAAGGATTGCATGCTAATGCTAGCCGAGCACCACCCCAATATGTTTTTTGAAACAATCACCGGGGGGGGGGGGGGGCGAGAGGATCCCCACCTGAATATATTACTCCAAAGCACAGAATACAATCGGGGTTCTCACGAGTGACGTCGTGAGGAGATGAAGTCACGCCACATGCCGGCGTGCTCCTTGTGCACCGTGTCTTTGCACCGGTGTGCCCATAGAGTCAAATCATCAACAATGTTTGAGAGTGTGAGCGAGGTTGGGTGGGAGATTTTCCTAAACACCATGGCGTTCCTAGAGTCCCAGTTCTTCCAAAGCACCACCAAGAGGACAAAGGGGAGAATCTCCAAGGGTAGGCTCGGGACAGCCGTGGGACACTAGAAGTTGCTGATGGCGTCATAGCGCGGCGAAATATTGAGGCGGCGCCAAGCCGCAGCAGCATCCGAACATGCGAAGAAGAGGTGATCTCGGTCTTCAGAGCTAGCGGGGCAGCGGGGGCACACCTTGGAGTCCAAAATCTTTTTCTTGATCAGGTTCTCCCTAGTGTTAAGGCGGTTGAGGAGGAAAATCCAACCGAAGATCTTCACCTTCTGCGGAACGAAGGTAGCCTATAGCCTGTCCATCTTCCTGTCAGCGACCTAAAGAGTGAGCACCTTGTAGGCGCCACACGAAGAGAAGGCCGTCCCATCTGCAAGCCTCCGGGAGTCCGGCTGGTCAGTGAGCTACACATCCTACAAGAGAGAACAAAGAGAAGCAAGCTCCATAGCCGCAGCCGAGGTAAGTCTGTTACGCATGCCAAAATCAATCCCGAGGTACAACACTGAACTAACAAAGGTATTTTGAGTGTATGGTGGGAGTAAAGGGCAGGGAAGGTGGTGGCTAGAGAGTCAGGTAACAGCCATCTGTCAAGCCAGAAAAAGGTTGCGTGACCTTTGCCAACGGAGCATGTACTGATGAGGCGCAGGGTATGCATGTTGGATGTGATGATTTTTGCTAAGTAGGAAGAGTGTGAAGCATTATGAGGTGGGTGAGGAGAGTGGTGGAGAAGCTAGTCTCGCCAAGGAAGGTTTGAGGCATGTAGGAACTTGTAACAAAATTTCAGCAACAGACAAACATTTTTGGACACCTATATTTTTGACCCCCAGACCCCCTACATCTTTGGTAGTACAGACTTTGTCCCAAGCGACCAAGCATTGTGCTCCAGAGAAGGAATCATCCTGTGACCAAAAGAAAGTCCTTATTTTTTGTCTAGGCGGGCGATAGTTCCTTTAGACAGGGCGAAGGAGGACATGTAGTAAGTAGGAAGGCTATGAAGGACAGAGTTTAACAGGGCGATACGTCCACCTTTGTTAAGAAGAGAGGCGGCCCGTCCAGAGATGTATCTGTCCGACTTGGAGAGAAGAGGGAGGAACGCTTTCTGAGGAAGTTTGGGAGGATAGAGGGGCAGCCCAATGTAGACTTGGGGGAAGGTCAAAATGGGTGTACCTAAGGTAGTGGCGAGAGATTTGGCGTCAGTGGAGGAGACGTTGAGAGGGATGAAGGTAGTTTTTTGGAAGTTAATAGCCAGACCCGTATCAAGGGAAAAGTCGTCGAGGATGGTCTTTAGCCTGGCAGCAGCGTCCGCGGAGGCTGTGGCAAGGATAAGGGTGTCGTCGGTGTATTGCAGCACCGGAGGAGGAAGAGTAGGCACAAGGGGGTGGTAGAGGGCGCCGGTGACATCAGATAGGATCATCTGTTGAAGTACATCGGCAACGATGTTCAAGAGATAGGGAGAGAGAGGGTCTCCTTGGCGCAGCCCATTCCTACAAAGAATCCATGGGCCGGGCACGCCATTTAGAAGGATCGCAGTTGTACCGGTGGACAGGATATCGCGAATCCATGAGCACCATCGTGAGGGGAAACCCCGAATGGCAAGGATTTTTATCAGGGATTCCCAGCAAACTGAGTCAAAGGCTTTGCGGAAGTTGATCTTAAGGACAATCGTCGGGGCTTTCCTTATGTGGCAACAGTGAAGTAGATCCGCCGCATAGATGAAGTTTTCCGAGATGCTGCGTCCGTACAGGAAACCCGTCTGGTCCTGCTGGACGAGGAGGGGGACGGTAGGCTTTAGGCGGTTTGTAAGGACTTTTGCAATAGCTTTGATGAGGCAGGTTTGGAGAGAAATAGGCCGGAAGGCATCAGGTGTTCGAGCGTTATCTTTTTTGGGCAAGAGAATGATGTTGGCTCTGTTGATAGAAGAGAGGTCGACCCGCTGATGGAAGAAGTCGTGGAAAAGCTTGTGGACTTTTTCCTTAACCGTTGGCCATAAATTGCGGTAGAAACTCGAGCCGAAGCCGCTAGGTCCGGGGCTGGCATCGGTGTTCACCGCAAGGAAGGCGTCGCGAATTTCTTGGTCGGAGAAGGGGAGGTCTAGGGTGTTTAGTTGGGAGACAGGATGTGGATAAAGGTCATTCAGGGAGAAGTTCCAAACCGGAGTAACTAAGGTTCCTAGGAGCTGAGCGTAGAAAGAGGTTAGGATACTAGATTTTTGTTCATGGGAGGAGAAGTCGGTACCATTTAACTCAATAACCGCGATCTTGTTTTACCGAAAACGGTCAGACGCTGAGGTGTGGAAGTACCGCCTATTTTCGTAGCCTTCAACATCGGCCCGGATTTTGGCGCGGTATTTCCAGAAAGCCACCTTTTCTCGGATGAACCGCTGAAGGACAGTGATAACAACACACCTGAGGGTGTTTTCGTGCAAAGATAGGGGCTAGATTCTTCCAGGGTATCCAGAATCAAAATGACCGTTTTACAATTTTTTTCTCTGACATTCAAAGGGGTTTGTGTTTTCCGCCAGGTCTTTAGTTGGAACCAAGTTTTTTTAGAGCATGCACGGTGGAGTGGGCTGCGTTTGGGAGTTGCTGGCCCGAGTCCCAGGTAGATTGAATGAGCGCTCTACAGGCCGTGGATTTGTCCCAAGCATTTTCAAACCGGAAAATGGCGGGACGCGGGATGGATGTGGACACCGTGACAAGAAGGGAGACGTGGTCAGAGAGAAATTTTGTGATAGAGGATAGGGTTGGTTTTGGGAAGAGGAGGTCCCAATCGAGATTAACGAGAGCACGGTTGAAACGCTCCAGGGTTTGGGTTGCACGGTTACTGGTCCAAGTGTAACGTCTATCCAGAAGGGGAAGGTCGATAAGGCAAAGGTGGTCAATAGTGTCATTTAACCAGTCAGCCTTGGATGTTTTGAAGGAGCTATTAGTTTTATCAGAGGGGAACCTCAGGAGGTTGAAGTCACCTAGGATCATCCAAGGTGTGCCTAGGGTTGGTTTAATGGTTGTGAGTTCAAGCAGGAATTGGAGTTTGAGGTCATGTTCCATAGGCCCGTAGACGTTGGTGATCAAAATAGGTTTAGGCAAGGCCAGGAAGGTGACTAGGGAGGAACGAGTGAAAGTCGTAGAGGAGGAGGAGATGCAGATGAAAATCCTAGGGGAGAAGGCGTTAAGGATACCCCCAGACAATCCGTTGGACTACTTGAAAGTGAACTGTTAGTGTTACGGGGGAGGCAGGAATTAGCTTTGAGAGGAGTGATTGCGTTTAGTTTCGTTTCTTGCAGGAAGAAAGCGTGGGCTTTGGTATCGATAAGTTCAGAGAGCACATCAACGCATTTTGAGAGGCCCCTAGCCCCCGAGGGTTCCACGTACAAAGGGTAATAGAGGAGGTCGTCATTTGGGGCACACAGGGGCAACAAGAGAGGAGGGAACACATTTGGAGAACATAAAGTAGGATGGAGACTTGTTATAGCAGGTAGTGCATGCTGGAGCTACAAGTCTACGAGAGCGTGGGCGTAACTGGCAGTACAGACGAATGACATAGGTAGAACCACGATAGACTAATACAGGAGGGACACGGGGCAACACGGGTGACAGCCTAAGCATGCAACGCAGGCACGAGGAGACGACGTCATCCGAAAGACAACATCTTCGAATCATGGAGCAGCTGGAGACTACTCGGCACGCGCCACCAGTTCAGCTTCCCGGGGGGTTGCGCCACACTCGGATGCCACGATAGCCAAGTCAGCAGGAGAGGCAATCGCAACGTCAGTCGAGTCGAGGAGGCCCGAGCGAGACAGAGCAGCGGAGAGGGTCGCAGAGGCAAGTGAGAGGTCGAAGGAGCGCGCCTTCGCCCGAACCGCCTTGGCCTGCATGTCGACGAACTCATCGGCCTCGATAGCCGTGAGCCTCTTGCTGCGCCTCACCTTCGCCTTGGAGTCGTGAGCCCTCTTGGCGCGGACGCGGCGCTTCGGCAGCACGTCCTCGTGGGAGGGGTCATCGAGGAGCGGAGGCATGTCAAGGTCGACAACCGTAGATGAAGCGAAGGTGAACATGTCGTCAATCGCAAGGTCGTTGAGGCTGGACGCGAGGTCAATGACAGCGGCACCCCCTGTCGAAGGGACAGGTCCGTCGGAGCCGCAGTCGGAGCTGATGACAATGATGTTGGTATCGATGTTTGCTACCGGGGACGTAGCCGGCAAGGGGGAGAGTGGCCCGTCCGGAGAGTGGGAGACCTGGCCCGTGGCGCCCAAGACCCAAGTCTGGACGACCCGCAAGCGGATGACGACGACCTCGTCCCCCGGCATCCGAATGACAGCGTGCACTGGGATAAGTCGTCCCGCCTCGGTGAAGACAAAGCCACGCATGGCGGTGAAGTCACCGCGGCCGATGAAACAATCACCGACGCAGCAAAGCTTCCCAAACCGGCCGAAGGGGAAGTCAGAGGCGTCAAACTCGACAAGGGTGTTGTACACCGCCGTGGAGCGGTTGTCCGCGTCCCCCCTGCAAGCAAGGTCTACGCGGAACCTGTAACATTCCTGATTTTTGGAAAATGCAAAAATCACTAAAAATTGAAACTTTTTGTTTTCATCTTATGCAAGCCACCAAAAACCATTGAGATGCAGAGATAAAAGGAAACATAACTTAAGAATCCATTATACCTCTATTCCATAAACCCTAAAAGCCCTTTCAAAATAAATATTCATTATTCAAAGAAATTATTCTCTCTTAGAAAACCTTATTTAATAACATGTTTTCAAATCAACTATTACTTTGAAAATGTTTTATAGCCTTTGAAACTAGAGAATTATTACCTCTAACCGTTTATATGCCTCAAAATTATTTTATGGGAATGACAAATATTGGTATTGATATATAAGTGATACTCCAAGTTTTAAACATAAAGGAGTGAATATAAAATGCTTTGCTTTGTAAATAACATAAAATAAGACTTAGAAAACAATATTATGACTTGTGGATTTTTTTCCAAATTTTATTAAGCCACTTTTATATTTATTTAATTTTCTATTTTAAAAAGTAGATTTAAGTTACTATTAATAAATCCTTCTTATCCTAAAATTATAAAATATGAAACTGGTTTAAAAATGACTTCCAAAAATAGTATTTGACATGTATAATGTCTCTAAAACTTTATTTAATCAAAAACAACATTTTATTATTTTTTCCAGTTTTTAATAACATTAAGTAGTATTAGTGATTTAATTTTAATTACAAAATATAAAAATTGATTTGTGTTGGAAACATCAAAATAATGTTTCTATTTGTTAGATAATTTAATTGCAATTTTTTGAAATGTAAATGAGGTTGTTTGGATTTATAAAACAGAAATTATAAGAGAAATAAGAAAAACAAAAAAAAAGGGATTGATGACGTCACATCGTCATCAACCTCACATTCAAATCTAGAAACGGTGAAACGTCAGAATTGATTTCTTTGATTGCAGGCGATTTAAGACACCATTTTATGCGCCGTTTCTTGCCCTTTAAAGAGCTCCCAATTCTCCTTGTTTCCCCTCTCATTTCACTCGCCATCGTGCCCCAGGGCCGAAGAAATCTCTCGCCGAAGTTGAGCCTCTCCCGCCGCCGTGTTTCATTGTTTTCGGCAAGGTGAGGTTGTTCCCGTGGATGAAACCACTCCCATTCGCCTCCCCTCGTTTTCACGCACCCTCTAACTCTCTTCTCATTTCAGTTTGCGCCATAGAACTGCCCCGCCGTGCAAGATGCGAAGGTCACCGGAGACACACCGCCTCCGTCCGCGTCGGGCCGGCCGTCCTGGAAGAGACAGATGACTCCATCGTGCTCATCCTCTTCGTCTTACCCTACTAAGCACCGTAATACTCTCCAACGAGCCGGAGAACCACGACCTCGCTGTCCCCAACGACCACCGGAGCTACGTCGTCCTCGGTCTGCATCGTGCCACCGCTGCGGTCTTCTTCAAGCCTCCCTGAGGGCACCATCGTCCTCTATGTGGCGAGAAGCGCCCTCCCATAGCCTCTCCAACCCCGGAAGGGCCCTGGAGCACCCCCGCCGTCGAGCCCCTGCACCGTCCGCCGCCGTCCACGCCATATACCGGCGAGATTCCTGCAGCCAGCCGTGCCGCCCGGTGAGTCCTTATATCCCCGCCGTCCGATCTAGATCCGATGCGTAGAAATAGATCACTTACCGAACTAGTATCGGCCAATAGGTTTGTGCCACGCCAGCGCGCGTGTTATGTTGGTATTTGTCGCCCAACCCAGCGCATAACCGGCCCAAGCCCACTCTCTAGTCATCTCCCTATGCGACAGATAAGCAATCTGAGCCCAGCCCATCTCTGGATTTTATTCCGAATATAAATAGATTTGTAAATTTGCAGAATAGTCCCTAGAACTTATAAACATCATATCTTTTTAACCATAAGGCTAAATTTAGTAAACTTGGACTTTTTGGAATCAGAACAACATGTAGGATCTTTTGGCTCTGCTCAAATATAAATTTGACCATTTAAAATTTGTTAAAATTAAAATATGCTTGTTTGATGAATTTTTGCATAATTCCAATTCTACAAATCCAAAAATTGCAAATAAAATATTTTTGGAAACATTAGGATGAGTACTTACACACCTTCTGTACCAAGATAATTTTTGAACAAATTAAAATTGAATTTAGAATTAAGTTCTCTATTTGTGTATTTTGACATAGATTTAATTCTATAAATAATTTCAATATAATCTTATGCAAAATTGTTCCATTTAGTAACCTTGAACTAGATACATCTTTGCCCAACCATTTTGGACACACTTGGACCATGGCCATGTGTTTTTTAGCAGAAACCCTAACATAGTGATACATCCATTTTCACCATGTCTTAGAATTTGTTTCCATCATCTATTCTTTGATGTTATGGTTATTTGGAGCCAATACCAAGTCCTTATAATGTGTTAATAACATATAGTATAAAGTAGTGAACTTTAGTTTTCTATCTACTTCTCCACTCCCCTATTCTTGCTTCAAGAATTCATCAAGTTAGCAAAAAGGAAATCAAGACTCAAGCACAAGGAGGTACTTTATTTTCAACTTGGTGGCAACATGAAGAGCTATTAGGAATATCATTGAATAAGTTGAAGGAAGGACTTAGACTCCACAGCAACTAGTAGCAACTCCATGAAGTACAAGAGTGAAGAAATCCATAAGAAAACCTCTCCCTATCTCTTTCTATCTTTCTTCCTATTTCTTTTCAAATTGACTTAGTAGTAGTTGTGCCCATCCCACCATGGACCAACTAGTGAGAAGGCCATGAAGAATTTATCAAGACCAAGAGAAGAATCCGTCCAAGGAACCAGTATACAATAGAAGCTTGAAGATGATCTTCAAGAAGACAAGCATGTGAAGACCAGGAGCAATCCACACAAGTTGAAGAATAACAAGTTGTTTTTGTCCAACCATTGACCCAAATGCAAAAGACCAAAACTTTAACTTGTTATATCCTTTGTTATGAAGTTAGTTGAACTAGACCTAGCCTAAACCAAAATGGAAGGACTAACTGAGATCACTCAAATGTTTTGATGAAAACAACTAAGTGTTACACTTTGTATTGTGATACTTTAGTTAAAACAGTGAGACCACATTGGTGAACTCTTGGAACATCTTAGATAAATATGTTTTCAATAAAGTTTGGTCACTACAAACTCAACCTAGACATCCTTAGTTAACTCCTGGGAACCCCTTAACAAGTATTGAACAATTGGGGAATGAATCTTTCAAACTCAAACAATGAACTTGTCCTAGCCAACTTGGTCCAACTACTTTGTTATGTTATTTGCTCTGTTTGCTTTCTCCACTTATGTGTTTGATTGCTAGGATGTTTGTTTATTTTGTTATTGTCTTTTCAATGAATAGATTGTACGGAGAGCAACGATCTTTTGTGAAGAGAGTGTGAATATCTTCACCAACTTCAACAAGGCAAGTAACACACCATCAACTACCCATTATTTTCTATATGCTTTAGTTGATTGTGAGTAGTATGCATGATAGGAAAGTTTACTAAGTTATACTATGCTATGCTATTATCCTAGTAGTGTGTAGCCATCCCTTTTACCTTGTTATTTTGATAGCCTTAGAAGTAGATGCTATGCAATGTCAAAAATTGTTTTACTAGATGTGGAGGAAAAATTCTAAGTATAACTAATAAATGAACCCCCTGGGTGGAAGTGGTAAGACTAGATTATGTTGAGTGTTTCCTTAGGGCCCTTGTTTAAGGGTTATTTCACTTGAGGTTGTCACTTGTGGATGGCCACCCAGGAACA
This sequence comes from Alopecurus myosuroides, assembly GCA_028641055.1. NCBI lineage: Eukaryota > Viridiplantae > Streptophyta > Magnoliopsida > Poales > Poaceae > Alopecurus > Alopecurus myosuroides. Next base: position 269,967,891 of record CM054058.1, read on the forward strand.
AAGAGATTACTATGTCCTTCTAAGTTTAGTAGTTTCTGTGCAACCTTTTGACATATGGGCTCTGTCTTGATCAACTAAGTTGTGAGAGTTCAGCCCAGGCTTGACTAGCAGATGTAGCAAAATTATAGGTGGAACGGTCTTGCCGGTGGGTTTGGACTTCTTCTTCTGAATGATCTCGTCTCAATTCTCTCCTTTCCATGATGCACTCCGGGTGTATAGGATGTTTGGGCTAATTGAAGACAAAGGGTGAAAGTGCACAACCTCTGCAGAGTCAACAAACTAAGATCTTAGCCGTGTCCTCGGTTATGGACAACTATGAGCAGCTGGACAAGGATTGACGGAAGAATCTCATCACCAATTTCTAAGTAAAATTTTGACCAAGTGAAGAGTATTGTGGTGCTTGGATCTTAATCCAATGTTGCCACCCCTTTGAAAAGAAAAGTTTGTTTTACAAAAGAGATAGGACAAAACTGGCTTTATGCAATCTCAGCCTAAACTCCACTCAGCTAAATAAGCATGTAGTATTAGTCTTGACATTTATATCCACCATAGTGTTACTTGCCAATACATTAAATTGTATTGACTCCCTTGTGGCTGCATATTCCATATTGCAGATATTTCTGAAGACGAGTGAGGATTTAGTTTAGGATCTCGAGACTATCGCCAACATGTTTTGCCTGTGGCACATGAAGAAGATGGGCTCAATATTGTACTATGTCTTCCGTTGTATATCTTTGTTTTCTGCTAGTCATCTAAGACTATGCAAGGTGTAATACTATATTTTAAAGACTGGATCATGCGATGTAATAGAATTTGATGCATTTGCAAGATATTTTATTTTGTACTGTGGTGCTAGCAATTGATCCAGGGACTAGCACAATAACACAGGTGTACTTACATTATTTAAATGTGGGAACGCTACAAAATGGTATCAGAGCATTGTGTTGCCTTTAGGATTCGAGACCCTTAGGTTTGGAAGCCCTTTCTTGATCACCTTATTATCTCCTTAGAGTATTTTGGATCCTAGCGGCATAGTGAGATGAAGCGGCCCGGACAACTTTATGTGTCCACGGACACGAGACCGTTCCCTGATTGGCTTGCGGGTGCATTGTCCTTCTCTGTGACGCCCCGAGATCGGGCACTATGCAGATTTCAGCATTTCCGCCAAAATCCACATAATAACCGATTCCAGGTTGCCACTTGTGATAATATTACAACAGTTCGCGAATAATCCACAACAACAACAGAGGAGGTATATACAAGACGACTCAAACGAGTCAAGGATACAACTGATACAATACAAAGATCCAAATAACAGCGGAAGAAAAAAACATAGTGTCCGACTACGGACAAGATACAAACTGGACTAAGAGTCCTGAAGATAACCGATGGCGTCCAATCCCTGCCCAGGCCAAGCCGGAGGGATTCCCAAGCTAACGTCGTCAGACTTCAAACCTGTTGACTGCAATGTGGAATATGCAGCCACGAAAAAGGATTCGTGGGTCAGTACTGTTAAGTACTGGCAAGTGGATAAACCATACTCACAAGATACCAGCGTAACCCATCATCACAAGATACAAATACTTTGGGTACAACGGAAGGGAGGGATTATTGGAAAGAAGCGGCAGCGGGCAGCACTAACAAACTAAAGAGACTCGCTACAACTTCCGGCTATTAGAGAGGGATAAGAGAGCGCGACAAAAACCAACTATAACTACTCACCAAACAATACCCATCCAGTGTTACCCCCTACTAAGGAAGCAACCCAAGGAAACTCACATTGTTGATTAAGGTGAAGTTCAGGTTATTCTGACAATATTCCTATTACTAGTCAAATTATTATTAATTAGGTGTAAGTTGTCTGAGTACTTGTTAGCCAGCACTTTCACCAAGTCGTCACATAACCGCGGACAACACGGCTTCTCGAGAAGATTCATCCCTGCAGGGTGCGCTACAGTACCCGTACACACTCAAGGCACCAACTAAAACTCAGGTTGGCTCGACACGACTCAAACCGTCTCTACAACCCATCCTAGGAGCCACGGAGCTATAAGGTCCCGGCCAGTCCGATCTAACCTAAGCGCAATGGTGAAAACCACACGCCCCGACACCACAGGCCTCGCCCTATATGCATCATCATCATAACCATCATAATCATCATCAACCATGGGGGTGCCTCCCATTATGCCTATGCGCAAATGGAACGCTCAAACTAAGTGTGGCTCTTCGGACAAGCTGCAAATCAGGTCTAACTCGAGGGGGGTCCCATACTACCTCCCGGATGCGGTTAGCGTGCTCATCATGGATCAATGGACAAGACTCTTTTCCTAAGTTCGACACTAGCAGGCTCCAAAACCACGCCGGGCCTCCTGCCGGTGCCTTATCATCAAATTATTATTACCCCAAACATTAACATGTTGTTGATTAAATTGAAACCCAACTATCAACTAAACAGGTGATACGACAAAATGACAACAAGACTCGAGCACAAACAAACCTAAGCATGCTAGTACGACACATGCCAACAAGGTAAACAAACAACAGTTAATAGGAAGTGGAAGGAAGGCTATATCATAGCTGCAAGGTAAACATATGATAGGATCGAGACACAAGTATCGAATCATAAGGCTAGAATAAAGGCAACAGGAAGAATCAGTAACAAGTGAGGAAAGGCAACATAGGTAGCAAGTGAGTATACTTGCCTGGAATCCAGCAAGTAGAGGTACATCCGAAGAACTTGTCGTTGCTCACATCATCTCAACGTCCTATCCGCGAGGAAGCAACGAACTAGAACAAACACCGGATGCAACAATTACTTCTACGGAAAAAGATCCAGCATGATCCTATTTTATATGCATGACATGCGAGATGCAAATTAACCAATTTAAGTTGAGACAAAAGCCCAACATTTATTTAGGAAGGTTTAAGTTATTTATCTAACCATCAAATTAAATGTTGTTTAGCATGGAAAACAAGTAATGGATGAGCTAAACCAAATTAAATGGAATAGGGACCAAATTGTATTGAAAAGGTTGGAAACATGTAGCAAATGTTTCACTGAACATTTTGAGCTATTAAACATAATTTTTGGATCATTATTGAATTTATTATGCATTTTGCCATAAGCATTTTTATTCTTCCCCTTTTAGTAAACAGAAGGAAACATGTATAAATTTAATTCAATTGTGACCAAATAAAATACCACTGTGTAGAGTTTGTTAAGACAAATTTTTAGAGCTCAAGTTTGCTCAATTTGGATGAACAGAACTCAAGTTATGAATTTTGCAATATTTTAGTTTTTATTCCATTTTCTGTATTTAATTATTTAGTGCAAAATTGTTAACAGAAACATATTGCAAATTTGACATTAACTGAAAGTGCTCCTCACTGTGAGTTTGTAGAAATTTGAATCACCACATTTGGAGCATGTATGAATTAGTTATTGATTTTACAATTAAACATTTGAATCTGTTTTCTTCCATTTCTTTTATTTTGCAGAAAACAGCCAAAACGTTTTCTACTCGAGGCTGGCCAAGCCCGTGCTACTGACCCGCGGGGCCAGGGCCAGCCAGAGGGGATGACAGGTGGGACCTGGGCAGCGTGCGGAAAAAAGGAGAAAAAATTGGAGGCTTTGCCTCCGAAGGGATTCGAACCCACGATCTCTCGCTGAGATACAGGGAACAGAGCCACTAGGCTACTGAACGAGTTGTGATTGTATACAGAGCTGAGCCTATATGAGGTAAAACAGCGGGTTGTTTTCCACTAGTAGGAAAACGCTTACTAGTGACCAACAAAAACAAGTTACCGCTGGCGAACAAGCGTTGCTCAGCAGTACACCGCCAGTGGTAAGGGGTTACCGCTGGCGAACAAGCTTGTTCGCCAGCGCTATCTAGTTACCGCTGGCGAACACCAGTCTTGTTCGCCAGCGGTAAGTCTGAAAATTTGAAATTTCGCAAATAAATTTTTTCGCTATTTTTTTTTCAAATTTTCAAAACAATTGAATTTGGGGAACCTTTAACCACGCTGTAGAATTTTTTCCTTTTTTTTTTCTTTTTTTTTTCAACTTTGAATGCCCACTTCCCGCTCGGTCACCCATCCTCCCACTACTATAGCCCGAGCACGCTTAACTTCTTAGTTCCATCCAACTACTCTACCTATGACTCCCTCATTCTTTCTTGTTAGTATAGTACTATCAATCCTCTTAACTATTGCACCATATATACAAATCCGTAATTCCAAATTCGACAAATGATATGTATAAATTGATCACAAGAATACGAGGAATCCAAATATGACATCCTTATTATCTTTTCTCGAAATTTTTTTTTTAATTTTTTTTGAACTTTTAATTTATTTAATTAAATTGATTATGTAGGAAAATTTAGTCTGTCTCAAATAACTTTTTTTCCTTTTGGAATTTGGCGATTCTGAAAAAAGCTCACAGGCCGAAGGCCGGTGAGGTTGGATCTGGAATTTGCTCACGCTTCTTTTGATATATTGAACGCGTTTTTTCGACGTCGTATGCAAAAGTTATGGCCGTTTTACGTTTTATTTTTGAATTTTGCATAAAGGTCAAATGGAGTATTTCAAATTTTGTATATCAACTAGACAGTGCACTCTACCCACATATTAAAGGAATTTATTTTTTGAACATTTTTATCATTTTCGTTTCTGCTTTAGAAAACTAAAAAAGGCGGTCCACGGGGGGGGGGGGGGGGGGGTTTGTGGAGCGAAATTTTTCAAAACTTACCGCTGGCAAACCAAAATAGTGGTTGGCCAGCGGTAAAGTTAGCGCTGGCGAACTTCCATGTTGCTCAGCGGTAAGTATACTGCTGGCGAACACGCCGCCCTGTTCGCCAGCGCTAAGTTACGTAGTGCTGGCGAACCATCAACCCTCTTCGCCAGCGGTAAGTTTGGCTGCCCGCACCCTCACGCCCACCGTTACCGCTGGCGAACCAAATGGCATGTTCGCCAGCAGTAACATGGGTAGAGCTGGCTAACAAGGTTTCCTGTTGGCCAGCGGTAATAGCGCTGGCGAACATGGTTTCCTGTTGGCCAGCGGTAACGTGGTGGCTATAGCCTATTTCCTACTAGTGTTCCTGACGAAACTGAAGAACAGAAGATAGGACTGCAAGGGACGATGATCTACCAGCGACGAACAGCGGTGGCGCTCGAAGGAGGAGCACCCAGAGCATGAGGAGGGGTAGGGGACGAGTCCGTGGGGATGGGTGCTCACCCTGGGTGGCTCGGTGTCGTCGAACGGACGCGGAGACGACGGCGACATGCTGTCGAGGAGGATGACAGTGGACGTGCGCGCAGACAGCCCACGTACCCGCGGACAGAGGAGGAAGACGAGCTCGACGGCGTCGTCTCGGGAAGATCCGGCTCCCGATCTTCAGCGCAGAGGCGGAGGAGACCACGGCGGTTTCATTCCCGCACCCGGCTAGGCTCGACTGCGGACATGGCGATGTCTACGACAACGAGCTGTTCTTGGCTCTCTCGGTTCAGAACATCAAAGAAATTCAGAAAGGAGGGAGGAGAGGAGAAGGTGGCGGCGCAAGATGGAGAGGAGGGGGAGAGCTAGGGTTTGGGAGGAGAGGGTGTGACTTTATGGAGAGGAAAGGAGGGGAGCAGGTGGCGTGGTGGTTCTCCTTCTTGGAGGAAAGCGACAAGAGGGAGGGGATCACGCTTCTGTCGTGACCGTCCGTACGAAGAAGAAGGGAAGGTGGGCTGGGCAGGGGGTTGTAGGTGGCTGGCTGGGCCTTGTTGGCCCAGTTCGGCTGCCTCCCCACTTTTTTTTTTGAGCTTTATTAATTTTTTCAGAAAACAAAAAAAGAAGATTTAGAGTACTAATAGAAATAGATTTAGCCATCAAATAAATTTCTAGAAATTTTAGAAAACAAGAGTTGATGAATTTCAATTAATTAGTTTGCAGTCTTGAATACATGATGATGCATTATGCCATGACGATGCAGAAAAGAAAACAAGCAAGTTTCTATTTGAGGGAAATCCCCCGGGTGTTACATTCTCACTATAGTGAATATCTAATTTGCAACAAGTTGTTAATAACCCATTGATCATCCTAGGATTGAAAATTTTCTATGTTCAAACTTTCTATAAACAAAACAATCATCTTAATTCTTCTCATATCCTCTCATCTATTATTCACCTTCAAAATTTTCTAGATGACCTACCTCTTGAATACCCTCAAGGCAAGATTGTTGATGACCATACCAAGAAGTGCAAGAAGTATTTTCACCACATGAAGACCTACACTCAAGACAACTGAAGAAACTTGGAGATATACCTAGACTTCACAACAATAAAGAACACCTCAAGGCATTGAGAGAAGAATCTGAAGAAAACTCAAGAAGATATAGATGAGACCACCATTCTAGTTCCTTTGTTTGAACAACGTTAACGTGTTAGTGTATTGATCATACCAATGAGTGTGGTATGACAATATTAGTTGTTTTATAAAACCATGTTGTTTTGTGTGATGAATGTATTTGTAAGATGAGTTTCCTTGATCTGCTATGTTAGGACATGGCTTTTATTTAGTCTCTTCCTAATCTCTACTCATCCATGATAAGCCAAACAAAATACCATACCCATTTACCAACCATAGAGAGCTACCACATGAGGTGCAACAACAAAACTTTCACCCAAGAATGTCATGAGTAGTTCTCTATAGAGACACAAGCCATACAATTGAGGAGTCACTATTTTCAAGATCCTTTTGTGTGAAGGAACAATCACATCCGTGATCAATGCCAACTACATCATAAGGAGCAGCAAGCCAATCAATAAGTGAACCCCAAGTTGCATGAGCTATGAAGATTTCAGAGCCAAATACAGCAGGAGAATAAGAGATGAAGAAAACTACAACAATTCAGATAGTGTTGTATAAGACTTTCACGCAACCCACTAGTTGAGAAATGATAGTTAGATCAAGTTTGCCTTATAGATTGGAAACTTTCTTTTAGACAAGTGAGGTGACCTAGTGTTATTATACGAGATTCACCAATCTAAGTACAAGGTAATGATTGAGTGCAACATGGATTGGCCCCCATGATGATTACTCACATTATTCACCTTTGTTATGAGGAATGGTAAATCTGAGTGACATACCTATTAGAGAGACGACGATGTTAAACCTGAACCATAGAATGACAGAATACAATAATGACCCTATGATAGTGTTGCTGAAAACGTACTATTTTCGATGAAGATCAAGCCAACCTTGGAGGTATCAAACAAATGGAAGATTTTTTCCTACCATGAGAGTTTCTTTTAAAATAGCATGGTGCATGTTTTCAAGGATGACAACAAGAAGGAAAAATACTAAAAACATCAAAAGACCAAGTTGATAGGAACCCAAGGACTTTTGTTTGACCCAAAGAGTGACCCCTCGGTGTCAAAGGTAGTTCAACATACCTATGTTGGTCTTCAGCTCTACCATGAAGGAAATTTTCTACTCAAGCCAATCTGGAATCAATCTACACTCCAATCTATTGAAAATAGACTAACCACAAAAATTTATTTTAAGGGTGGTAGCCCACCCAGTTTCTCAGTAAACCCAGTTACCCAAACCTATCTTCCTTTCTAGCCTTCCCAAATCTCGGGACGAGATTTCTTCTAAGGGTGGTAGTGTGTAACATCCCTGATTTTTGGAAAATGCAAAAATCACTAAAAATTGAAACTTTTTGTTTTCATCTTATGCAACCACCAAAAACCATTGAGACGCAAGAGATAAAAGGAAACATAACTTAAGAATCCATTATACCTCTATTCCATAAACCCTAAAATCCCTTTCAAAATAAATATTCATTATTCAAAGAAATTATTCTCTCTTAGAAAACCTTATTTAATAACATGTTTTCAAATCAACTATTACTTTGAAAATGTTTTATAGCCTTTGAAACTAGAGAATTATTACCTCTAACCGTTTATATGCCTCAAAATTATTTTATGGGAATGACAAATATTTGTATTGATATATAAGTGATACTCCAAGTTTTAAACATAAAGGAGTGAATATAAAATGCTTTGCTTTGTAAGTAACATAAAATAAGACTTAGAAAACAATATTATGACTTGTGGGTTTTTTCCAAATTTTATTAAGCCACTTTTATATTTATTTAAATTTCTATTTAAAAAATGGATTTAAGTTACTATTAATAAATCCTTCTTATCCTAAAATTATAAAATTTGAAACTGGTTTAAAAATGACTTCCAAAAATAGTATTTGCCATGTATAATGTCCCTAAAACTTTATTTAATCAAAAACATCATTTTATTATTTTTTCCAGTTTTTAATAACAATAAGTACTATTAGTGATTTAATTTTAATTACAAAATATAAAAATTGATTTGTGTTGGAAACATCAAAATAATGTTTCTATTTGTCAGATAATTTAATTACAATTTTTTTGAAATTTAAATGAGGTTGTTTGGATTTATAAAACAGAAATTATAAGAGAAATAAGAAAAAAAAAAGGGATTGATGACGTCACATCGTCATCAACCTCACATTCAAATCTAGAAACGGTGAAACGTCCGAATTGATTTCTTTGATTGCAGGCGTTAAGACACCATGTATTTGTGCGCCGTTTTCTTGCCCTTTAAGAGCTCCCAATCTCTCCTTGTTTCCCTCTCATTTCCTCGCCATCGTGCCCCATGGCCGAAAAATCTCTCGCCAAAGTTGAGCCTCTCCCGGCCGCCGTGTTGTCATGGGTGGGCGCAAGTGAGGTTGTTCCCGTGGATGAAACCACTCCCATTCGCCTCCCCTCGTGGTCTACTCGCACCCTCTAACTCTCTTCTCAGGTCAGTTCGCGTCCGAGTAGAACTGCCCCCCGCGCCTGCAAGATCCGGAGAGTCTACCGAGACAGCACCGCCTCCGTCCGCGTCGGGCCGGCCCTCCTGGAGGAGACAGATGCCTCCACCGTGCTCATCCTCTTCGTCTTACCCTACTGAGCACCGTAGTACTCACCAACGAACCGTAGAACCACGACCTCGCTGTCCCCAACGACCACCGGAGCCACGCCGTCCTCGGTCTGCATCGCGCCACCGTTGCGGTCTTCTTCAAGCCTCCCTGAGGGCACCATCGTCCTCTATGTGGCGAGAAGCGCCCTCCCATGCCCTCGCCAACCCCGGAAGGCCCCTGGAGCACCCCCACCGTCGAGCCCCTGCGCCGTCCGCCGCCATCCACGCCATATACCAGCGAGATTCCGGCAGCCAGCCGTGCTGCCCGGTGAGTCCTTATATCCCCGCCGTCCGATCTAGATCCTATGCGTAGAAATAGATCACTTACCGAATAGGTATCGGCCAATAGGTTTGCGCCACGCCAGCGCGCGTGTTATGTTGGTATTTGTCACCCAACCCAGCGCATGACCGGACCAAGCCCACTCTCTAGTCATCGCCCTATGCGACAGATAAGCAATCTAAGCCCAGCCCATCTCTGGATTTAATTCCGAATATAAATAGATTTGTAAATTTGCAGAATAGTCCCTAGAACTTAGAAACATCATATCTTTTTAACCATAAGGCTAAATTTAGCAAACTTGGACTTTTTGGAATCAGAACAACATGTAGGATCTTTTGGCTCTGCCCAAATATAAATTTGACCATTTTAAATTTGCTCATATTAAAATATGCTTGTTTGATGAATTTTTGCATAATTCAAATTCTACAAATCCAAAAATTGCAAATAAAATATTTTTGGAAACCTTAGGATGAGTACTTACACACCGTATGTACCAAGATAATTTTTGAACAAATTAAAATTGAATCTAGAATTAAGTTCTCTATTTGAGTATTTTGACATAGATTTAATTCTATAAATAATTTCAATATAGTTCCTTTTGCAAAATTGTTCCATTTAGTAACCTTGAACTAGATACATCTTTGCCCAACCATTTTGGACACACTTGGACCATGGCCATGTGTTTTTGACCAGAAACCCCAACATAGTGATACATCCATTTTCACCATGTCTTAGAATTTGTTTCCATCATCTATTCTTTGATGTTATGGTTATTTGGAGCCAATACCAAGTCCTTATAATGTGTTAATAACATATAGTATCAAGTAGTGAACTTTAGTTTTCTATCTACTTCTCCACTCCCCTATTCTTGCTTCAAGAATTCATCAAGTTAGCAAAAAGGAAATCAAGACTCAAGCACAAGGAGGTACTTAATTTTCAACTTGGTGGCAACATGAAGAGCTATTAGGAATATCATTGAAGAAGTTGAACGAAGGACTTAGACTCCACATCAACTAGAAGCAACTCCATGAAGTACAAGAGTGAAGAAATCCATAAGAAAACATCTCCCTCTCTCTTTCTATCTTTCTTCCTATTTCTTTTCAAATTGACTTAGTAGTAGTTGTGCCCATCCCACCATGGACCAACTAATGAGAAGGCGATGAAGAATTTATCAAGACCAAGAGAAGAATTCGTCTAAGGAACCAGTATACAATAGAAGCATGAAGATGATCTTCAAGAAGACAAGCATGTGAAGACCAGGAGCAATCCACACAAGTTGAAGAATAACAAGTTGTTTTTGTCCAACCCTTGACCCAAATGGAAAAGACCAAAATTTTAACTTGTTATATCCTTTGTTATGAAGTTAGTTGAACTAGACCTAGCCTAAACCAAAATGGAAGGACTAACTGAGATCACTCAAATGTTTTGATGAAAACAACTAAGTGTTACACTTTGTATTGTGATACTTTAGTTAAAACAGTGAGATCACATTGGTGAACTCTTGGAACATCTTAGATAAATATGTTTTCAATAAAGTTTGATCACTACAAACTCAACCTAGACATCCTTAGTTAACTCCTGGGAACCTCTTAACAAGTATTGAACAATTGGGGAATGAATATTTCAAACTCAAACATTGAACTTGTCCTAGCCAACTTGGTCCAACTACTTTGTTATGTTATTTGCTCTGTTTTCTTTCTCCACTTATGTGTTTGATTGCTAGGATGTTTGTTTATTTTGTTATTGTCTTTTCAACGAATAGATTGTACGGAGAGCAACGATCTTTTGTGAAGAGAGTGTGAATATCTTCACCAACTTCAACAAGGCAAGTAACACACCATCAACTACCCATTATTTTCTATATGCATTAGTTGATTGTGAGTAGTATGCATGATAGGAAAGTTTACTAAGTTATACTATGCTATGCTATTATCCTAGTGCTGTGTAGCCATCCCTTTTACCTTGTTATTTTGATAGCCTTAGAACTTAGTAGATGCTATGCAATGTCAAAAATTGTTTTACTAGATGTGGAGGAAAAATTCTAAGTATAACTAATAAATGAACCCCCTGGGTGGAAGTGGTAAGACTAGATTATGTTGAGTGTTTCCTCAGGGCCCTTGTTTAAGGGTTATTTCACTTGAGGTTGTCACTTGTGGATGGCCACCCAGGAACAAAGAGATTACTATGTCCTTCTAAGTTTAGTAGTTTCCGTGCAGCCTTTTAACATATGGGCTCTGTCTTGATCAACTAAGTTGTGAGAGTTCAGCCCAGGCTTGACTAGCAGATGTAGCAAAATTATAGGTGGAAAGGTCTTGCCGGTGGGTTTGGACTTCTTCTTCTGAAAGATCTCGTCTCAATTCTCTCCTTTCCATGATGCACTCCGGGTGTATAGGATGTTTGGGCTAATTGAAGACAAAGGGTGAAAGTGCACAACCTCTGCAGAGTCAACAAACTAAGATCTTAGCCGTGTCCTCGGTTATGGACAACTATGAGCAGCTGGACAAGGATTGACGGAAGAATATCATCACCAATTTCTAAGTAAAATTTTGACCAAGTGTAGAGTATTGTGGTGCTTGGATCTTAATCCAATGTTGCCACCCCTTTGAAAAGAAAAGTTTGTTTTACAAAAGAGATAGGACAAAACTGGCTTTATGCAAACTCAGCCTAAACTCCACTCAGCTAAATAAGCATGTAGTATTAGTCTTGACATTTATATCCACCATAGTATTACTTGCCAATACATTAAATTGTATTGACTCCCTTGTGGCTGCATATTCCATATTGCAGATATTTCTGAAGACGAGTGAGGATTTCGTTTAGGATCTCGAGACTATCGCCAACATGTTTTGCCTGTGGCACATGAAGAAGATGGGCTCAATATTGTACTATGTCTTCCGTTGTATATCTTTGTTTTCTGCTGGTCATCTAAGACTATGCAAGTCGTAATACTATATTTTAAAGACTGGATCATGCGATGTAATAGAATTTGATGCATTTGCATGATATTTTATTTTGTACTGTGGTGCTAGCAATTGATCCAGGGACTAGCACAATAACACAGATGTACTTACATTATTTAAATGTGGGAATGCTACAGATCCCGTCCACCGTAACGGGGAAGAGGAGCAGCGCCGCGTCTCGTTCCACCAAAGAATGGAAGATGACGAGAGCGGTGCAGCCGGAGGCGGCCGCAAAGGTGAAGGACGGGTTTCCCAAGTGGGACTTGAAGACAGTGCGGATGAAGGCGTAGGGGTTGGGGAGGGTGGCGTCGAGGTGGACGTGCGCAAAGTGGCGGGTGTTGATCAGCAGGTTGTACGGGACGATGATGTCGAAGTAGTCGGCCGGGACGGGGCTCGAGGAGGATCCGGTGGAGTACGCCCTAGGTACAACAGCATTGCCTGCATGCGAGGACTCGTCGGGAGCTTCCCCACATGCAGCATGGGAATTATCGAAAGCAACGTCCTTGCCCGCCGCCGCACGGTCGTACGGCATCCAGGAGGAAGGGCGGATTCGCGCTGGGAGAGTGGTGGTGAGTCCCCGTCCGAAGTGGCCGAGGAGCAAAGGCGGGGCAGCGGCACACTCGAGGGAGCGGGGGAGTGGATCAGAAGTTCGCTGAGAAGGACACGGTGGGTGCCAAACCAAATCTCTCCGACAGGGCCTGCAAAAATCACGGAGGGCTGAGCAGTAGGCTTGGTGAGAGGGTTTAGGTCTTCCATGGTGGAGGTTGTTTTTCTGTTGGCTAAGGACATGGATTTTAGTGCAAGAGGCGAAGTGGAGGTGTGGTTGCGAGCAATATGTCTTGAGCCTCCACACCTGCCGCACTTTATAGGGTCTCGGCACTCGTCGACTAGGTGGAATGGAGAGTAGCAGCGGAAGCACAGAGGCTTAGATGAGCGATGAAACGCACGACGAGAGTTAGGGTTGTTGGAGTTCGTGCGTGTAAAGGTGGGGCTGGCCGGGGTGAGGTAGTGATGCACGGGGGGAGAGAGGAGAGCGTCACGGCATAGGGTGGTGGATTCTTTCACAGGAGAGCGATCGGGGAAAAGACATGTGTGCGTGGAAGGAGAACGTGAGGGTGAGGGAGGCGCCAAACCTGCGCTAGCGCAAGCGTCATGCATGCAGGGCGGGGTAGGCAGTCCGTGCGCGCGGAGCACATGGTCTGTGTCATGCTCGGCAGGGGGGAGTAGGTTTCGTGGGCCGGGTCCATGTCAGGGGGGCCATGCCGCACGGGAGTGGCTGGAGCATGAGCGGGGGGGGGGGGGGAGGGGTCGTCGACGGAAGCAGAATCCACGCCTGCGTCGGGCGCATGGGCTTGGGGGAGTGAGGTAACAGTGAGCCGCACGGGCTCCCCCTTTTTTGCCGAAATAGGGTCACTGACAGGCGGAAGGTTTGACCTTCCTTGCTTTTGGCCAGCAGGGTGTGGGCCAAGAATGGAGGAAGGAGTGGCTGAGCAGCGCCTAGTGTGTTTATCTGCGTGGAGACGTGGAGTGCACTGTATCCCCAAATTTGAATTGGCAGCGAGGCGTCCAGTATCAAGAGTGGGGAGCAGCAGAAGCGTAGCGGTAGGCAACACTAGCGGAGAGTTTTTCAAAATCTCAGCGCGGATGGACGGGGACAAGACACGTGCTTGAAACACCGAAGCAAGATCAGATTGGACATCGAAAGCTCTAGTCCCGGAGAAGAAGTGATCGAGGGAAAAATTAACCAGGTGCTTAGAAGGTTCGACTGCTGCTGAAACTAAACAAATCCACAAGGTGGTAGGCTTGGTGTTTTTTGTAGAGGCGAGGCGTTCGCTAACGGGGACAACAGGAAGGTTGAAGTGAAGTAACATGCGGGATCGAAAATGGAAACCAGGGCGTGACAGACTAACCTTAGCTTTGGATGGAGGCAGGATGTTTCTTCGAAGACCTCGAGCAGGTTCAGCCGGCGAGGAGGCCTGAATAGGACGAGCCTGCACGCGTGGCAGACGGCACGGGAACCGCAGCAGGACTCCACGCCGCCTAACCAAGGAGAAACTACCCTCCCGAGGATAGCTCTCTCCCGTGCTGCTCCTGGGCGGCACCGGGGCACCCCCACCCAGCCCAGCCGCCGGCCACCTCCCACGCCCCTCCCCTCGCTGCCGCCGGCGAGTGTCAACGGGAAAAGCCCATGTGGCACAGGCGGCAGCCGGCCGTTCCCGTTTCAGTCACATCTCTGTCGTGGTGCCATGGTCGCGAGATGTGGCTGTGTCGGTGGTGGTTGTCCTATTCTTCTTGGTGCCGGTGTCTCTATGGTGCGGCCGGCCCTCTGGTGCGGAGGCTAATCTGCGGCAAGCTGGCGCCGTGCGTTCGGGCTCGATCTGAGCCGTGCGGGCCCGATCTCGGTTTTGCGGGCCGCGCCCATTTCTGCTCGGCGGAAGCAAGGTTTTCTCCGTGGCTAGCTCTGGTGCTGCCGAGCTGCTGCTGGGCCGTCCGGTTGCCGCTTTGGTGAAGATGCTCCAAGACCTCACATGCAGCAGCGTCTACGGGATGTCTCGAGGTGCGTCTCTTGAAGAAATCCATGCTCTCATCCTTGGGACGTGGTATGTGAGATGCACCTCCCGTCACGGCGGTGGTTCCGGGCGAAATCTCAGGGACGACGGCGCCTCTGGCGTTGTTCTTCCTTCTTGAAGGTGTCACGATGGAACCTCGCTGCTCCCCCGGCTATTGCACGTGCTTTAGTGGTTGTTGTTTGGGGTCCATTTGGCAGCGAGGCGTTGGGCCTCGCAGTGCTGCCTTGGAGTGCCTCCCCTTCCTGTTCTTCTTGGTCTGCTGTGAAAGCTGGTATGGCGGCACTTGGCTTTTGCTGCTGGTCATGCAAGTTTGGCCCCCTTTTGACGGGGATAGCCACTTCCCTTGTGATGAGCTTCGTGATACTGGTGCGGTCTCGGTTGATTGGTCCCCTTCGACGTCGTAAGTGCTCTTCCTCCCCGCAAATGATTGTTGTCCATATGGCAGAGCTTCTGGTCAAGGCTCGTGAAGTCTGTGGAATCTCGGTCTTGTAATGCCCTTCGAAGGCCTTGGAGAAAATCCTCACGGTGATGGAAAATGTTGCCGGCGAGCTTTATTTCTGCAATGTCGTCTTGGCGGAGCAAGGCCTTTCGACAAAGCCGAGGACACTCGTTGACCCGTTTTCGCTCCGGTCCGCCAACTCGTGGATGAACGCTTGTGTTTGAATGGTGATGCATTTGCAAGGTCTCGGTATTGTGATAACCTTCGATGGCATCCAGTGGCACTCATTAGTCCAGTGCATGTGTGTTGTCTCCTGGTGATGGTCGTCGTGCTCGTAGGGCTTAGTGGTGTTCAAGTGTTTATGTCCCTTTTATGTGTGTTGGTGTGTGTTCTTTTGTTTTGTCTCTCCTCCAGTTCTCCCTGAAAATTCTGGTTCACTCGAACCCATCTTGTAATAGGCCGCAAAGCTTTATAGGCAAAAAAATGAATATTCAGGTGGAGGGTTTTCTCCCTCCCCCGGTGACCATTCAAAAAAAAGGGATGTGTTTAGAATATTATTCAACTTGTAGATCTGAGTTTGGAGTAGTGGTTGGCCCTTAAGAAAATGGTTGGTAAAACAGGCCAGAAACACCAATATGTTAATAAATTGAGTTTAGAGACTCCAAAAACTATGAGGCCAACTGTTCTGGATAACCCTTGATGTTACCTAGCCATATAAATTGGACTTGCATGCAAATGGGTTACTATTTGGAAATGCCATGCATGTTTCTGAAATGACCAGAGAGTAGTAAAAAAAATACCTATCTTTGTTAGTGCCATTATTAGCTATCTAATTTATAAAAAATTACCTATCTTTGTTGTTTTTGTGTGACTTATGCATGTTAGGATTTTATACCTTTGTTAGTGGTTTCTTGATTATAAATTTTTGGTTGTGTGATGATATTAGAGTGGTCTGTAATTGTAAGGTCCCCTAGAACCACTCTTCAAGGACACCTCCGATATGCATATATTCACGATCCCAGATCACACCAGTCGTGAACAACATATCAAGTTGGTACACGGATACAATATCTATTACACGATTACATAAAACACTTACAAAAGAGACATGGTCACATGACCAAGTCTAAGACAACTGCCACGCAGGGCAAACACACAACACACACAGCGGAAGACTAAAATACATAAACATAGTAGATCCCAAGTCACGCCTTAACCTACAGGCTGCTGACCGGGAGACGATCCTAGTTCGCAAAGCCATCAGTGCAGTACTCCTCCTCGTAGATCTCCTCCTAAGACTCCTTCTCGAAGTCTGGCAAGTAAATACCAGGGATGAAACCAATATGAGTACATTTGAATGTACTCAGCAAGACACCCATCATGTAGCTTACCAAAATGCAAGTATGCTTATATATTGGAGTAGGTAGGCTATACATAGGGTTCACTATCCATGATATATGAAAGATATACCATAGTTGATTTTGAAAATCTTTGTTCAAGAAGATACTTCAAAAGAAAGTAATACAGTTTTCTTTCTCTTGTAGATATTGCATATCCAAGAGGTTTTATAAACTTGTTTTATATAAGAAATGTTTTTCTTTGCAAATCTTCTTGTAAAACAGCTTCTGGCTTTTCTTCATCAGTACCTCAAAGGTACAAAGTTCCTTCTTCCATTTCTCCTCAAGTTCAACTCCTTTTCTCAAAACATCTTTTTCTTAACATTGACACAATGCTAGCTACATGCTCATTCAAGTGTCCATATCCGAGGACGCGGCTATTCCGAATAGTTTGACTCTGCAGAGGTGTACACAATCCACCAGATCCAGTACATCTTCCGTGAACAACCACGGACTGTAACAACAGTATATGAACATCATATAACTGATCCTAACCATCCACTATGTCCAAGCTAGTATCTGACTATCTCTTCAATTGGGTTTGTTCTTCCCGGCACCATGTCACACATCGCCACGACAGGAGACCCAACTGTTACAACCGAAGGGAAACTTAATCCCACACTTTTTATGTCCCGTATACCCCTCCCGGCGACAATCGGTTCGAGGGCACGACGACCCTTATAGCAATTTGAGATAGAACACACACTAACAAGAACAAACTTCAAGTTATAGCCTCGTGCCCATGTTGGGGTAGAGTGGCAGTACAGTAAAGGTTGTCCAGCGAAGACTAGGTTATGTGTCATTTTAAAAAAAAACACGTTTTTCCCAAAAATGACCACTTCAACATTCCTCCGGTGGATATGGCTCAGCCTTTCCTTCGGGGTTTCCATAAAAGCCTTTGTTTTGCAAAAACATTTTTTTATGTACACTTAGGGACTTATATTTTTGGTGGTAGTAAAAACCATATGGTGGCTAGGGGCTTGGTAACACCAAGTATCAACTACTTGCATAGTAATAGTATATAATAGCTGGAACATTGATCTGTTGACCAGAATTCAACCTTTTGGTCTACACCTATGACCAGCGTTGGAAGGGGGTAGACCATAATACTATTTTGCTTGGTTGTGTTATGTTAGACTAAAGCTACATTAATAACCAAAATCTAGCTATACTTTTAACAATATCCCCTCCGGTTTGCCCGAAGGGGGAGCAACGACGGTTTGACCTCTAAGTGTAGTGCATAAGCTTCTTATGTGATGCCGGTGAAACCAGTCACAACTATGGGTAGTATATTGGCCCCTCCCCACCTCGATCCCACCACACATCTATAAGTATTATTAGTACTCCACCATGCTTTATATAGGATTCCGACACTTTAGAGCCCAACGCTTCACTAGAACATTGATCTGTTGACCAGAAGTCAACCTTTTGGTCTACCCCTATGACCACGTCGGAAGGGGGTAAAACACAATACTATTTTGCTTGGTTGTGTTAGGTTAGGCCATAGCTACATTAATAACCAAAATCAAGCTACACTTTTAACAATATTCCCTCTGTTTTCCCCGAAGGGGGGGGCATCGACGGTTTATAACGAAGTCGGGTGCTCCACCATGGTTTAGTGCGCCCAGCACACGTTTATAATTAGCCTTATAATTAAAACTGGAGTAGTACATATATATTAGTAAGTATAGATCATTACATTCTAATTAAAAATACGACGGGAAATATAAATTAGGCCTAAACTATCCTAGACGCCGGTCTGGCCGTCCTCCTCTTCGTCGCTCGCTGCCATGCTGGCCTGGTCATCATTTGGCGCCATGGACATCCCAGCCTCATCGTCGTTTGCTGCCGGATCAGGGCAGGCCACCTGTGCGAGACAGTGCCGCCTATCCCTGACTTGCGCCACCATCTGGTGCAACTCCGCTACCTGCGAGCAGGCGCACCCGTGCCTATCGTCGCGTGAGCGCGAGTGGGTAAACAGCCGCTGCAGCGCCTCCGCGTCCTCTACCCAGGCGTGGTGTGCCTGAAGCGCCTCTCTTCGTGCCCGTGCGGCGTTGAACTCCTCGTGCGTCACACTCTGGGTGGCCATGAACGAGGCGGACTCGTCCTCCCTCTGTGCAATGAGGGCCTGCTATTCGCCGGACGTCGCGTTAGCGTTGAGCTGCTCGTAAACCTGCCGCTCGGCATGTATGAGGGTGCGGGCATTCTCCTCCCTCCGGGCGTTCTCGATGGAAGCCTGAATGGCGGCATCCTCGGAGGTTGCCCCCGCCTCCTCGAACCCCGATCGGACCCGGCGAAACGCCTCCTCGTTGCACCATGTGGCGAACGAGTTGTACGCCACCATCTGGTCAGGCCACAACGGAGGGCGCTACTCCGATGCCTGCGCCGCCTCCGGTTGCGCCAGATCTGGCTCGTCCTCCCCATCCGCCTCCTCGTTGTACCCCCAATCAAAGGGGTCGTTGCCACTCCCATCGTTGTCTGGCGATGGGTCTAGCCCACGGCGCGCCTCCTACTGGGTGAACGTCAACCACGAAGTATGGAGGCGGTGCGGCATGGTATCATCGATAGAGGGGAAGCCGTGTGGCAATGGGGAGATTATGGAGAGGACGCGTCGGCAGTGGCGGAGCCAGGACTCAAACTCTGTGTAGTCTATGCGAAATTGTGTAGTCAAATACACCTATTTAAACATATTGTTGCATGATCTATGCTTTGTACTATTGAGAAAAGTTGTGTAGTCAATTGACCCAGCTCTTGTGTGGCTTCGCCACGGCGTCGGAGAAGGCGTCCCGTTGGAGTAAATGGCGGTGACATGCAAACCGCAATGGCCCTGGCGCCGCTTGGGGAGCCGGGAAGGCTGCATACCGCGTTAATGCTAGGTGTGCTGCAGAGGCGAAGCACCATCCCGCCGCCTGGTGCATGCCGCGTCCCGGCGTCGCCATTACGTGCGGCAAGCGAACCACCACCTGCACGACACCGTGTGCATGTCCAACGAGTGTGAATGCAGAGGCGTGTTGGCATGTATCCACATGTTCGTCACCTTGGCTGAATACACATGGTAGTTGTGTTGGCACGTACCATTCTAAAATCTCCATTATTTGTAGTGAACTTGGCAAAGATTGGTACCACGTTTCGCAAGCAAACATGTGTCATATCGTTTTGTACGTGTACAGGTATAAAACGGTATCCTCTTTTCTACATGTACGATAGAGGCTTTGATATTCGCTGACTTGGTGGGGTGAGCTTTGTGGTGAATTTGAGTCACTGATTGGTGGCCCCGAAGCGTCCCAGGCCCCACTTGCCAGTGACTAAATGTCACATAATTCTATGTTGACGAAGTCAGTCGACGCGTTCCCACCTTGCATGCGCACACGTCATGGCGACCAGTCGAAATGGCACTCCGTATATAAATCTCTGGTCGCATCGCCTCTCTCCCCCATCCATCCCCCCCCTTTCTAGCAAAAACCCCAACTTTGCCCCGGCCGCATCGTCTCTCAGCCCTCCTTCTCTCCCAACTGCCGAGCGCACAACCGCGAGGTGGTTCCTTAGAATGGAAGGTTCGAATTAGGAGAAGGAAGGCGTCGTCCCTTCTGTTGCCGTCGCCGCAATAGCCGCCCATGACGGTTCCAGTTCGTCGCAGCCGCAGGATGTCGTCGCGACCACTGAAGTCGCCACCGCAGGTTCGTCGGCCAGCCATGGCGCTTCGAGTGCACCACCTGCTCCTGCCGCGGTGGAGGCTCCTGCAGCTTTCCCTCTCCTGGCAGATCTGGGTGATTCCTACGGGGATCCCTGGGCGTTTGACGAGGACGTCGACGACCAGTACCCTGAGGTATCTATGTCCATGCCGGCTTAGTTTATTGTCAAATATCCAGGGTTTGTGCATGCAAGTTCGGGCTTCTAGTGTTTGTAGTTGCATGTATACTTTGGTTTTTTTTGTATATACAATTTTGGGCTTCTGGTGTTTGCGGTTGCATCTGTACTTAGGGGTTCAAGTTTTTTGTATTCGGGATTAACAGGTTTGTACTTGGATCTGTACCTAGGGCTTTGAGAGTTTTTTGTACACGCAAGTTCAAGATTCAGAGGTCTGTAGTTGCATCTGTACTTAGGAGTTCGTAGGTTTTTTGTATTCGGGATTCAGAGGTTTGTAGTTGCATCTGTATTTAGGGGTTCGCGGTTTTTTTGTATTTTAGGGATTCAGAGGTTTGTAGTTGCATCTGTACTTAGGGGTTCGCAATTTTTTTGTATTTTAGGGATTCAAAGGTTGTAGTTGCATATGTACTTGGGCTCCTTTGATTCAAAGGAAGTTCATATAATTTTTGACGGATTTTTTCCTATGTAGGTCGTTTGATTTATAGGATTGGTTCCTACAGGAAATTTTCCCATAAGAATCATTGTACTACGTCCTATAGAAATTCTAACATTCACTCCAACCTCTTTCACAATTCCTTTACTTTTCCTTTGTCATCAAACACAATTGCTCTTCCCGTAGGATTCTACTAGCCATGACATTCTAATCCTACACTTTTCATATCCTATGAATCAAAGGAGCCCTAGGGTTCGTAGGTTTTTTGTATTCGGGATTAGAGGTTTGTAGTTGCATCTGTTCTTAGGGATTCTAGTTTTTTGTGTGCAAAAATAATCTATAGCACCAAAAATTAATACAAGCTATGATTAGATGTATATATAGTCATAAACAAACTCATCAAATGTGATTAACCTCAAAAATCATTAGAGATATTTATTGCAGCAGTAGCAGTATAATTAGAATAATAATGAAGCATCGAACATACGATTAAAGAGATAACCAATTTAGAAAGATTAACTACATCGAACATAAGCAGAATAATAAGGAAGCATCAAACATACAATTAAATAGACAAGCAATTTAGAAAGAATAGTTGCCTGCGGCTTTAGGGCCTTCTGTCTTGCTGTGTTTCTCGTCTTCAATCTTCAATCGTTTCAGCGTGCTTGTAGACATTAACGGTGATGTTGCGGCGAGGTTGAAGACGAAGTGGAAGATCTAGACGTACGACGAGGTTGGTGGCGAGGTGGCTGACCGGCGAGCACGGCGGCGAGGTGGAAGATAACGTACGGAAAGGTTGGGGACAATGTGGTAGACAGGCGAGCACAACGGCAAGGTGGAGGATATGTACGGTGAAAAGGGCGGTGATGTGGCAGATTTGGAGGGCGATGTCGACGACGACGAGGGAGTTCTGGCAAGAGGGCTATACGGCGAGGTGTGAGACCGTGGGAATAGAGGATATATTTTGGGAGGACAAGCTGGAGTGGATATTTCGAAGTAGTGGCTTTCTCTTTCGGCGAGAGGGCCGATCGAGGGGACAAGGCAGCATTTCAGAACGATTATAGAAATGCCCTCCATGTTAAAGGTTGCCAGTTGTGTGCGCGGGGGGGGGGGGGGCTGAGAAGTAAAATATCCCTGTACAAAAATTGAGCATTTATGCAATTATTTACTAAATATTGTGAAGAAATCTCGAAAGTATTTGACCTAAAATCCTAGAAAGGGTCAATTATGTGGAATACTACCACATGATGATAGGTGGCTTAAACTTTGATAGCTATTGGATGCTAGTCAACTTTTTTTTCTACACCTATCACGAGTGTCGGAAGGGGGTAGAACACTGTTCTTTTTTTCTTGGTTCTATTAAGTTAGCCCATAGGTACATGGATAACCCAAATCTAGATCTACTTGTAACAAGATTCCTCCATTTCTCCCGAAGGGGAGCATCGATGGTTCCCCCTAGGTAATGCATAACCTTCCTATGTGATGTCGGTGTAACCGGTCACACCTATCCGTAGGATATTGGCCCTCCCCACCTCTCACCACACATTTGTAAGTATATTAGGGATCCACCATGCCTTACGTGGGATTCTGACACTCCAAAGCCACCACTTGCCGAAAATTGATTAGTTGACCCATGTTACACTATAACACACATGGTATGGCATACCCTAGTCTTGGGTGGGATTCAGACGCTTCGGAGCCCCTCTCTGGAGAAACCCTTTGCCCCCCTAGAGAAAAAGGACAGAACTACCGTTATGGAAGCTCTACGTGAGCCGGAAGGGGTACGAAAGTGGAACTAATTGATTGGTTGTGTTAGGTTAGGACCAAGGAACACCCAAGACAATGGTAGGGCCCACCTCTTGGCAATATTCCCCTCGTTCCGTCAGATCCGGGAACTTCAGGCTCAGAGTAATCCTCGAACCCGCCAGAGAGAATCTGACGCCGGTGAAGCCATAACAAAGAGAATGAGGGAATCTTGGGAGTCCAAGACCCATTCCATACTCTAACACACATGGTATGTCATACCATGGGATTTGGTGGCATTCAGACGATCCGGAGCACCCTCCCCCCCTCCGGAGAAACCATAGCCCCGCAGGGGGAAAAGACGGAATTGTCGTTCTAGCCCCTCTACGTGAGCTGGAAGGGGGTAGAAAAGTGGAATAAATTGCTTGGTTGTGTTTTGTTAAGCCTAAGGAACACCAAAGACAATGTTAGGGCCCACCCCTTAGCAAGATTTCCCCAGTTCCGTCAGATCCGGGAGTTTTGGGCTCTAAGTAGTTCTAGAACCCGCAGAGAGAATCTGACGCTGGTGAAGCCCTAACACAAAGAGAGAGTAAATGTTGGTCATCCAAGACCCATGGAACACTCTAACAAAAATGTTATGGCATACCATGGTATTTGGTGGCATTCAGACAATCCGGAGCCCCCTCTCCGGAGAAACCATAGCCTCGCTGGGAAAAAAGACGGAACTATCGTTCTGGCCCCTCTACGTGTGCCGAAAGGGGTAGAAAATTGGAACCAATTTCTTGGTTATGTTAGATTAGGCCCGAGGAACACCCAATAAAATTTTAGGAACCAACTCTTGGCAAAATTCCCCCCGTTCCGTCAAATCCGGGAGTTTCGGGATCTCAGTAGTCCTGGAACCCACGAGAGAGAATCAGACGCCGGTGAAGCCAAAACACAAGTAGTGAGGGAATCTTGGGAATCGAAGAATCATTATAGACTCTAACACACATGGTATGGCATACCCTAGGATTTTGTGGTATTTTGACGCTCCGGAGCCGCCCCTCTCCGGAGAAACCCTAGGCCCATTGGAGAAAAGGACAGAACTGTCATTATGTCCCCTCTACGTGAGCTAAAAAGTGGTATAAAAGTGGAACCAATTGATTGGTTGTGTTAGGTTAGGCCCAAGGAACACCCAAAGACAATTGTAGTCCCCACCGGCCTCTTGGCAAGATTCCCCCAGTTGCGTCAGATCCGGGTGTTTCAGGCTCTCATTAAGTAGTCATGGAACCCGCGAGAGAGAATCCGACACTGGTGAAACCCTAACATAGAGAGAAAGGGAATATTTGTCATACAAGACCCATGCCGCACTCTAACAAACATGGTATGGCATACCATGGGATTTCTTGGCATTCAGACGATCCAGAGCCCCCAATCCGGAGATACCATAGCCCTAGTGGGGAAAAAGACGGAACTGTCGTTCTGACCCCTATACTTGAGCCGGAAGGGGGTATAAAATTGGAACCAATTTCTTAGTTGTGTTAGGTTAGTCCCAAGGAACACCCAAGACAATGTTAGGGCCCACCTATTGGCAAGATTTCCCCAGTTTCGCCAGATCCGGGATTTCGGGCTCTAAGTAGTCCTAGAACCCGCAGAGAGAATCCAACGCCAGTGAAGCACACCCTAACACAGAGAGCGAGGGAAATATTGGTAATACAAGATCCATGACACAATCTAACACACGTGTTATGACATACCGTGGGATTTGGTGGCATTCGTACGATCCGGAGCCCCCTCACCAGAGAAACCATAGCCCCGATGGGGGAAAAGACGGAACTGCCGAAAGGGGGTAGCAAAGTGGAACCGATTACTTTGTTATGTTATGTTAGTCCCAATTAACACCCAATAAAATTTTAGGTCCTACCTCTTGGCAAGAATTCCCCAGTTTCCGTCAGATCCGGGAGTTTCGGGCTCTAAGAAGTCCTCAAACCCGCTAGAGAGAATCCGACGCCGGTGAAGCCCTAATACTGATAGAGGGGCAATCTTGGGAATCCAAGATCCATGACACACTCTAACACACATGGTATGGAATACCATGGGATTTGGTTCCATTCAGACGATCCAGAGCCCCCTCTCCAGAGAAACCATAGCCCCGATGGGGAAAAAGACGAAACTGCCGTTCTTGCCCCTCTACGCGAGCCGGAAGTGGGTACAAAAGTGGAACGAATTCCTTGGTTGTTTTAGATTAGGCCCAAGTAACACCCAAGATAATGGTAGGGACAACCTCCTGGCAAGATTCCTCAAGTTCCGTCAGATCCGGGAGTTTGGGGCTCTAAGTAGTCCCGGAATCTGCCATAGAGAATCCGACGCCGGTGAAGCCCTAACACACACACACACAGAGAGAGAGAGAGAGAGAGAGAGAGAGAGAGAGAGAGAGGGGGAATATTGGGCATAAAAGACCCATGACACACTTTAACACACATGGTATGTAATACCATGGGATTTGGTGGCATTCAGACGATCCGTAGCCCCCTCTCCGGAGAAACCATAGCCCCGTTGGGGAAAAAGACAGAACTGTGTTCTGCCCCTCTACATGAGCCGGAAGGGGGTAGCAAAGTGGAACCAACTGCTTGGTTTTGTTAGGTTATTCCCAAGTAACACCCAAGAAAATGGTAGGGACCACCTCTTGGCAAGATTCTCCTTGTTCCGTCAGACCCGGGAGTTTCGGGCTCTAAGTACTCCTTGAACCTGCCAGAGAGAATCTGACGACTATGAAGCCCTAACACAGCGAGAGCGAGGGAATCTTGGTCATCCAAGACCCATTACACACTCTAACACACATGGTATGTAATACCATGGGATTTGGTGGCACTCAGACGATCCGGAGCCCCCTCTCCGGAGACACCATAGCCTCGCTGGGAAAAATACGACTCTGTTGTTCTGGCCCCTCTACGTGAGACGGAAGGGGATATCAAAGTGGAACTAATTTATTGGTTGTGTTATATTAGTCCCAAGTAACACCCAAGACAATGTTCGGTCCTACCTCTTGGATAGATTCCCCCAGTTCCGTCAGATCCGTGAATTTCAGGTTCTAAGTAGTTCTGGAACCCGCCAGAGAGAATGTGACACCGATGAAACCCTAACACAGATAGCGAGGTAATATTGGGAATAAAAGTTCCATGCCACACTATAACACACATTTTATGGCATAACCTAGGCTTGGGTGGGATTCAGACTCTCTAGAGCCGCCCTCTCCGAAGAAACCCTAGGCATGTTGGAGAAAAAGACGGAACTGCCAATTTGGCCCATCTACATTAGCCGAAAGGGGGTCGAAAAGTGGAACTAATTTCTTTTTTGTGTTATGTTAGTCCAAATTAACACCGAAGTAATTGGTATCTCACACCTCTTGGCACGATTCCCCCTGTTCCGTGAGATCCAAGAGTTTCAGGCTCTGAGTAACTAGTCCTGGAACCCGCGAGAGAGAATGCGACGCTGGTGAAGCCATAACACAGAGAGTGAGGGAATCTAGGGAATCCAAGACCCATGCCACACTCTAACACACATGGTTTGTCATACCCTAGGATTGGTTGGGATTCATACGCTCCGGAGCCCCTCCCCGGAGAAACCCTAGGTCCGCTGGAGAAAAGACGGAACTGCCGGTCTAGCCCCTCTATGTGAGCCGGAAAGGGGTAGAAAGTGGAACTAATTGCTTGGATGTGTTAGGTTAGGCCCAAGGAACAAACAATAAAATGGTGGGACCAACCTCTTGGAAAGATTCCCCCCGTTCCGTCAAATCCGGGAGTTTCAGGATCTGAGTAGTCGTGGAACCCACGAGAGAGAATCCGAAGCGAGTGAAGCCAAAACACAAAGAGTGAGGGAATCTTGGGAATACAAGACCCATTACACAGTCTAACACACATGGTATGGCATACCCTAGGATTTAGTGGGATTTTGACGCTTCGGAGCCGCCCCTCTCCGGAAAAACCCTAGGCCCGTTGGAGAAAAGGACGGAACTGTCATTCGGTCTCCTCTACGTGAGACGAAAAGTGGTAGAATAGTGGAACCAATTGATTGATTATGTTAGGTTAGGCACAAGGAACACGCAAGACAATGGCAGGACCCATCCCTTGGAAAGATTCCCCGAGTCCCGTCATATCCGCGTGTTTCGGGCTCTCATTAAGTGGTCCTGGAACCCGTGAGAGAGAATCTAACGCTAGTGAAACCCTAACATAGAGAGAAAGGTAATATTGGTCATAAAAGACTCATGCCACACTCTAACACACATGGTATGGAATACCATGGGATTTCGTGGTATTTATACGATTAGGAGCCCCCCATCCGGAGATACCATAGCCCAGATGGGGAAAAAGACGGAACTGCCATTTTGGCCCCTATACTTGATCTGGAAGGGGGTAGAAAATTGGAACCAATTTCTTGGTTGTGTTATGTTAGTACCAGGGAACACCCAAGACAATGTTAGGTCCCACCTATTGGCAAGATTTCCCCAGTTTCGTCAGATTCGGGAGTTTTGGGCTCTAAGTAGTCGTGGAACCCGTAGAGAGAATCCAACGCCGGTGAAGCACGCCCTAACACACAGAGATAGGGAAAATATTGGGAATACAAGAACCATGACACACTCTAACAAACATGTTATGACATACCGTGGGATTTGGTGGCATTTGTACGATCCGGAGCCCCCTCACCAGAGAAACCATAGCCCCGCTGGGGAAAAAGACGGAACTGCCGTTCTGGTCCCTCTACGTTAGCCGGAAGGGGGTAGCAAAGTGGAACCGATTGCTTGGTTCTGTTAGTTTAGTAGCAATGAACACCAAAGAAAATTGTAGGTCCTAATCAAGATTCCGCCAGTTCCGTTAGATCCGGGAGTTTCGGGCTCTAAGTAGTCCTCAAACCCGCTAGAGAGAATCCGACGCCGCTGAAGCCCTAACACTGAGAGAGGGGGAATCTTGGGAATACAAGATCCATTCCACACCATAACACACATGGTATGGAATACCATGAGATTTTGTGGCATTTATACGATCCGGAGCCCCCTCTCCGGAGAACCATAGCCCCGATGGGGAAAAAGACGAAACTGTTGTTCTTGCCCCTCTACATGAGCCGGAAGGTGTTAGAAAAGTGGAACCAATTTCTTGGTTGTGTTAGTTTAGTCCCAAGGAACACCAAATACAATGTTAGGGCCACCTCCTTGCAAAATTCCCTCAGTTCCGTCAGATCCGGGAGTTTCGGGCTCTAAGTAGTCCTGGAACCCGCCAGAGAGAATCCGACGCCGGTGAAGCCCTAACATCGAGAGAGAGAGAGAGAGAGAGAGAGAGGGAATATTGGGAATAAAAGACCCATGAAATACTTTAACACACATGGTATGGAATACCATGGGATTTGGTGGCATTCAGACGATCCATAGCCCCCTCGCCGGAGAAACCATAGCCTCGTTGGGAAAAAAGACAGAACTGCGTTCTGGCCCCTCTACGTGAGTCGTAAGGGGGTAGCAAAGTGGAACCAACTGATTGGTTTTGTTATTTTATGCCCAAGGAACACCCAGAAAAATGGTAGTGCCCACCTCTTAGCAAGATTCCCCCTGTTCTATCAGATCCGGGAGTTTCGGTCTCTAAATAGTCCTCGAACCCGCCAGAGAGAATCAGACACCTGTGAAGCCCTAACACAGAGAGAGTGAGTGAATCTTGGTTATCCAAGACCCATGACATACTATAACACACATGTTATGGAATACCATGGGATTTGGTGGCATTGATACGATCCAGAGCCCCCTCCCTGGAGACACCATAGCCTCGATGGGAAAAAGACGAAACTGTTGTTCTGGCCCCTCTACGTGATCCGGAAGGGGATAGCAAAGTGGAACCAATTTCTTGGTTGTGTTAGGTTAGTTCGAAGGAAGACACAAGACAATGTTAGGTCTGACCTCTTGGATAGATTCCCTAGTTCGTGAGATCCGTGAATTTTAGGTTCTAAGTAGTCCTGGAACCCGCCTGAGAGAATGTGACGCCGATGAAACCCTAACACAGAGAGCGAGGAAATCTTGGGATTCCAAGACCAATGCCACATTATAACACACATGGTAAGGCATAACCTAGGCTTGGGTGGGATTCATACGCTCTAGAGCCGCACCTCTCCGGAGAAACCCTAGTCCTATTGGAGAAAAGGACGGAACTGTCAATTTGGCCCCTCTACATGAGCCGAAAGGGGGTCGAAAAGTGGAACTAATTGATTAATTGTGTTATGTTAGGCCCAAGTAACACCCAAGAAAATGGTAGCTCCCACCTCTTGGCCAGATTCTCCCTGTTCCGTGCGATCCGAGAGTTTCAGGCTCTGAGTAACTAGTCCTGGAACCCGCGAGGGAGAATGTGACGCCGGTGAAGCCATAACACAGAGAGTGAGGGAATCTTGGTCATCAAGGATCCATGCCACACTCTAACACACATGGTTTTTCATACCCTAGGATTGGGTGGGATTCAGACGCTCCGGAGCCCCTCCCCGGAGAAACCATAGGTCCGTTGAAGAAAGAGACGGAACTGACAGTCTAGCCCCTCTATATGATCCGGAAAGGGGTAGCAAAGTGGAGCTAATTTCTTGGTTGTGTTAGGTTAGGCCCAAGTAACACCCAATAAAATGGTAGGACCCACCTCTTGGGAAGATTCGCCCTGTTCCGTCAGATTCGGGAGTTTCGAGCTCTTAGTAGTCCTGGAACCCACGAGAGAGAATCCGACGCCGGTGAATCCATAACACACAGAGTGAGGGAATCTTGGGCATCCAAGACCCATGGGTTATGGAAGAGTTTCGGGCAAAAACCGAGAAGGGGAAGCCATAGGGGGCATAATTACCCCCCATGGCCGCACCCATTAAGTGGATGACGCTAGGTGGACCATATGGAACCACAATGCGCATTGACATCCACCCATGCACTTTCCTTGTTTTGGTTGAGAGAGAAAAATAAAAACCAAAGGAGAGGAGGAGGTGGAGTTGTACTCCCAAAGGAGTCCAATCTGATTTGGGCCAGGAGAGAGGGTGCGGCCACCTCCTTGGTACGGCTAGCCCCCTCTTGGAGTAGGAGTAAGACTCCCTCTCATCAAGGCAAGTTCCCCCTTCCTCCCACTATATAATGGACCCCAAACCCTTGAGGAAAAACACATGAAGTAGAATAATTGGCTCTCAAGCCCTCCTCTCTCCCTCTAGTAGAACTAGAGGGTCTAGTTAGAGCTTCTAATTAGAGCGCCTCTAATTGGATTTTGTCTTCTACGAATTGGATTTTTGGGGTGTCCTCTCCCGATCAGACCTAGCTCTAATCATAGTTGATTAGAGGTACCAATTAGCAACGTCAAAATGATGTATCTCTTAGTCGGTGCCGAGTCCTGGACAATGGAGCACTGCCGGGTTGATAAGAGCGTACGCGTGCACACCATAAGAGTGATTACACATGTGATCCTTGACGGGGGAAGCTTAGCAACATCCTTACAACTAGGCCTAGTTGTGGTGATCTACGGTTGTTCAGAACTCTTCTTCGAGTACATCGTTTTCGCTGCCTGGTGAGTCGTGATCCTGATCAATGCATGTATGAGCATACATTGTAATCTGCATAGTGATCTTGGCGATTATGTGGGTAAAAGAATTTAATTCTGCAATGTAAACCAGTACGGATGTCTGCATCAATGGTTTTACGCTAACATCCACTTCCGCTACACGGTGTTGGTAACGATCTAGCTATCGCCTCTACATGCGTAGACAACTCTAGGTTTGTCCTCGTAGGACCATTTTTTCTGTTTTCCATACACGAATCACTAGCATAAACTTGTTCTAGCCTGCTAAGTGTACACGTAAATAAAATGTTCAAATACCAAAAAAAAGGTAATATAGGGATAAAATAGAGTTAAATTATATGACATAAAAAAAAATACATGAACGTAAATAATCCTAGCGAGCAACGTGGACTCATCATAAAAGTTTTGTCTTTTAACCGGTTTCACTTCTGGTCTCCTTTTAGCTGCAACCTGTTGAGCCCTCTCATTGGCTCTCTCAAGTTTGCTTGGAAGCGTAGACCACAGAGGACTGAGCACAAAAAAGACACCGAAGTTGGAACAACGGCGCCAAGCGGATCATCTGACGCTGCCGGCAAAGTTGCTTTTGCTGCAGCCTTGGTTAAGGCCTGTGTACTTTTACACATTGCAAAAGAACGAGTCAACCAACCATTTTTAAAATAAGCGACCACTGGCAGGTGCAGGTATCCCTGCCGCGTCCTTATATGATGGTTAATTTTTTCATTGGGTTTTGTTTTCTTAGAGGCAAAGATTTCATGACCACTTCCAATTTCGCACTAATTTTTAGAAAATACGGTATAATATAGGAATCGTAGTATTGGGTTTAAAGATGGAGATCGATCTTAAGCTGTTGTACTATCATATTAGCCTATGCTTTAATACAGGTTTTGTAAGCATCATTCACAATTCCAACTTTACTTTGTTATTAAGGTAAGATGCTGCTGCGTGTTATGTGGCCCGAAAAACCCGAGCGAGTGTCACAGACCACCCGCAGGCCGTGGCCCAACAAGAAGAGACAAGACCGCCCGCAGGCCGTGACCCAACCAGAGGAGATAAGGCCAAGCCCATAAGTAGTGCTGCTGCGTCAGCAGTGTGTGGCCTTGCCTATGTATTGGAGTGTAAGAGAGGATTAGGCATCGATGATCAATCACGTGTAACGTGCTCCTCCTTCCTGTTCTTCTTTCTTCCCCTAGAACTCTCTCTGGATCTGAACTTGATCCATGTATCCATACTAGATTGATGATCTGAATCTATTTGGTGAGTTGCCATTAGCAAGGATCGTTACATTTGGTATCAAGAGCCACTCGATTGAGGGGAGAAAACCACGAAAATTCTCACAATTTTTTTCCTCTCTGCCATTCTCGACGGATTTGAGGGGAGGTGACGGAGGTGAATCAAGGCAGAGGCGATTAGGTTGGGATCTCCCGTAGAATCCCTAATCGTTCTCATTCCTTGCGGCGGCGGTGGGTGGCGCCTCTCTTCTGGCAGCACCGGCGGCGGAATCAGGGCGCCGGTGACAAATTCGGCCACAGATTCGACGGCGAGGGAAGGTTCTTAGGGCATCCCCAGCTCTAAGGTAAAATCCCTGTCTACTTGGTCGATTCGGCGTGGTACAGGAGACAGACTGTGGCCAATTGTAGAGGAAAGGGGCTCCGAGTACTCGTTGGCCAGGCGGCGGTAGATCTTGGTGACTGCAGAGTTCCTCACAACGGCGCGCCCTCCTAATCTCACGGTGCGTGTCACCATGGTGGAGCAAGGACTTGCGACGACGACCATGATGGTGGCGGAGTTGGACGCCCAGATGCACAATGCGTTGGCAGGTCTCGCTTCGGCAGCAGCTACGGCAACACAAAATGCCACATGCTGCAAGGAGCTTCGTGTTACAACGGAGCGAATCCTGAAGACGCAAGAGGAGGTATCGACCAAAGTTTCTGCCATGGAAACTCAAGTACAGGATATTGGTGCTCGTCTCACGTCATTAGAGGGCACAATCATTACTGTATTCCCTTCTTCAATCAGGCCAGATGGCCGCCGTGAAGACACTACAAACCAGGGCACTGCTCTTGAGAGTGCTCTGGGCAATGGTGCGTTTCATATTTCCCGTAATCAGCATGAATCTGGTCCTTCGAATTACAATCAGCATAGAGGTGCTCGTGATAACGACAATTGTGCTTTTCGAATGCCTAAAACAAATTTCCCTAAGTTTGATGGTACTCACCCAAAACTGTGGAAAGAAAAGGTAGAAAAATACTTTAATATGTTCCATGTTCCTGAAGAATATAAAGTAGATTATTCCACACTACACTTCACTAGCTCGGCTGCCCTCTGGCTACAGACATATGAGGCACAACACGATATAGATAGTTGGGCACAACTCTGTGTAGCAGTGTGCCAGAAATTTTCCAACGATTTATACTATACTGATATGAGTAAAGCTTTGAACATTAGGCAGACATGAGATGTTGATAGTTACCAAAGAGAATTTGAGCATCTCATGCATCAATTGTTAGCACACAATAGTTCTTTAGATGATACCTTCTTTGTGGCAAAATTTGTTAAGGGGTTAAAGAAAGAGATTAGAACAGCTATTGTCTTACACAAGCCTCGAACTGTTGATGCTGCGATATCCTTGGCTCTCTTACAGGAAGCACAATTGCAAGATGCCAGGAATAATACATATGAGTACAAGAGGTGGCATAATAATGCTGGTGCTGGGAAATTGGGAAGTCATCCAGCTGAGGCTCCTCCTGACACTACCAAAGCAATAAATACATCTGTTCGAGCAAAGATCGATACCCTTCGCGCTCAACGTCGAGCTAGAGGAGAGTGCTTTAAGTGTGGAGGAAAACTTTCTCCTAGTCATAAATGCCCCAACCAAGTTCAGTTAGCTGTTATGGATGAAATTTGCGCTGCTCTAGATATAGATGCTGATAGTGCTCCCAGTGATACTAAGCAATCAGACAATGAAGAAACTGCAGCTGCGGAAGGGACTGTTAGTAGGAAGACAATGAGACTATTGGGACATATTGGCAAACAACAAGTGCTGATCTTGATTGATTCAGGGAGCTCTGGTAATTTCATAAACAGTGATCTAGCCCATAAGTTGGACTTATCGATCCAACAATTATCTCCTGTTCAAGTGACTATTGCTGATGGCACCAAAATGTATAGCACAGAAGGAATTCAGCAACTGAAGTGGGGTGTTCAGCATGCCAAATTTATTACACCAGTGAGAGTGTTACCCATCAAGTGCTATGATATAATATTGGGAATGGACTGGTTAGAAACGTGTAATGGTGGAAAGATGTTTGTAGATTGGAAGAGAAAGAAAATGCGGTTCCTGCACGAAGGACAACGCATTACATTGCGTGGACTTAACTCCAATCATTCTCATTGTCCCAACATTTCCGCCATGGAAGTGAATCAGCTTATCGAACAGGATGCAGTGGCTCAGATAGTAACCCTGGAAGCAAGACGAGATGGTGCTTCTTCCTCCACTGTACCAGTTATGATCCAACAAGTGATTGACCAGCACACTCATATTTTCCAAGAACCTGATGGATTACCTCCTCAAAGGGAATTTGACCATCAAATTCCACTCATACCAGGTGCTGTTCCTATACAGAAAAAGCCATATAAATATGCCCCAACACAAAAAGATGAATTAGAGCAGCAAATTGCAGAAATGCTCCAGAAAGGGGTTATACAACCTAGTCACAGTCCCTATGCTTCTCCTGTCATCTTAGTGAAAAAGAAAGATGGAGGATGGCGCATGTGTGTAGACTACAGATACTTGAATGCACTAACTGTGAAGAACAAGTATCCTCTCCCTGTTATAGATGAGTTATTGGATGAGTTAGCTGGATCATGTTACTTCACTAAATTGGATTTGCGAAGTGGATATCATCAAATCCGTGTGGCAGAAGGAGAAGAATTCAAAACGGCATTTAAAACCCACCACGGTCATTGGGAATTTAAAGTAATGCCCTTTGGCCTTACAAATGCTCCAGCAACATTCCAGATGGCAATGAATCTAGTTTTTGCTTCCTTACTTAGGAAAGGAGTACTCATATTCATGGATGATATTTTGTTGTACTCCAAGAATCTCCAACAACACAAGGAATTATTGCAGCAAGTGTTCAAAATTCTGACTGACCACCAGTTTCTTGTCAAGCAATCTAAATGTTCATTTGCACAGACTAAGCTTGAGTATCTAGGGCATATTATTAGTGCTCAAGGGGTGGCAACAGACCCTGTGAAAATTCAAGCTATACAAAATTGGCCCACTCCTGCTACAGTCAAACATGTGAGAGCATTTTTGGGATTAGCTGGTTATTACAGGAAGTTTATTGCTCAATATGGTACAATTAGCCGTCCCTTAACTGAATTATTGAAGAAGAATAGTCAGTTTCTCTGGTCTTCTGTAACTGAACAGGCATTTCAAGCACTCAAAACGGCCTTAATGAATGCACCTGTCTTGGCCCTTCCGAATTTTCAACTCCCTTTTGAAATCTATACTGATGCATCAGGAGTTGGCATTGGTGCAGTTCTGTCTCAACAAGGACATCCAGTTGCTTATTTAAGCAAGGCATTGACTCCAAGAGCTCAGGCATTTTCAACATATGAGAAAGAATGCATGGCCTTAATTATGGCAGTCGATAAATGGAAACAATACTTGCATCACCAGCAATTTACTATATACACTGATCATAAGAGTCTGGTTCATTTGGAATCTCAGCAACTTACAAATTCTATGCAGCATAAAGCCTTCTGCAAGCTATTGGGACTCAATTATCAAGTCAAATACTACCAGGGAACTGCTAATACTGCGGCGGATGCGTTGTCAAGATGTCAGCCTGTTGAGGAGTTAGCTGCGATATCTGTGGGTAAACCAAGATGGTTGGAAATTGTGGTTGAAAGTTACTTGAATGACCCTCAAGCTAAGGAATTACTAACACAACTCAGTCTTGTCAGTCCTGATAATAAAGGGTACTCCCTACATGATGGCATTATCAAATTTAGGGACAGAATTTGGCTTGGTAACCACAATGAAGCAAAGAAAGCTGTTATGTTGGCATTGCATGATAGTGGTATTGGTGGTCATAGTGGATTCACGGCCACATACCATAAAATTCGAGCTCTCTTTACTTGGCCAAATCTGAAACAAGATATTCAGCACTATGTGGCACATTGTTCTGTGTGTCAACAAGCAAAAGCAGAGCATGTGGGGTTGCCCGGATTGCTTCAACCTTTGCCTATACCCGCAAGAGCCTGGGAAATTGTAAGTTTGGATTTTGTGGAAGGATTACCCAAGTCAGGGAAATATGATACTATTCTGGTTATCATTGACAAATACACAAAGTATGGCCATTTTATTCCTCTAGTTCATCCTTACACTGCTATGTCTGTGGCTCAATTGTATGTCGACAATGTGTACAAGCTCCATGGGTTGCCTTCGGTGCTGATTTCGGACCGGGATAAAATATTCACTAGTGCGTTATGGCAACAGATGTTCAAACTCACTGATACAACACTCAACATGAGTTCCAGCTACCACCCTCAGACGGACGGTCAAACTGAGCGCTTAAATCAGTGTATGGAAACATATTTGCGTTGTATGACACAAGATTGCCCATCTAAATGGTCCAAATGGTTATCCTTGGCGGAATTTTGGTACAACACAACGTTTCATTCAGCTCTTGGACGATCCCCCTTTGAGGTGCTCTATGGCTATAAACCCAAACACTTTGGTTTGCAAGACTCACCAGCTGATACTGTTCCTGATCTGGCAACCTGGTTCAAAGACAGAGATGATATGCAGCGTTTGATCCAGCAGAATCTTCTGCGTGCGCAACAAAGGATGAAAAATCAAGCAGACAAAAAGCGTGTGGAGCGTACATTTGAAGTTGGTGATCAGGTATATCTGAAATTACAACCGTATGTGCAGACTTCTGTTGCCAAGCGTTCAAACCAAAAGTTGAGCTACAAGTTCTTTGGTCCATACACTGTCATTCAGCGAGTGGGAGCAGTCGCATACAAACTACAACTGCCACCTCAAAGTCATATTCATCCGGTAGTTCATGTGTCATTACTCAAGAAGGCCTTGCCTGTTAACACTGTTGCCCAACCGGATCTGCCGTCTCAATGTGTAATGATGGATTCAACCGTGGAACCACTTCAGGTAATGGACACACGCTATGTGGCTTCAGGTAAAAATATGATCACCTTGGTGCAGGTTCAGTGGATGGGATTGCCTGATACTTGGCTAACCTGGGAAAACAAGCATCGGCTGCAACAAGATTTCCCGACGTCGCCTGCTTGGGGTCAAGCAGTTTCTCAAGAAGAGGAGAATGTCACAGACCACCCGCAGGCCGTGGCCCAACAAGAAGAGACAAGACCGCCCGCAGGCCGTGACCCAACCAGAGGAGATAAGGCCAAGCCCATAAGTAGTGCTGCTGCGTCAGCAGTGTGAGGCCTTGCCTATGTATTGGAGTGTAAGAGAGGATTAGGCATCGATGATCAATCACGTGTAACGTGCTCCTCCTTCCTGTTCTTCTTTCTTCCCCTAGAACTCTCTCTGGATCTGAACTTGATCCATGTATCCATACTAGATTGATGATCTGAATCTATTTGGTGAGTTGCCATTAGCAAGGATCGTTACAGCGAGCTGCTGGCCTGCTGCATCGACCGCTGTAACGAGTATGCCAAAAATAAAAGAGAAAAAGGAAATTGTCCTCCGGCTCTAGCCTATAATCGCTATGCACGTGGCACGCGACAGGCGGAGAACGGAACAGCGAGGCCCCTGCCGTCATCGTTGTGGCATGCGGGTCGGCTCCCGGCTCCCTTTCTAGTACATTTCACCCGAGACCCGACTCGGATCGACCGGCCATGGCGATGTGGATGCCGTCACAGGGCCGTATTAGAGAACGGTTTGTAATACGTTTGTAATACCTATTCGGTTGAGATCAAACCGAATAGGACTAGAGTCCTACTCCTATTGTAACAACTCATAGGCTGCATTGCCTACTATATATACATACATCGAGGGCTCGGGGATTGCACCGAGTAGATTGCTTCCGTCGTTTTGACATGGTATCAGAAGCCTAACCTCTTCCGCTCATCCAGATTGCGACTACCGGCCAAAGAGAAACCCTACCCTACCCTACCCGATAAACCTCGCCGCCGATCATGGCATCCTCCTCAAGCTCGTTCGGATCTTCCCTGGAGAAACCTTCGGAGAAGCTAACACGGACAAACTATCCATTGTGGAGGGCGCAGGTGTTACCGTCCCTTCGAGGGGCGGGACTATTCGGGATTGCCGCGGGCACTGAGACGATGCCGTCCATGATGCTCTCTTCCGGCACCGATAAACCAGCTGAGCGAGTCAATCCAGCATATGAAGCTTGGTTCCTACGTGACCAACAGGTACTCAGTTACCTCGTCAACTCGCTCTCCAAGGAGATTCTTACACATGTGATCCGCTACGAACATGCTGCCCCCGTGTGGAAGGCAGTCGAAGATATGTTCGCTTCTCAGAGTCGCTCGAAGATCACTAATCTCCGCATTGCTATTACAAATACCAAAAAGATGAACATGACAACTCCAGCTTATTTTTCCAAGATGTCCGGGATAGCTGATGAGTTGGCTGCTGCCGGAAAGCCCTTAGACGATGAAGAGATCGTTTCCTTCATCCTTGCAGGCCTTGGACCCGAGTATGATGGTCTTGTGGGCGCTATTGGTCTGATGACTGCGCCTATATCCGTAACGGATCTCTATGCTCAAGTTCTTGCTCAGGATCAACGACAAGAACTCCAAGGAGTCTCTCACAACGGCGGTTTTGAAACCTCTGCCAATGCTGCAACACGTGGCCGCGGTGGTGGTTTTCGTCGTGGAAATCAACAGAACTACCGTGGTGGCTTTCAACAGCAACGTGATGATCGCTTTCAACAGCGCGATAATCGCCCTCGGCGCTATGATCAGCAGCGCGGTGGTCAGACTTACCGTGGAGGTCGCGGTAATCCTACTGGTGGTCGAGGACGTGGCCGCGGCCATCGCCGTACGTCACCATGGGTAGACGCCACTTGTCAGATTTGCCATCGTGAGGGACATCTAGCTAATGATTGTTGGCACCGGTATCAAGAAGATTGTCGCACCCTGACTTCTAGGGGATACTCACCGTACGAACTGGATAGCAGATGCTTGGATTATGGGGCATAACTGCTCCCACGTCCCAGCTTCCTGGTAGGCCTGCGCTTATGCGCGACAACACAAGCCCTGCTATTCCATCGTCGATGTAAACTATCCTCTAGAGATCAAAGGCACTTCCGTCGACGTACTTCAAACCATACACACATGGTACGTCAACGGCGTTTAACAAGTGATATCACAACAGATCTCTACGACACAAAAGAATGAAATAACTTGCAAATGGCTCTCATTAGAGCAGAGATAGCAAATACAATCATTCAGAGGGCACATGCCCCAACAATACATCGTTACAATACAGCGGAAGCATTCAACATGTCTGAGTACAGACAAGAACCAAATAGGCCTAAGAGGCCGGGAACAAACAGACGGAGCCCATCCACGAAGTCTCGGATCCTGCCCGGGTCCGCTATCTACTCGTCAGCAGTCTCGTCATGATCCACGTAGTAGCCACCATGTAGATCCTCGGAAACGTCGGTCTGCGGAAACCACAGCCCCAAAGGGGTCAGTACATAAACGTACTGGCAAGCAAGACTCACAGTTCACCAAAGTGTAACCCGTCAACACCAAGCACAGATGCCTTGGGTCAACGGAAGAGAGTGGATATAAAGGATGCTGCAACTGGCTGCGCTAACCAACTACAGAGATTCTACCACTTCCGGCTATCAGAAAGGAGATAAGATCGAGGATTGTAACCAACTGAAAGATAATTTCAAACAAACCCATCCTGGATCTCGCCCCTTATCCAAAGAAGCAATCCGAGGATAACTCACACAGTTGAAATAATGATGGTTCAAATTATTGTGTCAATAAGCCTATTACTAGTCAAGTTATTAATCATGGGGTGTAACATGTTTGATCATTATGTTTAAGTTGTCCTGAGTACTTGTTAGCCAGTACTTTCACCAAGTAATCCATAACCGCGGAAAACACGGCTTCTCGAGAAGATTATCCCTGCAGGGTTGCACCAATTTGGCCGTACACTCAAGAATAACCCGCCAGATGGAAATGCACTTCCACCAAGCGGGGTACTCTACACAACCAACCATTCTTCGCATCAAGCCCAAAGAACCTTGGGCGCACGGCTAATCAAGCCCAGAAGAAAATGGACCATCATAGCACTCTAAGACCGTGTCCCCCTATATGCCGACTACAAAAGTTCCACCCTGGCCTGGGCTCGCAAAAACATGCATGCGGCAAATGGAAAACACGAACTAAATGAGGCGATTTGGACGAGATGCGAATCAGGTCAAGTTGAGGGGGGCGCCCATACTCGCTTCCCAAATGCGGGTAGTGCGCTCATCATGGATCAGTAGACAAGACCCTTTTCCTATTAGGGTCGACACTAGCAGGCTTCAAAACCTCTCATGGGCCTCCTGCCGGTGCCTTATCATCAAGTTTATTATTAATAGTAACATTAGCATGATTGATTGATTAAACATCGAGCCCCCACAAGTAATAGGAATAGTGACAGAAAGTAACGGGTAACAGACTCGAGCAAAAACAACCTAAGCATGCTAGATAAGACTAAGGCAACAAGCAAGGGGTTTTAGGTATGGAGGTGAGGCAATATCAAGGTTAAGGGATTCATGTGATGGGTTCGTAACAGAAACAACTACTACTAAGGCTTAGCAGAAAAGAACAACGGAAAGTATCGGTAACCAATGTTGAAAGGAACACAGTGGTTCATGTGAGTGATAACTTGCCTGCAAAACCCAGTAGCCTGGTACTGAGCTAAATCCTTAGAAGGGATGTCGTAAGTATCGTCGGTCTCAACGTCGTCGTATATCCGGGAAGAAGCAAACAAACAAGGCATAAAGGTAAACAATCATTATCATGGCATTGTGCACAATCAAGGATGATGCATGACAAGTTAATGGGTGCATCAAAATAAACTAGTTGACAAGATAGAAACAGGATTAAATGGACCCATATGCAATTGGATTGCATATGGAAAGCCCATGAATTATGGTTGAATTAATTGTTTTACAACTAATCATCATATGAAAGTGGATTAGCATGATGCATGGATGAGGAAAACAGCAAAATAACAACAATAGCACCAAATAGAAATAAGGTTTAACAAGTTTGGAAATTCATTTATTAATTTAGGAAATTTTGGTTACTTAAAGGTGCCACACAAGCATTTGTTGTTTTCACCAATTTTACTTGTTCAAAATAGATAACCAAGTTTATATTTGAGAAGAACACAAGATTTTGGGTGGATTACATGTTTCACTTGTTGAAAAAGGATTTGGAATAAATTATTTATGAATCAAACAAGTTTAAGCAAGAATTAAATGAATTTAATTCAAACATGAACTTATTTGAGTTTTTATTTGTTCAAAACATTGAGTGAAGTTCATATTTGAAAAGTTTATGCTTTTATGGTTTGAAAACATATTTTATATGTCCCAAAAGAATTTGTTTTGATCAAGTTATGAAATTACCAATTTTAAATGAATTAAACAAGGTTTAAATTATTTACCCAATTTTAATTATTCAAAACAGAAAACAAAGTTTATATTTGGAAAGAGGGTTTGATTTTGCATGGAAAACATATTTCATTTGTGGAAATTGGATTTAAAATGAGCAAGTTATTATTTTGGCAATTTTAAATGCAATAAACAAGAAACAGTTGTTTTCAGCAATTTAAATTATTCAAAACAGCAAACAAAATTTATATTTGGAAAGTACATGAAAAATTGATTGGAAAACATATTTAGTTTGTTGAATTTGGAATTTTTATGAACAAGTTATGAATTTTGCAATTTTAAGTGAATTTGACAAGTTTTCAAATATTTCAACAATTTAAAATATTCAAAACAGGAAATAAATTTTATATTTGGATAGTACATTTAATTTGGGACAGAAAACATATTTAAAAAGTTAAAATTGGAGTTGGGATGAATTTCTTAGGCATTTTTACAAATTAAGATACAAATCTGCCATTTTTACAATATTTAGGGACCTAGAAAGATTAACAGGGGCTTGGAAAATATTTTACAGGGTCTATATGTAATTACCAGGGGCATGGATGTGATTTGCAGTTGTTTTGGATCTGAGTAAATAAAACAAAAAAAGGTTGTTGTATTATGCAGGGGGTGGGATTCGATCCCCTGCCCCCTGCTTCCTGCGCCCAAGGGAAGAACCAGTGGGGTGTTGTTGTGGCTTGTGATAGGGAGTGGGACTCGGGGGTTATGTGTTTATGTTTCGGGTTTCTGAACTTAACTGAATTAAAACGAAAAAAGAGCAGAGAAGTGTGGCCGCTGGGATTTGATCCTAGGACGTAGTGCTTGCGCGCGGTAGGTTGATACCAGATGGGCTGATGCATTCAGTTGTAACAGAAGGGGATCTCGGGGGTGGTTATGGTGTGGTGCGTGCGCTGGACTGAAAAAAATGAACTGAACCTGACTGATTCATCACGGACAGAGATCGATTGGAAACAGGAGATCGGTAGTCGTTTCGCTGGATCATGGCGCGTGATCGATGGTCGAGGTGAAGCCATGCTTGTGTGCCGAGTGGGGCGTGGTGCGTGGCACACACGTGCGGTGTGGGGCGCAGGGGACGGGAGCAGCTCACGGCCTGGAGGTTCTTCTCGGCATCCATGGCGAACAGGACCACAACATAGAAGAAACGGAGCAGGAGGGGGAAGGGAGAGGCGTCCAGCGGGGTAGCTCACCTCGGGGAAGGTTGACGGCGCGACGGGGCGGTTCCATTTTTGGGGCTAGGTGGGTGTGGCGGTGGATGATCGAGGCGGGGCTCGCCGGGGTTCAGGGATCGACGCCGGGTTCAGAGCAGCAGGTTTCAGAGAGAGGAGGGAGGTGGCAGAGGAGCAAACGGCGGCGATGGAGGGTGGCCTAGGGTTTAGGGTTCGAGTCTAGGGCAGAGGGGAAGTTATAAGGGGGGAGAGGCCTTCGTACGGCGGTCATCCAGGAGGGGAGAGGCGGATCGAAGGGCTCTGATGGTGATCGTACCATTGCTGACGTCGAGGGAGAGGAAGAAGACAAGAACGAAGGGTACTGGGCCAAGACAGAGAAGAGGTGGGCTTGGGCTGCTGCTGCTCCTGCTTTGCTTTTTATTCTTTTTGTTTCTTTTTTTTTTTTTGCTGAAACCAAAATGGAAGAAAAGAAAGCTTTTAGGGTTAGGAAAAATCTTAGGAAAATTAGGTTAGGCTATTTAGGTTAATGGTAATCAAATGTGAACGTTGTGTTGGGGGCTTATATCCACTTATTTCTTCATCAATATCATCCACTCAGAAGCATGCTTTTGTCGCCATGAAACCCTCCTATGCCAAGTGGCGTAGTCGTTTAGGTCATCCTTCCTTTGC
Organism: Alopecurus myosuroides; assembly: GCA_028641055.1. Taxonomy (NCBI): domain Eukaryota; kingdom Viridiplantae; phylum Streptophyta; class Magnoliopsida; order Poales; family Poaceae; genus Alopecurus; species Alopecurus myosuroides. The sequence goes on from CM054058.1 coordinate 270,010,647, forward strand.
TATTGTTATGAGAGTTATCAACAAAAATAAACTTCCCAATGTTAGAACTAAGAGTCTCCAGTCTATTTGTGATCCTTGTCAGAAAGCTAAGAGTCATCAATTACCATATCCTATTTCCACTAGTGTTTCCACGGCTCCCCTTCAATTAGTTTTTACTGATGTATGGGGGCCTGCTCCTACTTCTGTTGGAAGGCATGATTACTATGTAAGCTTTATTGATGATTATAGCAAATTTACATCAGGCCGAACACACTAATGATTCTTTGTTGACTAATATTCCCTCAAGATATGTTATTCAGCCTATACAGGAAACTGGAGAAAATTTGGAGAATAATGATGGAGATTTGAGTGAAAATAGTGATGATGATTTTATGTCACAAGGTGACAAAACTGGCACTGACAGCGATGCTGATTCGCTGCCAGGATCCGCCTCGGATCGGGAGCATGCGCAGGACAATCAGCGACAGGGATCGCCCTCGGATCTGTCGCCCGCTTCGACTCCAGCGCCCCCGACCGGATCGTCTGCGCGCGCAGGGCCGACAGCCCGTGTCGGATCTTCTGCGCCGTCTGTGCGCGTCTCGCGCCAGCACACGGAGGGCCACACGGCTCCAGCGGGATCCGCTGTGACCATACAGCTGGACAGCGCGGCGGAATCATCTGCGGCAAATTCCTCTGCGAATATCCGTGTGCCAAATCAATCTGACAAAGCTGTTACACGCGCTGATCGTGGGATTTCGCAACCCAGAATTTACAAAGACGGGACAGTACGGTGGTGCTTATCTGCGTCTACTGAAGAACCTGTTAATTTGCAGGATGCTCTTACTCACACACGATGGAAACATGCTATGGATGAAGAGTACTTGGCTCTTCAAAATAACAACACCTGGCATTTAGTTCCTGCTCGACAAGGGACTAATGTGATTGATTGTCGATGGGTGTACAGAATCAAGAGAAAGGCAGATGGATCTGTTGATCGTTACAAAGCCAGACTAGTTGCTAAAGGTTTTAAGCAAAGGTATGGCATCGACTATGAGGATACTTTCAGTCCAGTTGTTAAAATTGCAACAATACGTCTTGTTCTGTCAGTGGCTGTTACACGTGGCTGGAGTCTGCGTCAGCTGGATGTAAAGAATGCGTTCTTACATGGTATTCTGGAAGAGGAGGTCTACATGCGTCAACCACCTGGGTATGAAGATCCACAGAAACCAAATCACATATGCAAATTGGACAAAGCATTATATGGGTTAAAACAAGCTCCCCGAGCATGGTATTCTCGCCTCAGTTCTCAGCTTATTAAACTTGGGTTTGTTACTTCCAAGTCAGATACTTCTCTATTCATCTATCATAAACCGCATGTCACTGTCTACATGCTTATCTATGTCGATGATATTATAGTTGCCAGTTCCTCAGATGATGCAACTACCACATTGCTTCAAGTATTACAGAAAGAATTTGCTCTCAAAGATCTTGGAGATCTTCACTTCTTTCTTGGTATGGAAGTACAACGCAATGTTGATGGTCTTGTTCTACATCAAGCCAAATATGCTCGAGAGATTCTTGCTCGTGTCAATATGACACATGCCAAACCAGCTCCTACTCCTTTATCATCAAGTGAAAAGGTAACGGCTCATGAAAGCACTTTATTGGGGCCCGAAGATAGTACAAATTATCGAAGCATGGTTGGAGCATTGCAGTATTTAACTCTCACTCGTCCTGATATTTCATATGCTGTCAACAAGGTTTGTCAGTATTTACATGCTCCAACTACACTACATTGGACAGCTGTCAAACGTATTTTGCGTTATATCAAAGGCACAATGAGTATTGGTTTGACATTTTTCAAGTCACCTTCCATGTTGGTTAGTGCCTTCCCAGATGCTGATTGGGCAGGATGTCTTGATGACAGGAGATCCACAGGTGGCTTTGCAGTTTTCTTTGGTGATAATCTCATATCATGGAGTGCCAAGAAACAAACAACTGTCTCTAGATCAAGCACTGAAGCTGAGTATAAATCACTTGCCAATGCTACAGCAGAGATTATTTGGGTACAGTCTCTTCTACAAGAACTTGGGATCAAGCTGCAACAAGCACCATGTTTATGGTGTGACAATTTGGGAGCAACATACTTATCAGCAAATCCAGTTTTTCATGCGAGAGCTAAACATATTGAAATAGATTTTCACTTTGTTAGAGAGAGAGTTTTGAAGAAACAGTTAGAAATTCGTTTTATTCCTTCTAAAGATCAAGTGGCTGATGGGTTTACTAAACCATTGCCATTTCGAAATTTTGAAGAATTTAAACGTAATCTCAACTTCAGTAAGTTGTGATTAAGGGAGGGTATTAGAGAACGGTTTGTAATACGTTTGTAATACCTATTCGGTTGAGATCAAACCGAATAGGACTAGAGTCCTACTCCTATTGTAACAGCTCATATGCCGCATTGCCTACTATATATACACTAGTAGACGTGCACGTGCAACGCACGTATCATACATTGTAATTAAAATATTTATTTAAAAATTATGTTTATGATTGTTGTTTGTTGATGTTTTGATCTTTCAATTCTTGTTTTTTATATGATCGTCATTTAATTTCTAGTCGGCCAAAATGACATCTATTTCTTCCTAATTGTGTCATATAAATCTTGCATAATGTTTTCATATATATACCTATGAGTCAAAATCAATTTTGGGCAAAATTTAATTAAAGCCTACGTCCCGCTGCTTTACTCAACGAAAGGGCCCTCCCCGTCCTGGACTCGACCACTTCCCACTCCTCGTCGATCCCCGCCCATTCTCCATCGCTTGTTGCAATTCCGGTCACCAAAAAATACGTAGAAAATAATAACCGGCTAAAGTAAATAATATAATCAATGATGATGAAATTAATAAAAATAATGTTTGAATATTATTTCTCTTTTAGCGTGTATTTTTTTTACCTATTCATTTAAATGTTTACCATGCCCATTGTTTCATACAATTCTGATGTCAAGTGTTAATACAAAATATGAATTAGTGTAAGAATATGTACCCAAAATTGCATGTGAAAAAAATGTTTTGATATAAATATTCTTCTCTTTTTAACCGTTTTAATGTCATGAAACATGATCCTCTATACGACCAAATTGAAAGTATCGCGGTATATATGCAACTTGTACTTTATCTTTTCTTATTTTTTTGAAATTGTGATAGAACATAGTTTTGATATAAATATTCTTCTCTTTTTAACCGTTTGAAACATGACCTTCTATACGACCAAATTGAAATTATCGAGGTATATATGACTTTTTCTTATTTTTCCTTTTGAAATTATGATAGAACATAGAATACACGGGGATACTATTCCCGTCCTCACAGCCGTTACACAAACACACGCACAGAAAAAAATCAGACAACCTCACGCTGTTCTCCCCATTCTCCACTCACACCATCACCAGGCTCCCCAATCCCCATCCTTCCCGGCAAGTTACGGCCGCTCCGAATCTGCCTAGTCCCCTTCGTCCCCACCGGAAGCGCGCGGACTGCCATGCCGCCTGCTCTTATCAGTCCGTCGTCGAAAGATCCCATAGACACAGAGCCCGGGGAGGCGCTCAATCTTGCCATGGTCGCGGACAGCGCTAGGCGCAGACTGGGGCCGACGCGGAGGCACAGGCCTCGTTTCCACCGCATCGGCGACCACGGCCAACACGCGTTGGAGGTATCGACAGCTCCGGTCCCCTCGTCCGCGTCCGCAGTACAAGCCGATAGTCGGAGCATCGCTGAGGGACGCCGGTGAGGACGGCCTGCTCCGGCGAGCTGTCTGTTGTTCGGCTTAATTTTCTCTGCGTTCATAGGCCATTATTCGTTTTTGTATCCCAGGATTCTCTCGCTCCGCCCTTGTTTGCCACATCTCCATGCCTCCCCTCTTGAAGCAAAATTTAGATGTAATTTTGTCAGATTCGATGTACCGTCTCATTTCAGTTTCGAGTCACACGGCCACGGCAAACAATTGACAGATAGTAGCGGCTTGGCCATCATAGGATGTCTGCCACATCTCCATGCCTCCGGCCAGGTCGACCCCGACCATGACCGTCGCTTCCCTCTTCCGCTATGTCTTCGTCCTGTGCGCCCCCCTCACTCCTCAGTTTGCATCGGTGCCACGACTGTCCTCTTCTTCAATAGGGGTCTGGCTCGTTTGATTATCTTAGAGCTTTACTTCTCTTATGTAGGACACGACATGAGGTGCGCTTCCACTGACTGTATATGTTTTTTAACAATGTTGCATGTTAACTCTTCCTGGATACAGTAATTTTATTCTTTCTCTAAAAACCATATCTGCACATCACCCTATAGTAGAAAGATGTGTATTAGGCCATTGATACCCCATCGTTATTTCCAACGGATCATCCCAGCAAAGTGTATTTATATAATTATTTCTTATTGTCATAAAGAGCAGAGACGAATAAGGTGCTTCTGTTTGGTTTCTGGTTTTACTTATGTGTGTTCAGTGGCAATAACATCAGATATATAAAGAAAACGATTGCTTGTTAGATTGTTAAGTAGCAGTGGAGTTTGGCCTGAAGGAGCAGGGTAGGAATAAATTTGCAATTTTTTGTGATATAGGCAAGTCTGGCCTTTGTATTTGGTGCCTTGTTGGGCGTACACAATTCGTTTTGTCTCACATGTAATGTAATTTTTTTTGAATTATTGCAAACTGTTGCTGCTATTGCAAGAAATCTGTACTATGAAACCAAATTCTACGCTTACTGTAGGTGAATTAGCCTCTATATGGTCCTCCAAAATTTTAGCATGGTCCAATTCTTTTACTTGTACATAGGCTTGTTTGTTCAATTTAGTCATGGTACAAAGTATTTTATATTATTTTTTCTTTAGAACTGAAAAATAAATTAGTTACAGAGAATCTATGATGTCTATGTAATCTTAAAATGTACCACTTTGTATTGATTTCCTAAATAAGTTTTCAATGTTCTTAGAGAAGGGCTCATTCTGATCTTGATAACCATAATTACCTCTAATATGATCTTGATAGTTTTGTACGCAGTATAGATTTATTGGGATAAACTGCCATAATAGTCAAAACGATCTAACTGATACAGAGTCGCACTGCTGATGATGCTAACTCTGTATTTCTACTATTGACAGGCTGAAAGCATGCACTAAGAAGCATAAATATGACTAATTTGTGAGAAAAAGAATTTTTCGGCGCCTACGTCGTTAGCCGCGATTGTCGCAAGCGTTCTACTTGTGCAGTGGTGAAGGACTGTTGGGTAAAACAGGGTCGTGCTAATTATTTATCTTCCTTCATAGGCCATGCTTTATTTCTATCCCAGGATGGTCTCACTACGCCCATCTTATGCAGGTATTCTCTTCCCATCTTAAACCAATTTTCTTATGTAATTTTCTCATATTAGATGCACCGTCTCATTTCAGTATGTATCTGTATGTTTAATATAGTTAATATTTCCCTCAAGTGTTTGATTCATAGTGATTTATTTTCTGGCCGTAGATTGATCCACTTGGTTCATCAATCATTACTTAGCCAGATCGGATCTGGTGTATTATCTGAGGTCAGACTTGGTTTTGGAGGAAGTCGATTGATCTACATAGTTGGCAATTATCTTTCTCCCTATCTGGGTAAGTCACGTTGGCCTTGTATAACCTTTTGTTGTTCATTTCATTATCTGCCCATTGTAGTTCTCTGTAATTTCAAATACCGAGAGGATTGCATTTCACCCACTATGTTGTCGTACTTTAGTAAATCCATTTTAACTGCTTACAAAAATAAGTTGCACCTAAGGGCTTACATATATGGAATAAAAGGGAACCAAAAAGCATTATATCAACCTGGTAGCATTTTATTTCATTTAGAAGCAATACTTAATTCTGACACACTGAAAGATTGCACCTTTTTAATTCAAACAGTTGATATGTCAATACTTTACAAATAAACCACCATGATAAACGACTCCGATATACAGCATTGCGGTCACATAGACATCATTCTTCTTTCATGCTTATTATATATTCCGAGCTGATTTAAATCTTCAAATAAAAAACAATAATGTTGGGTCCAGAAGCACTTAAATATATGTATAAAAGTAGAGCCGCAAAGAAAACACGGAAGAACGCACATGTCTCATCTCTCCAACACATCTCTATAGACAATGTTCTTGGTGCTTTCCCCGGATTTATCAACATCCTTGTTAGGCTTGGCCAAAATCCGCGTGGTCTGCCTCGAGACACCCCTTGACAATGCAACATATAGTTGGCCATGCGAGAACACTGGCTCTCAAACTATAAATCATACATATCCAAACTATAAGTGAAATATTATGTACCTTCAAAATTTGATTCTGTATCAATGGGCTCATATATTCCGTACACATTGTCTGGTTTGTCACTTTCCCCTACAGAATATGTAGAAGATTAAAATTTAAAGATCTCAAAGTGTGGTAAATCTATTATGATGTAGTGAAAATGACATATTATATAAAAAAAGCCATGTAAATTGTGTTAGAACACATGAGTAAATACCAATTTTTATGTTCGCGTGTGCTTGTCCTTCTTGTTCATGCTGCATTCGGTCTTGGTCATCATGCATAAATTTGTTTGTTGGAGTAACATTAGTTTGACGTTGTGTACCATGATGCACTTCTTGATGGGTAGGAGGTGTAAGGCTGTGAGGTGTAACACTTGTTATATTCACCACCATTTGCTCCTCTTGGGTGTCATTCATAACTATGTCTGTCATAGCAACACCACTTAGCCTTGCTTTGTTGTATTCACGCATCTTCTTCTTCAGAGCATCAATTTGGTCAGGCGTCATTGAAGAGTATCGTATCCTATCACGTTGCCTTTTAAATTGAGCGGATTTTATACTGTCTTGCACATCAAGTACCACACAACCTGTTGATGGTTCGGATGACAACCAGTTAAGCAAACCGAATAGTAAAAATGAATGTAATCCCATTGATATAATAGAAATCAGTAGGCATGTATACATGGAGTGCGAATGTGGTAGAGATGACAAACATGTTTTCGCAAATCTTGCAGCCACAGTATCCCAATACAATCTTACCTTGTTGATCGCTTGATGGTGCAGGAGCAGTAAGATTATGAGTTGTTACTCGCTGGTATGAGTTGATCAACGGGCTTGACGCTTCATGATTAGCCACATTTGGACCGAGAGAGCAACTTTCTTTTGTTGGCGGGATAGTCGCAGCTTCTCCAGGTATGCTGCTTTCTTCTCATCAGAAAGGCTGGCGTACCATCCTTGACCTCTCTTTCCTTTACCATTTTGTGGCAACGGCTCATCAATTGTAACTGAATTTTTTGTGTTGATATGTTTGTTCCTTTTGGCTATCATTTTAACTTCAAAACTGATAACTGCAGTGTTGTTTATATAAGCATACAAATTGTAAGAATTACAAACCGAAAGCTGGTTATGATTCAGAGGTACGAGCATTATAAGAAACTAAAGGAGCCTTGTTGTAGCACTTCACAGCCAAAGCTTATCCACTGAAACTATCAAATCGCTGATCCTCTGATGTTATAAAACCCACACAACCAAAGAGGGGTATGACATATTCAACTCACCTAAGATTTTTGCCAATTGCAGTATTTTGTATATTACAGTTTTTTTGTTTGAGTGGAATAATATGAATTTTCTTTGAGGAAGCTAAAAAAAATCATTTGATCCATGGTGGCGATTGCTAGAATGTACGCTAGAAAAGTCTACGCGAGCTCGCAGATGGGTGAAGCGTGTGTCAGCGGGCGGGCGTGGCTGAGTTAATTTTCTGTTTTCTATGTTCTTTGCTTTACGTGGATTTGTGTGGGCTTGTTAATGATGATGCCTTGTCAGGTAAAAACATGAATTTTGAAGAATACCTTATTGCTCTACCTTTGGTGGAGTATGGTCCGATGGAGTTGCAAAGATTTCGGCTGACCGGCGAGATAGAGTTGAAGCAATGTCAGTGACGGGCGGAACGGCAGGCTGATCGGCGACCGACGAGATGGAGTTCAAGCAATATCAGCGACGGGCGGAACGGCGGGCTGATCGGCGACCGGCGAGATGGAGTTCAAGCAATGTCAGCGACGGGCTGAATGGCAGGCTGATCGGCGAGATGGTGAGAGAGAGTTGAGGCAATGTGGGCGCACGGATTGGGGCTTCAATGTTACAAGCCTTTTGTACATAGCTTTGCCTTCCTGCACTTGGAAAGGAAAGGACGCGTCCTGTATCCGACCATGGACTTACGTGAGCTGATCGGGGTTGGTGTTAAATTTCTTTTCCATACCATAGAATTTCCATGCCGGGCAGCACATGGATAGGACGCGTCCTGTATTCGACCATGGACTTACGTGAACTGATCGGAGTTGGTGTTAAATTTCTTTTCCATACCATAGAATTTCCATGGCGGGCAGCACATGGACTTGCGTAGGCGTGTTGAGTTGATGGTGTCAGGCACATATACGGGTAGTGTTGAGCTGATCGGATTTGGTTGCCAGCACGTATACATGTTAAAACAAAACGTTTTTTGTACTCAACATTGGGAGAATCCGGACCATTGATTTGAGGCTATTGAACGCGTGTGATTTAATGTATCCCGACATGTTTGCTCTTTTATAAGTAGTTTTAGATACATCGAGGGGCTCAGGGATTGCACCGAGTAGATTGCTTCCGTCGTTTTGACAGGCCGGGCGAACGACCCCGTCATCGTGGACGCTGCCACGGCTGCCCCGACGGCCCCGAGTTCCCGCGGCGTGACTTCGACCACGCTGTAGCAAGCCGACGGCGTCGCACCTCGGCGCAACAACTGCTTAAGCCTCCACCATGGTGGCTTCTCCAAGGGCGAGCATCCCACCGAGACATCGTCGACCCTATACTCGAGTCCTGCCGCGCGTTTGGACGTCCGCTCCGTCGACGCCGACACCATCGCCGCTCAGCCCAGCGGCTGCTTCGATCTCCATCACCCCTATCTCTTCTTCAAAGGCGAGCACCGCACCAAGATCTCGGCCTCACCAACCTCGAGACACGTCTCTCGCTCCGTCGTGATGGGCACGGACCACGCCACATCCCAGTGCGGCGGCTGTTTCGGTCTTCAGCACCGTTGTGACTTCTACAAGGCTGAGCACCAGCACCCCGCCGAGTACCCCTCGTCACAAACCTCGTGCCATGCCGACGGCTTGGACATAAGCCCAGTCAAGATGCACGATGCCGACGGCGTCGCGTCTCGGCGCGGCGGCTTCTTCAAGCGGAAACTCCCCTCCAACAACTCGTCGTCCCCTACGTCCAGCCATCTCGCCCATTCCGACGGCTGCCCCGCCGTTCTAGGACGCGCGGGCCGCGTCGCGTACCCACAGGCGAGCAGCATCTACGGCCTCTTCATCGGCCTGCTCCAGTATAGCAATTTTTTCCTCCGCAGCTTGCTCAATATCGTGTGTGGCATTAGGCGCTGCAGCGCAGGGGTACTAGTGATCTTACTGATTGCTTCCTCCGCTGGCATTGCAACTGGAACACCACTATCTGCTTCACCAGTATGTCCACAAAGAGACTTCGGTTCACTCGTCTTGCACGATCACGTTTGTTATGCGGAGCAAGCAAAACCGTCCACAAATACAATCGAAAATGTTGATCCTGTACCACCTATCCCTTCCATCTCGAGTAATTCCCTGATCGAATTTGCAGCATTTTCTTCAATCCTTGCATAAGTTGGATCGAGGACATTGCTCCATAACTAAGAGCATGTCTAACAGGCCCCCTAAAGCATGGGCACCCCGTAAAATTCCGGCGGCATACGGGGTGCGGGCCAAAATGGCCGTCTAGCAGCCCCCATATGCGGCCCGGCCCGTACGTAAAATTTAGGGGGCCTGCGAAATAGCCCCCGCCGCCCCCTACAAGTAGTGGGTGAGGGTCGGGGTGGGGGTCCAACCCCCCACCCACAACCCTAGCTCCGTCGCGCGCCGCCCCGTCTCCGGCGAGCAATCCCGCGTCCCCCGCCGCCGCATTTCTCCTTCCTCCGCCCCTAACGCCTCCGCCCCTAACACCTCCGCCTCCCGGCGATGAGCTCCCCCAACGGATCGAGCTCCTCCACCGGCCGGTCGAAGCGCCGCCACGAGCCGGAGACGCTCGACGAGGCGTGGCGGCTCCACTGCAAGCATTCGTTCGCCGGGAGCCGCCGCGCCGCCTGGAAGTACGCGGCGTTCCCGGAGAACATGCCGCCGTCACTGGTCGACTTCGCGGAGGGCGGCCGGTACTACTCGGTCGACCCGCCGCCGAGGCCAATGCGCGGCCCCCAATTCGAGAAATGGCGCGCCGAATGGGAGATGCTGCAGCAGTGCAAGCGGGGCCGCGGCGGCGCAAGCGGAAGCGGAGGAGGAGGCGCGGCGGTGCAAGCGGTGGCGGCGACAGCGGAGGAGGAGGAGGCCGCGTTCTTGGCAGCCGTCGAGCTGTCCAAGAAGGACGCCGAGGCAGCGGCGCGCGCGGAAGCGGAGGAGGAGGCGCGGGCCCTCGCCGACGTCGAGGCCTTCAAGGCGATGGAGGCCGCCGGCGACGTCGTCTTCATAGATTAGGCTAGTTAGGCTAGTAGATGGACGAGCTCGAGCTCGAGCAATGTAGCAGCAATGGTGATCAAATAAAAGCGACCATTGTTTTCTCCCGCGAAGTTTTAATTCAAATATACAGGCCGGCTATAGGGGGTCTGCTAGATGGACGAGTTCATCGGAGCAAAAAAATTGCTCGATTTCGTGTGCAGGGCCCTCTACACGCGATTTAGGGGGCGAAAATGTAAGGGGTCTGTTAGACATGCTCTAACTACGCAATTTTGTTTCAGGACAAGCACACCTTGGTTGCAGATACACAGCAGATGTCCTAATGATCTTAGCTTGCCTAGCTCCATGGTAAGCTCAAATCAGAACAACAGTACTCCATAGGTTTATGGGGAGATTCAATTTGATGCCCGCATGACTGTTTAGGACATAGTGGACGCTGCATTTGAACACAGTGAATGATAAAATCATCACCCCTAGTAAGACGTTTGCATCATGAAAAATTGTCAATGTTGTTTGTGGTCTCAAATATATAGAATATCGATAACGTACTGGCACCCAGCAAAACATTCTAATCGTATCTGCTAGTCATATTTCAACCAGTTTTACAGGTGAATTTATCCAAGTTAGTATATAACTGTCGTGTGTGCAGCTAGCTTTTTTGTAGGTCGCATTTCAGGATTCTTAGCAATTTGTTCCAGATATGTTTTGACTTAGTGAAATAATATTTTTTCACAATATGTGCTTGGTAGTGCTCAGAGGTTAATTGGTACTGTATCAGACTACTGTAGTACCAACAGAGGAAATGAAATAAGTTACTATGCATATATTTGACTTCTGGAATGCTGTCACAGGTACTCCATTATGAAATTTCAGCAAACACAGGGAGTCTATATTCAGTTTTTTTGCTGGAAAGTGGGACACCTAAATATTTGGAAATATATGGCAGTATCTAGTATACTCTACTATATGAGTAGTATGCTTAATGGATTAGCATTTTCCGATTTGGCGGAGCGGTGGAATATATTTATTTCCAATGGAATATGTGGCGGTCTCTTTGTGATTCTGCTTGTTGTCTTGATGAGCCGCCACAAATTGTCTTATCAGGTATGTACTTCACCTAAAATCATTTATTTTATTTTGATTTCTTGAACTAATGTTTCCTTACTGTGTCACTGTAGGTAACAAGTGGACAGGTGGTTGCAGTAGGTGCAAGCTGTATTGCTGCTTTAGTATTTACAACTAGCCAGGTTCAAGCATGGCGCACGCCGCGCCAAGTTAGGTTTTTTTTTACCCTCCTGACTTCTCCCCTGTGCACGCATTGGGCCACACGGTTTGCAAACAATAATTAGAAGTAAGAAACGGAGCTAGTATTGTTATTATCACACTAATGCGCATTGTTACCTTTTTACAGAAATCCTTCAAATTTGCAACTTCCCGTATAAATGCAACGGGGGTGGTAGGTAGTAAGACACTGACAAACTGGTCAAATTTTAAAATGAGCAAAATTCAGAAAGGTTTCTCTGCATTTTTATTGCAGAAGGCGGGCAACTTTGGCAGAACCATTTTTATCGGAGAAGGCGGGCAACTTTGGCGGAACCACCCTGGTGAATGCAAAGCCCATCTTTCTTTGCTCCACTTTTTCTTGAATTTTCTTAAATTACCTAGACACATGGGAACTTCTCAACAACAAAAAAACCTCTAAAAGCAACAACGGAACACCAAGGACGACCCAAAAGAAAGCAGTGTAAAAGAAAACTTTTCCGAATTTGGAGAAAATAACTTGCCGCTCTAGTTTGCTCAAATTCTATGGAATACAACTAATGTAGTATATCAATCCACGTGAAGATAAATGATAATTAACCCCGGGAACAACAACCAAAATAAAGCATTTCACATTGAATAAATGATCATTTCTTGAACTCCCATTTGCTCAAAGAGCATTGACACAAAGTTCACAGGACGTAATGAAATAAGAGATGCTTCTTGGTGGAAACTAAGTTCGAGAACTGTAACACCTCGATACTCCTGACGGTCTGCTTGTTGAGCCGCTTCAGGTGTCGATGCACCATAATTATGGACCAAGTGCTAGAGCTTCTCATGAAGACCTTGTAATCCTGCAGCGATCGACAACTGAAATAAGATGCCAAGGAGTAGCCATCCCCTCAATCCGCTGTAGAATTCCTTCACTTGCTTGTTCATTTCCGCACTTCTGTGTTGAAGGGAAATCAGACAAAAAGCTACTTTGAATTGACAACATTATATGAACTTCGAGTAAAAATTCATCGTCAGTTTATTTCTAAGTCACCATCAGGCAAAGTTATAACATATCGAAATGAATATAGTTTAGCCAAGCGGATGGAACTGCACATTATAAGACACGGTTCCTGAAATCACATCTTTGAAAATGGTGACTATATATAAAAATAGTAAACCAAGACATCTTTGAAAATGGTGACTATATATAAAAATAGTAAACCAAGAAGGTAGCTACGAAAAGTAATAATATGACTATGTGTTTTTGCAAAAAGTAAGTATTACATTACATTAAGGCGAAAAACTTTGCTCATTTCTGAATTCTTATTAGACCATTCAAAACTTGAAAGAAAGAAAGATACTCATCATCTCATGAGGTTCCCAAATTCTAAAATAATTTACTTTCCATCTATTTGTAAGGTGGTAAAAAATTTCTAATGAAGAGATAGACAATGATAAGTAGAATTTTGCACATCAAATATATACTACTTTGTGTAGAAAATAAACAAAGTATTAGCATGTCGAATATAAATTTATTACAACATAAGCTGGCTAATTTTATCAACACAATTTCAGACATCGATAGCTTTTAATGAATGGCATAGATAAAAGCTGTCAACATTGATAAAATGGAGTTTTATCTATTGTAATTTATCCATAGAGTAAGATACTGATAGGCGAAAAGTAAACTGGATTGCAGGCAAAATTCTTCCATTAACCATTAAGATAACCAAAATATTATTTTCCTCACAACCAAGATAATTGTAATCGAAAGGATATAGCATACCAGTATTTAGCTTGCCGGATCAGAAAACATGGCTGGTATGTTCCACGAAATGTAGATATGGGATGTGGCCGGGCCTGGCTATGTTGAGAGGATGGGAGTCTGGATATCTCGACTGGCATCCTGGATGACGTCTACACAGTTCCATTGAGAATCATACAATGAGAATGAACACAGGCATCTTTTAGCTGATCAAACATTCATAAGTCTTCAGTGAAAGAAGATAAGACATAAAAGTATCTTTCTTGACAAAAAATTCTTCAGCGAACCACACCATACCCATTTGTCATAGACCAGGGAAAATTCCATTAGTGAACCACACCATACCCATTTGTCATAGACCAGGGAAAATTCCATTGAGAAATATACAATGAGAATGAACACATGTATCTTTTAGCTGATCAAACATTCATAAGTCTTCAGTGAAAGAAGATAAGACATAAAAATATCTTTCTTGACAAAAAAGTCTTCAGTGAATCACACCATACCCATTTGTCATAGACCAGGGAAGGCACACCAGCTACTACCTCTGATATTGGTACACATATCTATAAGAATACGATTGAAAAGAGGAACATGGTCACTGTACAATTTGCAAATCAACTTATTATCTTTCAAGAAGTCGAAGCAAATTGGGTCGATTGAGCAAGACAATGTCCAATGCCTGTCCATGCTTTAACATGTGAACTGAGAAGTCCGAAAACTAAAAGCTGTCAGAAAATATAAAACACTGACATAATTAAGCAAATAAGAGGTCTGTGAGAGTGAGATGAAACACTCGAATTGCTAAATAAAAAAAGAAGGCCAACAAACCAATACAATACTCGAATGCGCATCCATGTTATAACTATAAACTCTAACCTTCCACATCAATTTCTATTGCTATAATCAATAAGAAACATCTAACGGCAAATGGTTTCCTTAGCTAGCAGGGGAAAACATAGGGCAGCAGAACCGACCCTATTCAAACTAAAATGGACATCAGCAAATTCAAGCCAAGTATTGATTAATGCAGTGTGCTACAAACCTTGGCAAGTACACTATTTTGCAAGTATATTTCTATAAACATGTAAATGGGTATCCGATCTGCACAAGAGAAATTTGACATGCTATCATCTTTTATGTCAATTTTCAGTTTGTATATAGGATAAACCACTTCTTTCTATACCAGCACAAATTTCAACTTGTAAGTATATAACCTAGTTGTGCAGCAGATAAAGAAGGACAAATCACCATCAAGCAAATTGAACGACAACAGGGAACACGGCAAGGTTTATGATGTGTGCCAATATAGCTATACCTTCGTAAAATCTACATCAGTTCGATGGCTGCAAGCTCCTTCTTGTCGCCAGTGCCGGACAATGAACACCAGAGGGTGTTGCAGCCCCACGCCCTTTTATTTTGGCAGAGCCGATGCTTCATTTCTTTCCTTTCTCAAGGCTCTAGAGTTCGTCTTGGACCGGATCAGCCTCCAGCTAGCTAGACATGCGTAGGCAACAACCAGGCTCGTTACCGAGATAGGACAGGGCGGTGCATGGAAGGATCCAATCGACGCTGTTGTCCCTCCATAGTTATCGAGCGCTGGCGACCAAGCAATGAGCTGCCACATCCCTCTGTTTCCACGAACTGCCACTCCCACGGGATATTGCCAATGACCACCACGTCCCTCTGTTTGCACCAACATGCACTGCAACGGTATGACCAAAGTCATGGAGCAACGCGCCTGAGAGCCGCCGTCAACTGGACCCCCTCCCTCCATGCGCATGTCCACCAGTACTCGTGTCGCCCTGCTCCTGCTGCGGACTTCCTCCGGTGACACGGTCCTCCGAGCTCTACCTTGCCGGCGGTGTCATGGCCATCTTGGTTGTTGTCCGAGTGGAAGCAGGCCGGCTTCCAGGCGACGATTAGGATCAGGCCGCGGTACCAACATGACAGAGCCATCATGACTAATAAAAAAGTTCCAGGTGTGAATAATTCAGCTCACATTCTACGGAATATTAGAAACGATTTTTCGGGGAAGATAATGAGAAGCATAGATACATTAAACATCTAGAAGTAACGTGCTAGATGTTAACATCAAAGGAAATATATTATTTCAGTATTCACTTCTACATTGCTTCTAATTCTCTGTTCAGAAATGAAGTATTACCTAAATGGTTAACACACTGCGCAAGGACAACTTGATCATCACAATACTGATTTCTGTATGGTAACCTTATCTCAGACATATTGGATTAACAGAAGGAAGAATATGTGCTATGGGAAAACTTGACTCTTTTTAAATGGAAGTGCACATGACATGAGAAGTGAGTCTTTTTTAATCTATATTCCTCAGAAAGAAAATTACTGAATGATATATGAACTACATGTGACAGCTTACCCAACTCAAGCATGAAATCGTAATAATTCTCTTAATATAAAGACATTATCAAAAACAATATGTTCCAAACGGAGGCGAGAATGAATGTATAACTGGCGCAATCATTAAATTGTCTTTACAAATCATATAAGTGAAGTTGAAATGCCTGAACAACACATACCGGATCAATTGCAAGGAGACCAAGGTCTGGTGACTAACTGACTATGAATGTACCGATACTGTAGCTAAGAAGGGCCAATATTTGTGTAAATATGTACTATCCAACTAAACTTGTATTAGACTGAATCTTCTTGATATTAATTTTTAGCAGATGTATCTGGTTTGAATGAGAGAATCGACACTAAATCTGATTTAAACTTGGGAGTGAAAGAAGATTTGAATTTACACTGTTGGCTTGTAAGCTTGACGTCAGTAGGCCAAGTTGCTCACTTCTGATGCCAAGTAGTATTTAACGACATTTCTATTTCTACCTTTTACTATCTACCAGTGTCGGTGTTCCCTTGCCAAGCTGAGGTATTAATTCAACACTCTGAAAGTAACCTGTTCTCTCTCTCTATAAAAAAGCAACCTGTTCTAAGAGCGCAGACAAGAAATGAAATGAGTTTTGCTACCTTCTCTAGATCTTCCAACTGTGTACTGACTCGACATTTCTCGTTGCCGCATCAGTGCTGCCTTGAGTTTCTGATTCTCCTCCTCCACTCTTCCCTTCATCTCTGACATGAATCTTGCGAGCCATAGTTGCGACACAAAAATCTCTGTAAACACTCAAATCATGATCTAGTACACAGCACCGGCGCCCCACGATGCATG
This sequence comes from Alopecurus myosuroides, assembly GCA_028641055.1. Lineage (NCBI taxonomy): Eukaryota > Viridiplantae > Streptophyta > Magnoliopsida > Poales > Poaceae > Alopecurus > Alopecurus myosuroides. The sequence continues at coordinate 270,027,421 of CM054058.1, forward strand.
GATGATGAGCTCGATGTTCATCGTATGAATGGATGAGGTACGTGTTAGACTACATACGTGTACAACTAGAGTTAGACTAGGAGTCGTCTTGTATTCCAAGTCTTAGCCTTCTTGCCCTCCAAGTTTGTACTCATATATATATCCCCACGGGGTCCAAAGGAATACAACAACAATTATTAGGGTTTCAATATTTTCCACATGGTATCAGAGCGGTTTGCCTCACGGCGCCGATCCTAGGTTTCTCCACCACTTCCGCAGCGCGCCGCCCCCGGGGAGATCTCTCCTCGGGGGCGCGGCACCCGGTGTAGATCAAAGATCTGCCCGGTTCTTTAGATTAGATTTTAGCCAATTTCGAAGTTTCTAGTTCCGTAGATTAGATCCAATTTAGACCCCAATAAATCCCTAAATCCACGGTCAACAAATCTGGTGCAGATGAAGAGCCGATCTGATGGCGGCGCGCATACATCCAGCGCTGTCGTCCGTGGTACACCGATGGGAACCGCACAGATCGGCAGCGCGTCTCGAGCGCAGTCCAGCACAAACACGGGCGCAGTCCAGCACAAACACGGCGCACGAGATCTTTCTCTGTCATCATCATCTCTCCGTCATCATCATCACGCGTCGGAGACGGAACACCTGCCGAGCACCTGAAGAAAGCTGGGTGCACGTCTATCCACATGCCCACATACAGTACCTGTTGCATTGTTTCTACTTCCGGCACAGATTCATCGCAAGGTATGCAGGCTTTACATGCACTAAAAAAAGAGAGGAATAGAATATATGGTACATGCAGATGCATGCCTGCATATTGTGCGTGCATAGGGCACGCTGCCGATCAGATTGCTGCTTGCATACATATGTGTCGGCACGACTACACGCCTACGATCTGCACTGCATCGACCCAAACTACATCGAGCCAAACATCTACATCGAACTGTACGACTACGCCAGGCTACGAGCCAAAATCTTCATCAAGCCCATCCATAAGAAGCGACGACATCCACCACACGCCAGGCCGGTGTGGAACTTCGTCGACTTCTCCGACACTATGCATGACATCTACATCATCGTCGCCGCGAGGGACGTCTCCAAGCGACGTATCGCCTCACGCCTACTACATCATCGCCGACACCACATCGCCAAGGTCTACATCAACGTGGTCTTCATCGACAATCTCGTCAACACATTGCCGCCGCCGCTACAACTACGACGTCCACAAGGCTGGACACGCGTCCTCTGACTGTACTACTGCAAGACGCAATGACACTGACGACGGCATCAACCTCGTCCGACGGCTAAGACTGCATCGACAACCCGGCATCACTATTGTGAAAGACCCTACGACCGCGCGCACGGTTCTGGCAAAACCGTTGTGTGCTTGGTGAGTTTCTCCCAGTCCTGGCAAAACTGGTGGACTCACTTATGACCTACGACCGCGTCCTTTCACGCCCGCGACGGTACCTCTCAAGGTGCGAAACGTCGTTAAAAAAAACACAACTGCAGCACCGTCATACACATCGCGCAATTTTTTGCGCCTCCGGCATTGCGGCTACAACGACTACGGCGAGTACTACATCGACCACTACTACCTCGACTACGACTACATCATGATCATCTACCTCGACATCGACATCACAGGCTACGTCTACAACAACACATCGGCAACAACTCCAGTCAGCAGCGTCCGCGTCGTCACTTCCGTCCACGCCACTCCCGCTGTGACTGCGGGAGGGAAGAGAGGAGAGATGATGATGACGGAGAGGAGGAGGTGACGGAAGCGCAAAACTTCAAATCCAGTCGCAAGCGTCCGCTTCACTCCCGCTACGACTGAGGGGGGATGTTAGACTACATACGTGTACAACTAGAGTTAGACTAGGAGTCGTCTTGTATTCCAAGTTTTAGCCTTCTTGCCCTCCAAGTTTGTACTCATATATATATATCCCCACGGGGTCCAAAGGAATACAACAACAATTATTAGGGTTTCAATATTTTCCACAGTAAGTACCGTAACCAGCGAGGTCGTCAAAGAGGCACCGAGCAGCGTGTGACCGCGGGCGCCTCGTCGCACTTGACCAGTTAGACTCCAGGAGCCTATGCACCATCTCGTTCTCACCGGCGATGGCCCTCTGCGCTCCCAACGGCAAAGGCGTTGGGACTTTAAAACCTCCCCACCACGTCCCCATTGAGTAAGTCATTCATGACCGTCAGCCGTACACGGCCACAACGTCTGACTATGCCGCCAACTGCGGCCTCCCAGCGCCGGTGAAGCGGTCAGTGAGCGATGTGTCAGCACGGAGCGGCAAACAATCTGCCGTGCCCAGCTGCCAATTCCTCAAGCGCGAAAGCAGCCGGCAACATGGCTAGCCATCGAGCCCCCACATGACGGACCATCGGACGGGTCGGGGCCGTCATCCCTGCGAGGAGCTGCGTCGGCGGAGCGCTTCGGCGACGAACACAAAGCCGGAGCAAGTCCCGACGCCCGCACTGCTACCTGCCACAGGAGAGCTCAACCCGGGGGTAGCGGACGGCATGGTTAATCTACTTTTCAGCCATCAAAAGGAGGCACAGCCTAGTCGGAGGAGGACGCTGGCGTCGCTTGTGCCGAAAGAGAATGGGAAGGAAGAGAGCGGGCGGCGGCGATCAGGAGGAAGAGGAAGACAGAGAAAGGAGATCGAAGAGGTGGGGATGTGACTGCCGGTTCCTGTCGCCTTATCCCTAATCCACTGGTAGAGATGGGGCTCTCGTTTGTTACGTGGCGCTCTGTTGGAGCACTCGCTTTGTCCACCGGGCACCGCTTTGACCCAGCACATGGCCGTGTGGCAGGAACGAACAGATGGCAGGCAGGGAAGTGAAACACGCACGGAGGTTGGCCCATCACGTCCGGAGCCGGAGCCAGCGGACGCGCAGAGCGACGGCCCACCACAATCGGTTCGATCCCACGACGAAGCGAACGAATGTGGGGCAAACAGGGAAAAGCAGCACACGTGTCGACATACGGATGTAGGTCATGACCATCCGATTATTGTGGGAATTACATAGGAACGTGGTTTAGGATAGTAAATATCCCATTGAGTCTTGCCTGTGCACAGTTATTTTTGCTGAATCCTGCCACCCAGAGAAAGATATTTGGGATATTGGCCATGGCCCTCATGATTCTAATGCACATACTACGATGGTTTGTTGTGGTAAGAGTATAATTTCGTGCAAACAAAAAGTATCTCTCTTTCAATCTGGGTGGATCTAGGTGGGAGGGGGTGCCATATCATGGCAGACCCTAAAATTCTAAAATTATCTATACCATATAGTTGAATCGTCCTAAAGTAAGCCGGTTTGCTACTAAAATAATGTCTGAATTTCGATGAAGTTGTTACAATATTAAACTATTTGCTTTGGCAGTTCAACATATCTTAAAATAGTATAACGAATTTGGATGTTCATTTATATATTGAAGTGTGGAAACCCTGATGTTAAATTTATATGTCCAGGGACTATATTTTGGGCCCCCAAGATTGCTTGAACCTCTTATATTAGGAAAATAAAAAGTGCCCTGTTTAGGTTTTACAAATCTTACAGCTCCACTCTTGTACTATGGTTGTATGCAACATACCTGCAGATTTCCGTGTGAAAACATGAGCACACTTAGTGGTTAACGCCTAGATCCACCTCTGCTTTCACTGATAGAAAATTTAGTAACAGGTGATTTGCACAGTAAACTAACTTGTTTTTTTTTCTCTCCAGAACTTGTCGTGGTGGTTTCTATTCTTCAATTGCTCTGGCATAGTGAGTGGACTATTATGGTTTTGTAATCGAGAAGGAGAAACAATCTATTCTTGGGTAATTGTTGGAGGAGTTATAGCTAGAACGATTGAGTTAGTTACTTCAGTTGTCTGGAAGTTGAGAGGCGAGAGTCCTCTCATCAGACGGACTCGGATTGTGGAGTATGGAATAGCCTTATCAGATAGGACTCGGTACATGATGGATAGAATGCGTCAACTATAGAAAGCTTGACATGGCAATTGGGTAAGTGTGATTTTATACATTTCTGTAGATCTCAATTTTAATGGCATCTTAGCTTTGATTTCTTTTATGAGAATCAATCATGAACATAATAAGTTTAAGGATTAATAATTGCTATACATATAAGTTGCATCTGCATTCTTATATCTTAGTATAAATTGTATGATATTACTGATGTATAAAGTATTGTTGCTTGGAGATTAACTATAATGAATCTGGGGTAATCATTAATTACTTTAATTTTAACTCATTTATTATAGTTCTGCTAATTTTTCATTGCCATTAATTTTCACAAATATCATCTAACTAAAATCTCATATTAGTGCAGCTAAACTTTACTATAATATAAATGCAAGGCTGGCTTACTCCAGTTTATAGGGGATAAGGATGGCTAGATGTTGATCTAGACTCTAGAGACTTACAAAATGACTATGGTTCATTATCAATAACTTTTTTTAACTAAAGTCAAATCGTATGCCAGGTATAGAAATTACTGTATCTGTTGCATTGACACATGTGAAGTCGTTTGTAAATTATTTTCCTATGATGTAGTACTCTTATGTTTTGAATTTCCAATAGAATGAAAGTTCCAGTGTTAAGTTTTGTGCACGCTTCTCACTCTCTGGTTAACCTTATTTCCGCTAGCAACTTTCTCACCTTTTTCTGTACGAGTATATACTGTTGTTCATAGCAATACGATTTGCTATTTTTTTTGCCATCTCATATTGGTTCTCTAGCTTAAATTGTACTTACTGCTGGTTCTAATCCATATCTGAAAACTGAAGTGTCACTCCATTGTAGTAACCTCGCGAATATTAGACCATTTTTCCCCTTTGCAGTAGTGTAAAATATCATTTACCAATCTCAGATGACTGAGTAGAGTAATTTGTGTTTCACACTTGTACTAGGAGCCGAAAGTTAAAATAAGTTTGGTTCTGTTTATCTTTCATAACAGATAACTTTAAAGCTCACTGCAAGTTCATAGTACGAATTGGTAGGAACTGAATATTGACGTCTAGCTTCAGGTTTGTAAGTAATAAAAGGAAGAGGGAAATCTGTATAACTCTTTTTTTCTTTTTCTGTTGGCAGGTTTTCCAAACATTTCACAGATATCTTGTGGTCTTACATTCCATTGTCTACATATTGACTGGAAAGACAAGCATTCAAAAGTTTGCTGGGGCCTGGCGGGTCTAGAATCTGTTGCTGTTGATTGCAGTAACTTGTGTGCTACCCACAGCGAGTATAACCTTGTTCTGTCTTCAGTGTGTATTTGCCGTGAATGAAAGTGTTTAGGCTGAAGTAGCTTTATTCTTTTAGTACAATATTGTAGTATACAATATGGTCTTCAATATATTCATTCTGTCACACGTTTCAGTATCGTTTGCTACTTAATTAAGGCAGTGCTATTATGCTGAACATGTGATGGATGCGAGGGTGTCCCTTAGACAGTATAATACGCCCAGAGTCCGAAGTAGAACCGTTTTCCACGTTGGCCGTGATAATTGGCGGCTCTATCCTCAAGCATTGCCCAGATCACGTGGACGTGTACGACCTGGTTTCCTTTCCTGGTCGGCTGGTCCGAGACTTGGATGTGTTGGAGACCAGGTTATATACAGATCTGCACGGGAACCTTCAAGATCAAAGAACTTGTTGCAGACCACAAAATTACTACTCCTAATATAGATAGATTCTTGCACCGCTGAAAGGAGATACGCCGCCTTCCCACGGCGTTCCGATGGTGGACGACCCCGAGATCATCGAAGTCGACGAAGTGGATGTCGATAAGCGCGTGGCTTTCCTTCTACCGATCGCCTACATCCTGTTGCTGATTTCCTCTACTTGCGGGGTTTACTTCGCGCTGGGCCTCGACAACGACGATTACCCTACTTCCAAGTTCTACGGCGTAGAGATTGTGGGCATAAAGACATCGGACCCTGGAGAAGACGCGGCATCGTCGTCGCCTTGCTTCCTTCTCACGGCGCGTGTCTCCAGTCACTACAAAGGCCAAAGGCTGCGTAGGTTATGCCTGACGAATTGGCACTCCTCTATCTGGTACGACGGAATTCCTCTTGGCCAGGGTTCTTTTCCCGGAACTGTCTGCGTAGGCAAGTCCGGAGAAGCGACGGTGACTGCCGCCACATCTACTGAATTGCTTGGGTTGGCTAAGGAAGTGCACCGTCATATGGCAACCCATGAATCAGCGGGAGAGCTTCAGCTGCAGATTGACATGAGCTTTATGGCTAACTTGCTCGATAACGATCATAAGGTTTATGATACCAGGCCATTGCGGCTGTGGTGTACTTCGGGATCTGCTTCACACACCTCCTGTCGACTCAATGTACTGTCCCCGATTAAGAACGCAATTGAGCTTATATGACACTATATTTTATATCCCAATGTGTGTTGTTCATGACAGCTAATCCATCGTGTATTTCTGCCCAACTTATTCTTTACTCCTTACACCGAGAAGGCGAAAAAGGCTACCCGCCAAATCCAATTGAAAGTCACACTGCATGCGTCCTGCACCGCTGCTGCTGCGTACTGCCGGTAGATTCTATTTATCCTCGTTCTTTTCAAGATTAACTAGTCACATCTTAGACCAGTTTATATATCTATAAATCTTTTGGTGTGTATAAAGTTCCCCTTATAAACGTACGAGACAGAGATTGGTTTGCCGTGCAAGTTTATATATCTATAAATCTTGTGATGTGTATGGAGTTTCCCTTATAAACGAATCAGAGAGAGATTGGTTTCCCGTGCCAAATTGCATCGGGGTCGTCATGTTTATATAGCCCAAATAATACAAGGTATACATGGGTGTAGTTAGGATCTAAACAAGTACAGCAGCCCCGCCTCTCTTCCCAAGAGTGCGTCGGCGAAGCTAGCGCTGGTGGATGTCTCCCGCCAGGTCTCGCAGTTGTCTCTCGGATTCTCGCTCTCACAGTACGAGTCCAACCTCTGCGCGGGCTCGGGCTCCCTCGACCTTGCGAGTCTAGTGCCTGACGGTCTTCACGGCTTGCCCTCTCCTCAGTCTGGTTCGGAGGCGGCTGACTCTGGTGGCGTGACCATGGAGGTGGCCGCTCCAGACTCGCCTCGCTCTCCTGATGTGGTCTGCTACACCCGCTCGCCAGGGACTCCTCCTACTCCACCTCAGGGGTCCCCGGCTTGGGTGCCAGCTACTCCTGCACCATACAGTCGTGCCCCGGGCGCGGTCATCCCTGCCACTCCCGTGCATGGGTTCACGACTCGGCGCAGCGCACGTCTTGCTCGGGCCAGGACGGGGTCGGAGGTCATTGATGGGCGGGATTGCGTCCCGCCACCAGGCCTTCCGATGTCTTGAGCCTGGTACATCGCGCCCCTCTTCCTCCATCCCTAAATCTTCCCCTCCTCCCTCTAGCTCTAGATTCTCGATTCTCGATTCAGCCCCCTTGGAGCATTTGGAACAGGTTGCGGTAGATTGTCGCATGATTTTCCGGGGGGAATGTGTCCCAAGGGTGGCGCAGATTGAGGCTATTAGGGCTAAGGAGATTTACGAGGGGTCTCTAGCGGCAGCTCGGGCTCAGGAGGAGCGCGAGCGGCTAGTACCCTCGACGTCTGCTGAACCAATACGGGTAACACCGGGGCCTAGCAATCTCCTGGGCCCGCTGAGGAGGCTGCCCCCAATGCCCCCCTCCCAGTTGGGGAGGAAGCGGAGGAGGCCCCTAAGGCGACGTCTAGGCCCTCGACCAATGGGAGGGCCCCCTCGGTTCCGCGTATGGGTACCACCCCTGATAATGTTTCCCAATGAGTGTCTCCACATTTATTTGGAACGTGAGGAGGTTCTGGGCGGACGACCGCCAGCTCCAGCTCTCCGATTTTATGCGGCAGGAAAATTTGTCAGTGTGGGATTGCAAGAAACGATTAGTCAAGACTTCTCCATCGCTGAGCTACGGAGACTGAGTCGCTACAAGTTTACCTGGCACTGGCTCCCGGCCTCGGGACACTCAGAGGGATCCTCCTTGGCGCTAAGGAGGATACCTTTCATGTAGATGATATGAACTGTGGGGAGTTTTTTGTGAGCACGTCGCTTACCCACGGAAGATCTGCTGAGTTCCTGGCTGAGCTGACGTTAAAGGTGGAGCGAAGTCCCAGCCACGTGGTTGTGGCATGGGACTTTAACCTCATTTGCTCCCTTGATGACAAAATCTTGGATAATGTGGATCTCCCTAGGATGAGGATGATTGATGACTTCAAATGGTCTGAAGACGTGGCCTCCCCTCCTTGAGTATATAACACGATGGAGGTCTGGCATCACTGTGCTAAGATGGTCCACCAATTTATGCGAGGATGGGGAGAATGTGGGGGCGTACATCCGTCGACACAAAGCATCGCAGCTTATGCAGATCGGGGAGCTTGATTCTGCGTCGGATTCGGTGGGTTTGTCCCCAGATGAGTGAATACAAAGATATTCCTTGGAGGCCTCTTTGATGACAATTTATAAGGGAGAAGAGATCTTCTGGCGCCAGGGGAGCCATCAGATATGGTTATTGTTGGGAGACGCCAACACGGCGTACTTCCATGCTATTGCTAATGGGAGGCGCCGGAAGTTCTCTATCCCGTGTCTTTGGGATGATAGCCGCCTCTTAGAGGAGGTGCGGGAACTGTCCGCCCATGTATACTCCTTTTACAAGGAGCTCTTCTTGGTTGGACCCCGCTCTGGGGAGGCGTTATCTCGAGATATTTGGCGCTCGGACACATTAGTGTAGAATAATGAGAACGCGGACTGCACACTCCCATTCCTGCCAGAGGAGGTTAGGAGGGCCATTTTGGGCATGAAGGCTAATTCAGGTCCTGGTCCTGATGGCCTCCCGATTTCTTTCTTCCAAAGATTTTGGAGTCCTCGTCAGGCGGTGATTATGCCAATGTTCCAAGAATTTTATTTTGATTATTACAGTAGTTGAGTCGTTTCCTCATCAGTTTTGAACATACTCCATGAGACGTGTTATTCTTCCTTGATTTCAGGAAAAAAATTTCTTTACGCAAATTAACATTCATATAGCCCTTTATGAAAACGGCAGACATATAATAGGTTAACTAAGTCTTGTTGAGTACCTCATGTACTCAGGTTTTCTTAAATTTGGTCCAGGTGAAGCACTCACTCCAGTGGTGGTTTCAACGTGTACATCGACGAGTAGTTTGGGGTTCCCAAGTAGCAGCCTAAAATTTATGGGCTCGGACGTCGTCTTTATGTTGCGGCCACTTAGGCCTTTTGGCATCTTGTTGAATAGCAACATAATTTGCCTTCTGTTTTATGATGTAATGTTGGGTCATGTGACCTCTATGTGTAAGTTATACTCTAGTAATACTTATTTAATACAGATTCATGTCAAGAGTTACTGCTTTGATCGGTTGTTGGTTTCGAGCTCATCGTTATATTTTTTTGGCTATGAATGTGTTACATGTCACAGTCGAGGGGTTGTGGTGCCGATGATCCATTCCGAGCACGCCTGCTGATGTTTACTCGTCCTAGGATTGGTAACCCCAGTAACCCCCGATATGTGTAGCACTTGTTGTGACACATAGCATCTCTGTATAGTTTTGATCCCGTTCCCGCAGTTTCAGATGACTCATGAATTCTTTGATATTCATATTTTGTTATGACTAGCATGGACACGTGGAGCAGTAGTACCGATGTGTTTCCGGCTTGCGCTTCGATGATTCCGGTTTATCTGTTGTTATGTGTTACGACTGGAGCTGGTAACCCCGAAGCCCTTGTGGATCCATGACTAGTAGCGCATAACACTTATATATAACTCTGGGTCCAGGGTCGCAACAGCGGGTGGCCGGCATAGCCCCCGTCTGCACCGTGGGCCCACTGCACCACCTCGGGCACGACTTCGAATTCCCCTTCGTCCTATTTTTTTATCCTTATACAAAAACTCTAAATTAGGAAAGACTTTATTATTTGTTGAGATGGATTCATCGTAACCTTGGTTCTCTTCTGGAGCGATAATTTGGAGGTTGTTCTTGGCCTCTGGAGAAGGGAAATCATCGTCATCACCAACTCATCTCCATCAAGCCATCATGTTTCTCTCATCTACGTGTGAGTAATCTCACCATAGGAACATGGAGTGTATGGGATTGGATGATGTTATGTACTCCCTCCATTCCATATCAGATGACTTTGGAATGGATGTATCTAGCACTAAAATATGTCTAGGTACATCCAATTCAAAGTCATCTAATATGGAACGGAGGGAGTAATAAATGTCACAATTGTTAGGGCTTGATACCTACTATTCATTATGTTTTTAGATAGTTATTGCTATGACTTTGCTATGCTTAATTCTTGTCACTAGGGCCCGAGTGCCACCCAAACATCGAGGCTCGTACCATTAACCTATAGTCTTCACTACCGCAGGTACAATAAAGCAGACGAGATATGGTGGTGACCGAACCGAGGGCGATGAGCGAGACGGACACTGCAACAACCGTGCCACCCGTCGGACACATCATCATATGGTGGGCGCCAGACGTAGACCCTCCTAGTCCATATTTAGCCTTATAGTTTTCAGAATCATGATTCTACTATTCGATAGTACGACTTTATGACCCAAATTGACTGGAACGATTCAACGATTTTACTAGGTAGAATCAAAGATTTTACGATTCTGAAATTTGTGACTCAACTATTAGTGATTCTACCATAACCGTTCCGATCTGATTTAGAATCACGATAATGACCACTTTGTTTGGCCTACATCCGCACGGCAGTTGGAGGATAGGCACAACTTCACCTCCATACCGCCGATGCTAGGACTTCCCACCAACACATGAGCCAGTCTGAAATCCGCTAGTCCCATATCTGAGGGACGCATCTCCTAGAGCACACCAGTGGCCGTTGCCGTCCTAGTCTACACCACACACCTTCGCCCGACACCACTGGCACCAAGCCGAGTCCATCGTCGGTTGATGGACCGAGTCCACGCCACAAAAAAACAAAAAGTGCCTCCGCCCGAGGGCTGCAACCGCCACCATGGACACACAGGCACCACGTGATGCCACCACACCATCGAGGAAGACGATTGCGCCACCTTGCCCCTCGCCAAGCATCCCTCCCACAAGAGGAAACATGGCCCATGCCGCCGTCAGTACACAAAGGGAAAGGGGAGGTCTTGTCGCAGCCGTCCATGTGCAGGATTTGCCCATTGTGCATGTTGGCGGCAGTAGGGGAAGGGAGCCAGAGGTACTGGAGGGGAGGGGACCGGAGGCGTCGCTCGCGGGAGCGACCGAGACGACTTTCTTCTTCTTTTGTTTTCCAATTGGATGACGCACGTTCCTTGCACCATGTGGGAGAGTCGTGTACAAAGCATACTTACTCTCCCTCCTTGGACCGCGTAGTAAAACATGGAAGGAGAAAGGACAAAAGGAGTTCGGGTGCGAAAGATTTTAGTAACATTTTGTCACAAAAGTATCCCCTTATACCATCTACATCAGCGCCCCCAAAGGCCCATTGGGGTGCCAGCCACAAAAAACGTCCACAATTGCACCCCTGAACGGTCCGGTCCGACATATTTTTTGACCCGCACCCCCCCCCCCCCCCAAGAGGGTGCCCAAACTTGAGGGCGGACTCGGGGCTGTCGTAGAACGTCCGGGCAACCCATCTGACAAGGCATCCAACAACGAACAATGGCGCCATGCTGAGACCATTCCGGAGTTATGGCGGCGAGTACGTCGGATAGTTCCCAAGATGTGATAAGACGCGGAGCGACGTGACGGTGTTGCGCATTTCCCACGCGTTGCATTTATACCAACGCCAGTCCACACGCCAATGTTGCGCCTTCCCCACACGTAGCATTAACGCAGACGCACCGCCCCCTGGTGTATAAAGATTGACCTCGCCACGATGTCGCACTCACTTGCTCGCCTGCTCTTCCCCATTCTCCTCTCCTCACCGTCCATGCTCAAATCACCCCACCGCTTCTATGTTGCACAAATTCGAGGCCGGTAGTACCCGCGGGCCACACATGAGAGGCCACAACGTCACCTAAGATCAGGCGAGCCAGTTCCACCAGTATGGCTTACTCATCCCATTACCGCCACCCTCGAGGCGTTGCACCTCTCCATCCTCACGCGGACCAATGAGATTACGGAGGCATAGAGGCTCCTCCCCGAGAACGGCGTCAACAACTTACAGGCGTGGAACTATCACTTCTTTGACGAGCGCAACGCCGAGCTAGTGCGGTATAACACCAACAGACGATATTTCTGGAGGGAGGCGACTGGTCACACCGTAGAAAATGCCATCGAGGCTGCTAGTTGCACAACGTAAATGGGAGCACTGTCTCCCTATGACTACTTCCACCAGTGTGATGCGGTGGCAGCAGCGCAAACGCCTGCAACCGGGACAAGGAGGAGCGCCACTCCCCACCTTGTCGGGGAGGCGGTGGCGAATTCGCCATCCGCAATGCGTAGGATCGGCGCGCGCCACGAGGTGGCCCAGTGATCGACAAATTTTTCTTGGCCATTAGCAACATCTCGGCCTGGTGTTCTCCCCACGTGGCCACTTCTACCTATGCCGGCCGAAGAAAGAGGTAAATGTCGGGGGGATGATCCCCGGGTGCCTCAAGAATTCGGAAGGAAGCAACTGGAAGATCGTGCTTCATACGAACACGCATGGCTAAGTACGTACAAGCGTACCCCGGACCTCCATCCGCCTGCCGGATGGTGCCGCCGCCCACCTGCCGGCTGGTTAGCCGGACGAAGGACCCAACCTTGTGATGGCAATGTGAAAACAGTACGGGGAGGTATGGCGAAACACGCCAACTCCCAAGGCCAACGCATGCTATAATGCCTCTCTACTTCACGTGGTACACCTACTCTCGCGCTATTCGGGGTACTTGGGCATGGGCTAGACCGTACCCGCGTACGGTCGGTTGTACTTCTATGCAAACTAGCCGATACGAATCTACGGTCTCCAGCGCCCGCCGCATGGCCTCGAGGTACCCGGCGCACGGCTCAGGTACGGCAGCATGGGTGCTCAGGCAGCCGGGAGTGGCTGTCAGGTACGCAGGGATGGGCTCGACCCTGCCGCAGTACGGCACCCGTATTCGGAGGGCGCAAGGACACGAGGCGTTTGTCCAAGAATCTCCCCGGCAGGTCTAGTACCAGCCGACCCCCACCTATAAGCTGGCCAGTCCACCAGTATATAAGGACTGGCCCAGCACCCCTAAAGGGGGATCGGACAAAGACACTTTTCATCCACTTTCCCACTCGAACACAGCTGCAGGAGCAACTTTGTAACTTGTGCATCGATAGTAGAGAGACATAAGCAGGAGTAGGGATTTTACCTCATCGAGAGGGCCCTGAACCTGGGTACATCGTGTGTCTACATCCTTGATGCCCAATCCCTTGCCAACGCCACCGTTTTCTAGTTTTCCCCTTCTTTAAACACCATTGGAACACCTTTGGTGCTGCTGTGATTAACCCCACAACAGTTGGCGCCCACCGTGGGGCAAATGGTGATGAATGGGTCTATGTTTTGCGCCGGACCGCCTTTGTCCAAGTCGGGAGGATGCGTCGTCACCGGCCTCGTGGTGACCTTCGGCACTATTGATTGCGTGATCAACAACATCGGAGCCATCGAAGACCCGCTCTTCCGGAAAACGGCTCCGTCGTCCACTTCGGCGAGCACTGCGTCTTCGTCGTCGTCGTCCCCGAGTTCCCCACCGAGGTACAGGCCTGCTCCTACCGCCTCTGCAAGGAGGTGGTCGACGCCGAAGGCGGAAGCGGATCGTAGGACTATCCGGAGTGCATGGTCACACACCACCAGACGAGATCCCCGGGGGCAGCCGAAACGCCACTTCACACGGTTCGGTCGAGGCCGTCCTCGAAAACCTCGCCGCGCCCATCAACTCGGACGCGGACCCGGAGGAAGTGGCCGCCGCGCTCGAGCAGGCGCGCCAGTGCCTCATCGAAAGCGCCAGAAATGTTGCCTCTACCCAACGCCGGGTAGAGTCCCAGGTACGCGAGTTCAACGCCATCCACAACTTCACTGCCGTGCCGGTTGAACCCAGTCGCATGGGGCGGTTCGCCAGCGTGGGGGCAACCTCGTGTACGAGACATGGATCATCGCCGACCCGACTGTCCCACACGACTTCCGCCAACCGGTCTACAACACCCACGCCAAGAACATGAGGGTTGTGGAAGCCGTCGCGGCCGAACTACCCGGCCTCCAAGGCGAAGACCTGCAACGATCGCAGCGTCGCCTGGAGGACCTCCTCATCGCGTCCAACCGACAGTAGGCGACTCAAAGCAGCCTGGCAACGTCAAGAACTCCCAATCAGGCTGCCGCGGCCAGACCGGGAGGCGCTCCCCAGCCGGACGCACACGACCCCGACCAGCAGGCGGATCGGGCCACTCACACCGGCCAACAGGCGTCATCGCCAAACCCGCACCACGTGCCACCACGAGGCGATAGCAGCGTCGACACCGGCTACCACCTGAGACGCCACACTGAACCGGCTGCAGGAGGCAGCCGGTACCGCGGCAATGACAACAGACAGCCGGGCAACTACGGCCCGCAACCGGCTGCCTCGGCAGGCCGCCACTGTCAGCCGCCTCCCCCTGAAGGTTACCTGTCGGCCACTCGAGGTGGGAACTTGCCAGACATCAGCGAGCACCAGCCCGCTCGCGCCGCGTCGCATGCCGGCAACCGGCCGGTGGAGCCGGCTTCCCGGTTCCCCCTCAAAAACGTTCGCGACCGCCTGGGTGCGTTCGGCCCAGCAACTGGCATCGACGCCCGGCAGCGCATCAACACCCTCGAAGCATCGAGAATTGTGATGCCCCGGGATCGGGCACTATGCAGATTTCGGCATTTCCACCCAAATCCGCATAATAACCGATTTCAGGTTGCCACTTGTGATAACATTACAACAGTTCACGAATATTCCACAACAACAACAGAGGAGGTATATACAAGACGACTCAAACGAGTCAAGAATACAACTGATGCAATACAAAGATCCAAATGACAGCGGAAGAAACAACATAGTGTCCGACTACGGACAAGATACAAATTGGACTAAGAGTCCTGAAGATAACCGATGGCGTCCAATCCCTGCCCAGGCCAAGCCGGAGGGATTCCCAAGCTAACATCGTCAGACTTCAAACCTGTTGACTGCAATGTGGAATATGCAGCCACGAAATGGATTCGTGGGTCAGTACTATTAAGTACTGGCAAGTGGATAAGCCATACTCACAAGATACCAGCGTAACCAATCATCACAAGATACAAATACTTTGGGTACAACGGAAAGGAAGGGATTATTGCAAAGAAGCGGCAGCGGGCTGCACTAACTAACTACAGAGACGCGCTACAACATCCGGCTAAAAGAAAGGGATAAGATAGCGTATCAGAACCAACTACAACTACTCATCAAACAATACCCATCCAATGTTACCCCCTACTAAGGAAGCAACCCAAGGAAACTCAGACGGTTGATTAAGGTGACATTCATTTTTATGGTGGAGGTAATCTATATTACTAGTCAAGTTATCATCGTTAAGTGTAAGTTGTCTGAGTACTTGTTAGCCAGCACTTTCACCAAGTCATCCATAACCGCGGACAACACGGCTTCTCGAGAAGATTAACCCTGCAGGGATGCACCAATTTGGCCGTACACGTAAGAATGACCCCCCATATGGAAATGCCCTTCCACCAAGCGAGGCACTCAACACAACCCAACTCTTCTTCGCATCAAGCCCAAAGAACCCCGTGCAATTGAGCGCACGGCTAATCAAGCCCCACGAAGAAAAGGGGACCCTCATAGCACTCTAAGAACGTGTCTCCCTAAATGCCGACTACAAAAGTTCCACCCTGGCGCCAAGGGTTCGCACCTGCATATGCATGCGGCAAATGGAAAACCCGAACTAAATGAGGCGATTTGGACGAGATGCGAATCGAATCAAAGTTGCGGGGGGCGCCCATACTCGCTTCCCACATGCGGTTAGCGCGCTCATCATGGATCGGAGGACAAGACCCTTTTCCTAATTAAGGTCGACACTAGCAGGACTCAAAACCACGCCGGGCCTCCTGCCGGTGCCTTATCATCAAATTATTATTATCCCAAACATTAACATGTTGTTGATTAAGACAAGCCCAACTATCAACTAAACAGGTGATAAGACGGACAAAAAGACTTGAGCGCAAACAACACTAAGCATGCAACTACGACACGAGGGCCAACAAGGTAAACAAACAACAGTTAATAGGAAGTGGAAGGAAGGCTATATCATGTTTGCAAGGTAAACTTATGATAGGATCGAGACACAAGCATCGAATCATAAGGCTAGAATAAAGGCAACGGGAAGAATTGGTAACAAGTGATGAAAGGCAACATAGGTAGCAAGTGAGTATACTTGCCTGAGATCCAGCAAGTAGAGGTACATCCGAACTTGTCGTTGCTCACATCATCTCAACGTCCTATCCGCAAAGAAGCAACGAACCAGGACAAACACCAGATGCAACAATTACTTCTACGGCAAAAGATCCAGCATGATCAAGATATGGATGCATGGCAATTAATTGATGCATCAAAGTAAACCAGTTGACATGGTAACCATATTTAAATGGGCCCATATGCAATTGGATTGCATATGGAAAAGCCCATGAATTAATGTTGAATTAAATGATCTACAGATAACCATCATGTGAAAGTTGATTAGAATGATGCATGGATGATGAAAACAATAAGAAAACAACAATAGCTTCAGTTTGATATGTTGTTTACCAAGTTTGGAATTTTATTTATTAAGTTATGAACTTTGGCATTTTAAATGATTTAAACAAACATTTGTTGTTTTCACCAATTTTAAATGTTCAAAAACAGATAACAAAATTTATATTTGGAAAGAACACAAAATTTTAGATGGAATACATATTTCATTTGTTGAATTTGGATTTTAGATGAGCAAGTTATTAAATTGACAATTTTAAATGCATCAATTAAGAAATAGTTGTTTTCAGCAATTTAAATTGTTCAAAACAGAAAACAAAGTTGATATTTGCAAAGTTCATGAAAAATGGGATGGAAAACATATTTTATTTGTTGAAATTGGATTTTAATTGAGCAAGTTATGAATTTCACCATTTAAATGATTTAATTAAAGCATTAAGTAATTGCATTAATTTTATTTATCCAAAACAGAAAACAAATGTTATATTTGGAAAGAGCATGAAATTTTGGATGGAAAGCATATAAAATTTGTGTTGTTTGGATTAACAGTTTAAAAGATATGATTTATAGAAGATAACACCTTTTTCTGGAATTTCTGAAAAAAACAGGAAATGTCCTGGAACTTTTCCCACCGAAGGAAATCTAGCTACATTGAATGACATGCGGGCCCGGGGGAAGCTGACTGGGCTGCAGCGGCCGGGACGCTGACAGATGGGGCCGGATGGCTAGATCGGAATAAAAAGAGAAAAAGGTGGGGGGGCTTTGCTGCGGAAGGGGATCGAACCTGGGATCTCCCAACGCGGCGCGGATGGAACAAACCAACTGGGCTGAGCTCGTGGTTGTGATCTAGATGGGCTTCGGGCCTATATGAGGTGACTCTGCGCGTATAGTTTCTGACGAAACTGAAACTCGTTCATAAACAGAGTACGTCTTCAGGTTCGGAGATGGCGCAGCTGCAACGACGATCCACAGCGGCGCTGTCGATCTTTTCGGGCGGGTGCAGCGTGTGTGCTGCAACGTGGTGTAGCTTGTGTGTACCTAGGAGTACCGATGCGTGGAAGACAGAGCGGAACTTGAGCTCCTGGTACTCACGTTCCTGACGGACGGAAACAAGAGCTGCTGCTAGTACATGATGCGATCGGACAGGAGAGCTACGGGAATCGAGAGGGGTGCTCACCATGGGGTGGTTCGGAGGCGAGGACGGCGAGGGGATTCCATTCCCGCGGTCGGTACAGCTCGAGGAGGTCCGAGGCGACGAGGCGACGGCGGCCTCTGACGGCGTGCTTCGGTTCAGACAACAAAAATTCAGAGGAAGATACAGAGGGAGGACCAGAGGAAGTAGAAGGAGAGGGTGGCGGCTGAGATGGGGAAGAGAGGAGGAGGAGTGGTTGGGCTAGGGTTTGGGAGGTGGGAGAGGGTTTTTTATGGAGGAGGCGAAAGGGGAGGAGCAGGTGGGGTTCGGTGGAGTTGGACAGCGACATGTCCTCGTGCTCCCTGTACGGACGGAGGAAGGGGAAAGAGATGTGGGCTGCGGCCTAGCCTTTGGCCTACTGGGGGGATGGTAGGTGACTGGGCCGGTCTGTTAGGCTGGCCTGGTTGCCTCTCCCCCCAAATTCTTTTTTTCTTGTAGCAAAGGGATAAGAGAGAAATAAAGGGTTTTAGGGTTTTATAAAAAATTTGAAAACAATTTTATTGCATTGAGCATATTGAATGCCCAAGTGCACCAAGTTTTGTTTTTCAAAATTTCAAATATTTATTTGTTGTTTGAATTTGAATTTGAAATTCAAATTAGGGTTTTAATAAAAGGAATTTCATTAACCAAGCCAATTTTTAATTTCAATTCAATTTTTATTGAAAAACAATTTGAGTTTGAAAACACAGGTGCATTGTTTTGGAAATTTAGATTGATTTGAATTTTTGTTTTGTTTTTGAATTGGTTTGCAAACCAAGGTGCAATTGATGCATGTGATGCAATGCCATGAGAAAGAAAAGCAAACAATTCTAGTTGGGGGAAAATCCCCCGGGTGTTACAAGAATCCCCGAGGAGGAGGACATGGCCAGTCACCAGTGCCTTGGGTCACGCATCACGGCGGAACCTTTCCCGAGGGGTTTCCAGCTCCCGAGAGACATGCCAAATTGCGACGGCACAACCAAGAGAGAAGACTAGCTCGTCGACTATGTCACCCGGGTGGGTATAGCCGGTGGCAACCGGAGAGTGGCGGTGCGCTACGCACCGCTCATGATGAAGGACGCGGCGCGCACGTGGGTGAACAGCC
Organism: Alopecurus myosuroides; assembly: GCA_028641055.1. NCBI lineage: Eukaryota > Viridiplantae > Streptophyta > Magnoliopsida > Poales > Poaceae > Alopecurus > Alopecurus myosuroides. The sequence continues at coordinate 270,046,430 of CM054058.1, forward strand.
TGCTCGCTGCAAGCATCCACTGCTGGTTAGACTTCGAGAAGGACTTCCTCACTAACTTCGCCAGCACGTACAAGCGGCCCGTGTAACATCCCACTTTTGATACAATAGGGTGTTGTGTTCATGGCATAGCATGCATGTAAAATTTAAATCAAGTTTGAATTTGAATTTAATAAGAATTGACCAAAAACCACTTAAAGTGGTCACCCAAAATTTGAATTAAAAACATTTTCAAATTTGGAAAACAAAAACATGGTTTGGTTGGAAATTTGACAAGGTTTCCAAAAACAATTTTTGCCAAATTTTTACTCTGCAAAAAGGCCCAGAAAATATTGTTTTCTCCTCAGTTTTCAAAGGAAAAAGACATCTCTGTAATATTTCCAAAATTCAGGGGTTTTTTGTAATTTTCTTTTCTTTCTTTCTTCTTCCTCAAGCTGACAGAAGGCAACGCCTGCGTGTCGATGCCACTGCAGCCCGCGGCCACCTCCTGCTTGCCCCTCCGAAGGATAAGGCAGGGGGAGAAGCCACGCCCTCCTTTTTCTCCTCCTCGCATCAGAGCCTCCCTTCTCTGTCCCTCTCACGCGCAGGAAAACACAAACCCTAACCCCGGCCGACGCCACCCGCCGCTCGACACCTGCGATACAGCCTCCCCCGCGCCCCTTCGAGCTCTACTTTAGCTACGCCACCTCCATCTCCCCCTCCTCGAGCTCGTGAGGCCCCCGAGGAGCCCCGGGAGGGCCTCAATTTTCGCTGGGTTTCCACCACGGCGGCGGCCGTCCTCCTCTCGCCGCCGGCGTTCGTCGCCTCCCCTCGCGTCCCTGACCCCTGCATCGCGTTCGCGGTGAGCCCCTGCACCCGCCGGTGCCCTCCTCTTCCTCCCTCCCCCTCTGGTTCCTTCCCCCACCGAGCTCAGCCGCCCGCCGCCGTGCCAATGGTCGCCGCCGGCCATTCCGGCGACCATTTGGTCACCGGTTGGCACCCCTAGGTTCCCCTCAACTTCCTCCGCCCCGTGGTATGGTTTGATTTGAACCTAGCACGCGAATTTCATCGAATTCGAAGATCATCCGTGAGCATATAGCACTGTGATGTCACACTGACATCACAGTGATATCATAACCCCTCTGTTTAATAATTCCAGAAAAATGCATAATTTTGTTTAATTAATAACTTTTGTTTTATATCTCAGAAAAATAAAAGTGAGATACCAAAATGTTCATAAAAATATTCTCTACCCAAATATGTCATTTCCACATATGTTTGACAAAGTTGAATTTTGGCCTTTACTTTAATGTTATTTAATTCATTTAAAATAGAAAAATAAGTTTTTAATCACTAAAATTAGAAAATTAAAATTTATATACCAAAATGCTCAAAATGACAAATGAAACCTGTTTATGATGTTTTCAACCTCAGTTGAGCAATTAAAATTGTACTCACTTTCATAATTGTCCGAAGTATCCCTCCGGGGTCTATTTCGGGTTAATTTCAGTAAAACTGCATAATTGTCATACGAACCCTAGCAACCTTATATTCATGTCTAGGGATTTATTTCAGTGCATTAAATTTCTCATGCATACATATTGCGCATTGCACAGATGCCATGTGTTGATTGTTGTTCTTCTTGTTTCGTTGTTTGTTCCCCCTCGATAGAACGTGACTCCGAAGAGAAGGCCAACAACTCCAATGGCAAATACTTGATCCTAACCGACAAGTCAAGCACTTATTCCTGAAGACTTTCTCTGGGTTTCTTGAAGCAAGGCAAGCATAACCTCTTATCTGCCCATATATGGTTTCGAAAGACTTTTTGACTCCCGTACAATGCATTCGATTCAAATGTATCTTGTGTCAGTATTTAGAGTTGTCCTATATCATGCATAGCTTACTTATCCTGATCCACTACTCCTAGCAGCCATAGGTTTGATTGAGTTCATCGCCAAAGCCTTAATTATGCTGTGCTTAGTCATACATGTTTGTTATCTCTGCTCCATCCGGTTGATGAATCAGAGTTGCGAATGAATCTAGTATGACAGGATGTTGTGGAAAGTTAAGAGATACTTGATTAAGATGACTTAAAGGTGTGGATGACGAGACCACAGAGGGTCTGTGGTGGTTGTCTCGTTCATGCCCCTAGGAGCGAGTTCTCGTCTTCGAGCCAAGACTGAGCGTGATTCCACACGGGGCTTAGATTCCCCTCGATCTCAACTTGCCTAGTTTGTTCCATGAGTTGCCTAGTTCAGGAGTTCCATTTGAATTTGCGGGGATTTTAAAAACGTTTGCAAAACTAGGACGTGGCGGTGCAACAGCCTGTGGCGAGACAGTAGTTGAAGCACCGCTCACAACGGTAGAGACCCGACAGGAGATGGGCACTCCCTGTTGGCGGTCCATCTCTACTCGGAGCGACTCATGGAATAGGCGAAGCAAGGGAAAGGTCGTGGTCAACCTCCCTCTGCCGGCACTTCCCGGACTAGTGCTACCACCGGTGGCATCAAGAGTTGGTTGGTACGTGTGGTTAAAGTTGTACACCCCTGCAGGGTTAAATCTTTTCGAAAAGCCGTGTCCGCGGTTAAGGACGACTTGGTGACGGATTCTGTGATCATAGAAAACTTAAACGGAATGATTAAAACTTGCTGATAACTAATGAAGGATGCCTCCTCGGAGATGCCGAGAGGGGTTACCTTGTAGCATGAGATAGTGTGGAACAACTGGAGGAGGTGATCTTTGAAGCACGAGGTGCTGAAATGATTTGGTGGATTAAAAAGATGATGATATCAGTAGTTGAGTAGCTTTCTCATCTGTTTTCAACATACTCCATGTGACGTGCTGCTCCTTCCTCAATTTGGAAAACAAAGATGGCTTTACGCAAAATAACCTTCATAACTCTTTCTAAAAAAGGCAGATATATAATAGGTTAACTAAGTCTTGTTGAGTACCTCCCGTACTCATGTTTGCTTCAGCTTGGTTCAGGTGGAGTTCCTCAGTTTGGTGGTGATTCAACGTGGATATCGACGAGTAGTTTGGGGTTCCCAGGTAGCAGCATGGAATCTATGGGCTGGGATGTCGCCTTATGTTGCGGCCTCTTGGGCCTTTTTGGTTCTTGTTGATTAGCAACATAATTTGCCTTCCGTTGTCTGATGTAATGTTGGGTCGTGTGACCTCTGCTTGTAAGCTATACTCTAGTAACACCTGTTTAATACAACTTCAATGTCTAGAGTGTTGCTTTGATCGGTTGTTGGTTTCGAGTTCGTTGTTATACAGTTTTGGCTATGCCTGCATAGTTGTCGCAGTCGAGGGGTTGTGGAGCCGATGATCCATGTCCAAGCCCGCCTGTCGATGTGATCGGCCTGGGGCGAGGTAACCCCAGTAACCCTCGATTGTTGTTGCACTTTCTGGACACATAGCAGCTCTGTATAACTTTGGTCCCGTTCCTTCAGTTTCATCCGACTCGTGGACGCTTGGGTATGCATAATTGGTTATGACTAGCATGAATACAAGGAGTAGTAGACCGGGGATCCGGACTACGTGCCGATGAATCCGGTCTGCCTGCCGTTGTTTGTTGCGGCCGGGGCTGGTAACCCTGAAGCCCTTGTGAGTCCATGGCTAGGAGCACATAACAGTATGTATATCTCCGGGTCCGGGGTCTGACAGCCCGGCCGACCACAACACCAGGACAGCTACGTCCAGCGCAAATGCGAGAAGGACCACGACTACCTGACGCGGTGGTCCAACCTGCGCTACACCTGTGAGGGGGTGCAAGAGCACCAAGCCATCACCTACTTCAGCAACGGCAGCCTAGACGACACCATGCTCAAACACCAGCTGTTCCGTGCAGAGCCGAAGTCCATGGAGCACCTAATGCTCGTGGCTGACAATTACGCCACGGGGGACTCGTTCATGAAGGTCCCGATCCGGTTAGATGCGAATAGCGCGTTCGTTGCCGGCGACCCGGATATAGTAGACGGAGACGACCTGAGCCACCCATCCGATAGGCCCAACGGCCGCGACGGGCGAGACCTCCCCTACTGCGACAACCGGGACACCCGGAAAAGGAGTGGGAATATGGCGGAGGAATGCTACGGCACGGCGCAAGCCGTGAACGCCGCGGAAACCGACCAGCCGGCCGCGGCTGGCGAGGGATGATACCCCCGCCCGAGACAAGATGACGGCCAATGGGGTGACAAACCCAAGTACACGCTGGAGGCCATGCCGAGACAGCCGTGCAAGTATCACTCCACCTCCCGCAAGCCTGCCATCCATACGATTGCCGAGTGCAGGTGGAAGATCCGGTTGGCAAAGGGTGAGGGTCTGCTGCCTAGAGGAGCTCCACCACCACCCCCGCCACCAGCCGGCGCACCGGCTAACGCTATCGTCAACAGCAACAACCGCGTGGAACGACCACGACCGCCTCCGGCTGACGCAGCCGGGGATAACGCGACAACTTCCCGCGTAACCACGCGACTTACGTCATCAATTTCATCGAGCACACCGACAAGTACATCGAACGCCGTCGGTACGCTAAGGTGAACGCAACCGCACCGGCGGTCCGCCAATCCATGGACTGGTCCATGACCTGCGTAACATGGGGCCTGGCTGACCAGGCGGACGTCTATCCTCCCCGGGCACGTACCCCCTCTTCTTCGACACCATCATCATCACCGAGAAGACGTCCTGCACCTTTTTACAGATGCTGATCGACGGGGGAAGCATCATCAACATCATGTACAAGGACACGGCTGATAAGATCAACATCACCGAGCAATAGCTAGAACCGAGCCGAACGACCTTTCACGCCATCGTCCCCGGCTTAAGCTGCGTTCCCCTCGGAACGGTCCGGCTCGACATCATATTCAGTGACAACACCAACTATCGCCAGGAAACCATCACTTTCGAAGTGGTGGACCACCGCAACGTGTATCACGCCATCCTAGGGCGTCCAGCTCTCGACAAGTTTATGGCGGTGCCCCACTACGCCTACCTCAAGATGAAGATGTCGGGACCTTTCGGCATCATCACTGTTGCAGGCGACTATTGGTTGTCCATTGACTGCGCTTCAGTTGGCTCGCGGATGGCGCACACTCTGATGGTAGCACGGGAGCTCAAGGAGATCAAACAAAAGATAGTGGCCCAGCAGCCGGAAATCCCGGCGGGGAAGAGGACCATGGGAGAGGCACAGTTCCAGGCCTCCCGCGACACCAAGAAGGTCCCGCTAAACCCCAACAACCTGGACGGAAAGTTCCTCACCCTCGGGGTGGGGGGGGACTCAACCAGAAATAGGAAGACGAGCTCACCAGCTTCCTCTGTTAGAATCGGGACATGTTCGCATGGGAACCAAGGGACATGTCGGGTGTACTGAGGGTGCTGGCTGAGCACTCTCTCCACGTCAAGTCGGGCGCAAAGCTGGTTAGGCAGCCGTTCCGAAGATTCGGAGAGGAAAGAAGAAGAATCAGGCGGGGAAGAAATTTCCTGGCTGCTAGCAGCCGGCTTCATCACCGAAGTCTACCACCGAGACTGCTGGCAAACCTAGTCCTGGTACTGAAGAAGAAGGGCACATGGCGCATGTGCATCGACTACACCAGCCTCAACAAGGCATGCCCAAACGACCCGTTCGCCTTGCCCAGGATCAATCAAGTCATCAACTCCACTGCCGGATATGACCTACCCTCCTTCATGGATGCCTATTCCGGCTACAACCAGATCCCGGTGAACCCGGATGACCAAATCCGGACAACATTCATCACCCCATACGGGGCCAACTGCTACATCACCATGCCCTTTGGGCTCAAGAACGCCGGCGCCACCTATCAAAGGTGCATGCAGAAGTGTCTGCATGAGCAAATCGTCCGTAACGTCCACGCATACGTGGACGACATCGTCGTAAATACGAAGGAGAGGCGCACCCTCCCTGACAGCCTCAAGGAAACCTTCACAAACTTGAGGCGCTACAAGATGAAGCTCAACCCCACCAAGTGCGTGTTTGGCGTACCAGTCGGCCAGCTCCTCAGCTTCCTCGTATCAGAACGTGGGATCGAGGAAAAGCCGGAGAAGATATCCGTCATCGAGACGATGGAATGACCAATCGTCCTACGGGACATACATAAATTCGCTGGCTGCCTGGCGTTACTCAACCGGTTCATCAGCCGACTCGACGAAAAAGCCCTGCCACTATATGGCCTCCTAAAGAAGGCAGACAGGTTCAAGTGGACCCACGAGGCACACACCGCATTCCGCGACCTCAAGCGGACGCTCACGCAGGCGCCGGTCCTGGCTCCACCAACCCCAAGGGATCCCATGCTGCTCTACATCGCCACTTCCAACCGGGTCGTCAGCGCCGTCCTGGTCGTCGAGCGGCGGGAAGAAGGGAAGGACCAACCGGTCCAGGGACCGGTATACTACCTCGGCGAGGTATTATCACAATCCAAGAAGAACTACCCCCACTACCAGAAGCTGGCTTAAGCTTCGCCGCTAAGAAGCTACAACACTACTTCCAGGAGCACCCCATCACCGTGGTGTGCACGGCTCCGCTTGGAGAGATCATCGGCAACAAAGATGCCACCATCCACGTGGCCAAGTGGGCCGTCAACCTAGCCGTGCACACGGTGCTCTACCAGCCCTGCACGGCCATCAAGTCACAAGTATTGGCGGACTTCATCGTCTTCTGGGCGGAGACACAATACCTCCCTCTGGTTCCTGACTCCGCCTACCGGCGGATGCACTTCGACGGCTCCAAAATGCGCGGATGCTTTGGAGCCGGGATCATATTCACCTCGCCCAAGGGCGACCGCCTGGAGTATGCCCTGCAGATACACTTCAAGTCCTCCAACAATGTGGCTGAATACGAGGCACTCGTCCATGGCCTCCGGCTGGCCAAGGAGATGAACATCGAGTGCATACTCTGTTTTGGCGACTCCGACCTCGTCGTCCAGCAGACATCCGACAACTGGGACGCCAAGGACGCCAACATGGCCACCTACCAGTTCATCGTGCAGCAGCTCTGTGCCTGCTTTGAAGGATGTGAGTTTCACCACGTGCCACGGTCACTCAACAAGAAGGTGACACGCTCGCCAAGATCGCCTCCACAAGGTAAGAAATACCACCTGGCATCTCCCTCGAGCACCTATACAAACCATCCATCACTCCGTCAACGGACTCCGACTCCATCATCCTGCCGACTGACCCAGCCAGGCAAAACCACCCGGAACCTACCGGCTCCCCGACACCACCAACCGGCAAGAAAACTTCACCCAGCTCTGGAACTCCGCCAACAGGTGTCCTTACGCTAGCCAGGCCCGGGAGATCGTCAGCCGGACCCGGGGGCTCATCAGCCGGGCCCAAGGGGCTTCTCCTCCGGACACCGCAGATCACCTCTTGGACCCGGGGACTCGCCAGCCGGACACGGGGGTCCCCAGCTGGGCCTCCTAGCCCTTCAACCCGCCCCGGGGGCAGGCATGACAGAGGAGGCATGCCTGCAACTACTCCAACACGACGCCTTCGCCAAACACCCAACCCCGGGGTGGCACAACCCTACCTCGATTTCCTCATTTGGGACACGCTCCCGCGGGATGAGGTGCTCGCCCAAGGCAAGGCATACACCATCATCAACAACCGCCTGCACAAGTCAAACACATACGGCATATATCTATTCTGTGTCGAGCCGGAACTAGGCATACGTCTCCTAGAATATATACACAAGGGAGAGTGCGGCCACCACGCGTCAACGCGAGTAACATGCTCCAAGGACATCCGGTACGGATTCTACTGGTCAGCCATAGCGGCGGACGCCGAAAATATGATCAAGGCCTGCAACGGTTGCCAGCATTTCCGAATGCAAAAACACACGCCGAGCACGACACTCAGATGTATCCCCATCACCTGGCCATTCGCCGTGTGGGGACTGGACATGGTGGGCCCATTCAAGACGCCCTGAAGCGGTATGACCCACTTGCTGGTCGCCGTGGATAAATTCACCAAGTGGATCGAGGCCAAGCCGATCAAAAAGCTAGACGGCCAGACCGTCATCACCTTCTTCAAGGACATCATCTACCGCTACAGCTACCCGCACAACATCATCACCGGCAATGGCACGAATTTTGTCAAGGGCGTTTTTGCGCAATTCTTCGGGGACAAGGGGATCCGGCTGGACTTGGCGTCTGTCGCACACCCCTAGTGAAATGGCCAGGTGGAAAGGGAAAATGGCCTGATCCTAGCCGGCATCAAGCCCCGGCTGGTAGACCCGCTCGAGTGGGCCCCCGGCTGCTGGATCGAAGAGCTGCCCTCCATCTTGTGGAGCCTCAAGACAACACCCAACAGGTCCACTGGCTACACGCCCTTCTTTCTCGTCTACGGCGCGGAAGCCGTCCTCCCGGCTGACATAGAGGAGGACGCACGAAAGGCAAACCAAGACGGGGTAGACCTGCTTGAGGAGGCGCACGATCTAGCCTTGTCCAGATCGGCTATCTACCAACAAGACCTCTGCCGGTACCACAGCCGGCAGATCCGGCCACTCGCCTTCAGTGAAGGTGACCTTGTGCTTCGGCTGATCCAGGACACCAAGGGCCTCCACAAGCTGTCCTCCCCACGGGAGGGCCCATTCATCATCAGCCGGGCACTGAGCAACAACGCCTACTATATCATCGACATGCGCGAGCAGCACAAGAACAAGGGGGACACCTCCTACAACGAGACGGAGCTCCGTGGAATACAGAGCTGTTGTGCACGTTCTACACCTAAGTGTAACACCCCTGTATCCCCCAGCTATCAATAAAACTAGTTGGCGCCTCCGAGCACAACACTCGGGAGAGCTACCCTTTGCAACATATCCATTGTACTTCATGTTCAAACCGGCGAAAGCAGCCGGCTCATGCCTCAAAAATAAGACGGGTAAGTAACGTGCTTGGCTCCAAAGGCCCACTCCGCGGATCCGGCTACATACCGCAACCCGACAATTCAGCCGGCCGGAGAAAAAGCTAGAGGCCCACACGCGAAAAACGACTAAGGACTGAGACACAGCCGGTTGCCCAGCAACAACACATAACGTTCGCTCGAATTCGACTATGCTAAAGTACGCAACTGTGTCCCCGATAAGACAGCCCCCTCTTAGGTTCCAACTGCAGACCTCAACCCCGCTGACACGTTGGAAAGAGCAAGGACCAGACGGCAAAGGACACAAACGCTAACCTAGCCAGCCGGACTCGCGCGAACTATCACTCAACTAAGTAAAAATGGCTAAGTAAAAGTGCCTCCCAATTTTTCTTTTTAATAGACTAACGATTTAACCAGACTCTTCAGTATTGTCACATAGCAGCTATTCAGCGACGGCTCGCAACCGGCCAAGGAAATTTGAGATTCGGCACTCCTACCGAGGGCAGCCGGCCCCAATCTCGGGGGCTGCACCTGGTGGGCAAGCTAGAGCGCTACCACCGGGTAATCAGAAAAAATTGGCAAATAACAAGCAACAACTAAGACAAAATCCCACGAGGGAGAACTTGAACATTCACCAAATAAAATATTCAAGTATTACAATTCCACCCGGCATCCCGGGGACAAACGACACGAATCAATTTTCCACAAGCGCAAGACAAATATGCCTGGCATCCCGGGACTTAATCTGTTCATGGTGCACCATCATCGAGAACCTGCTCAGTCAGCGCATCGGGGGGAGGCATCAGAGCCACAGGTTCATCGATGTGTGCAGCCGCCGGCTCCTCCTCGTTCTCCTTCGGCTCTTCGGGAAAGAAGACCCCAAGATCCGCGTAGCCTCCCATCCGGGTGGCGGCGCCACGAACACCCGGGCGAGCTCTGAGTTCGTTGAAGGTGGTCCCTGTGACGCCCCGGGATCGGGCACTATGCAGATTTAAGCATTTCCGCCAAAATCCACATAATAACCGATTCCAGGTTGCCACTTGTGATAACATTACAACAGTTCACGAATAATCCACAACAACAACAGAGGAGGTATATACAAGACGACTCAAACGAGTCAAGGATACAACTGATACAATACAAAGATCCAAATGACAGCGGAAGAAACAACATAGTGTCCGACTACGGACAAGATACAAATTGGACTAAGAGTCCTGAAGATAACCGATGGCGTCCAATCCCTGCCCAGGCCAAGCCGGAGGGATTCCCAAGCTAACGTCGTCAGACTTCAAACCTGTTGACTGCAATGTGGAATATGCAGCCACGAAAAGGATTCGTGGGTCAGTACTATTAAGTACTGGCAAGTGGATAAACCATACTCACAAGATACCAGCGTAACCAATCATCACAAGATACAAATACTTTGGGTACAACGGAAGGAAGGGATTATTGCAAAGAAGCGGCAGCGGGCTGCACTAACTAACTACAGAGACACGCTACAACTTCCGGCTATTAGAGAGTGATAAGAGAGCGCGACAAAACCAACTATAACTACTCACCAAACAATACCCATCCAGTGTTACCCCCTACTAAGGAAGCAACCGAAGGAAAACTCACACTGTTGATTAAGGTGACATTCATTTTTATGGTGGAGGTAATCTATATTACTAGTCAAGTTATCATTGTTAAGTGTAAGTTGTCTGAGTACTTGTTAGCCAGCACTTTCACCAAGTCGTCACATAACCGCGGACAACACGGCTTCTCGAGAAGATTCATCCCTGCAGGGTGCGCTACAGTACCCGTACACACTCAAGCCACCAACTAAAACTCAGGTTGGCTCGACACGACCCAAACCGTCTCTACAACCTGTCCTGGGAGCCACGGAGCTATAAGGTCCCAGCCACGCAGCCAAATACTCAGCGCAAGTGTGCAAAACTCCCGCAGGACGCAACACCCCGGCAATACAGGCCTCGCCCTATATGCATCATCATCATCATCATCAACAGTAACCATGGGGGGCCCACCCATTCATGCGTATGAGCAAATGGAACACCCGAACTAAGTGTGGCTCTTCGGACAAGCTGCAAATCAGGTCTAAGTCGAGGGGGGTCCCATACTACCTCCCGGATGCGGTTAGCGCGCTCATCATGGATCAATGGACAAGACTCTTTTGCTAAGTTCGACACTAGCAGACTCCAAAACCACGCCGGGCCTCCTGCCGGTGCCTTATCATAAAATTATTATTACCCCAAACATTAACATGTTGTTTATTAAATTGAAACCCAACTATCAACTAAACAGGTGATAAGACGGACAACAAGACTTGAGCGCAAACAACACTAAGCATGCAACTACGACACGAGGGCCAACAAGGTAAACAAACAACAGTTAATAGGAAGTGGAAGGAAGGCTATATCATGGCTGCAAGGTAAATATATGATAGGACCGAGACACAAGCATCGAAAATACTAGGCTAGCATAAAGACAACGGAAAGAATCGGTAACAAGTGAGGAAAGGAAACATAGGTAGCAAGTGAGTATACTTGCCTGGAATCCAGCAAGTAGAGGTACATCCGAAGAACTTGTCGGTGCTCACATCATCTCAACGTCCTATCCGCGAAGAAGCAACGAACTAGAACAAACACCGGATGCAACAATTACTTCTACGGCAAAAGATCCAGCATGATCAAGATATGGATGCATGACATGCGAGGATGCAACTTAACCAATTTAAGTTGAGACAAAAGCCCAACATTTAATTAGGAAGGTTTAAGTTATTTATCTAACCATCAATTTAAATGTTGATTAGCATGGATAACAATTAGTAGGTGAGCTAACCAAATTTAAATGGAATGGGGCACAAATTGTATTGAAAAGGTTGAAAACATGTATAAAATGTTTCACTGAATATTTTGAGCTATTAAACATAATTTTTGGATCATTATTGAATTTATTATGCATTTTTCCATAAGCATTTTTATTCTGCCCCTTTTATAAACAGACGGAAACATGTTCAAATTTAATTCAATTGTGACCAAAATAAAATACCACTGTGTAGATTTTGTTAAGACAAAATTTTAGAGCCCAAGTTTGCTCAAATTGGGATAACGGAGCTCAAGTTATGAATTTCCAAAGTTTCAAATTTTAATAGCCATTTCTGTATTTAATTATTTAGTGCAAAATTTATTACAGAAACATGTTGCAACTTTGTTACTAACAGAAAGAGCACAAGATGCTGAATCCATAGAAATTTGAATCATTGAAATTGGAGCATTTTTCAATTTTTTATTGATTTTACAAATAAAGATTTAGTTCTGTTTTCTGGATTTCTGTAACATCCCAAGTATGAAATATCCCTTAGAATGTTTGATTTATTGTTTTAATTCAAGTATTGCATCATGTCATCATGTTTAATTATTTGTTTGCATTTGTTACTATTTGTTTTGCATCTGTTTTATCTTGTTTTCATAATGAAATTCAAACCTTATTCAACCTTTGTATTCATACTTGTCTGTTACAATCTTTCAAATAAAGAATTGCAAATCAAAAACCTCAATTGCTTCCAAACAATTCATTAATGATCACCTATTAAATTGTTGCTTTAAATCAATCAATTAGTTCTAAATCATTTTCAAATTCAAACCAAGGCTTCAAATCAGTACCCTTTTGAATCCATGAAATTCACCAAACAACTATAATCTTTAAATCACTTTAAACCTTAGGGGTAACCCTATTAAAATGCCTTGTTTTCATAATGTTTATTTAATATTGAAAATTCATTCAATTTGGTTCAAATGCAAACAGCACTTTTAATCTCAACTTTTTGAAATCAAATCTTGGAAAGTGTTTTCTAATTACCTAAATAACTTAACCTAATTTTTCTAGAATTTTTACTAAATTCAAAACTATCTTTTTCTTCCAAATCTGTTTCTGCAAAAAAAAATATAAAACAGAAAAAGAAAAAAGGAGAAACCTGCCGCAGCGCGCAGCAACTAACTAACCCCAGCCCACCTAAGCCTACCAGCGCGCGGCCCAGCCCGCCTTTCCCCTCGCGTACCGCTTCAAAATTCGCGCACCCCCTTCTGTCCCAAGTACGGCGGGCATCGCACACCGCCACGTCGCCGTACGGCCGATCCCGACGGACAGGAGAGGCCGCCGCGCCCTATAAGTACCCCTAGGCCCCCTGGCAGGTGCCCTAGCCCTAGCCTCCCTTGCTCCCCGCGCCGCGCCGCCATTTTCCTCCTCGCAGTCACCTCTCTGTCCGTCTGAAACCCTCGCCGGAGATGAACTCTCTGAATTTCCCGATGGCGCCGCCCACCTAGCATCCCCACTCCCTATCCATCTACGGGAACCAGATCCCCTCGTCATCCTCTGCTGATTGGACACCGGAGCCACGCCGCAGGACAGCCACACCCTCGCCGCCGTCTTCTTCCACGACGCCGGCGCCTCCGTCATCAGTCGTCACCGACCATCTGCCTCGGCTACAACGGTGGTGAGCCACCGTCCCATCCCCTCTCTGTTTACCTCCGTTTGCACCAGCGTCTGCTCACGAGTCCAGCACACGCAAGCACCACCATTTCGAGCACGGGCCGTGGATCCCCGCCGGCGATCGCATCTCTGACGAAGTGCAGCCTTGCGCGCGCGTCAGCAAAATTTCAGATAACGCCGATCTGCACTATTTCCTTACTGCAGCGCTTATACTATCAGACGATCGCATCCACCGCACTGGCTTCAGTCTAACGAGCGCGCAACGCAGGGTGTGGGTTCGATCCCTCGCACCCGCACGGAAAAATCCACCTTTTTGCACGCACCCCTGACGCGCAGGCCCCACCCGTCAGCGAGCCTCGCTGCCACGCGTGCGCGTGCGCGCCACGCTGGCCTTAGGCCCACGGGGCAGTGACTGTGGCTAGCCCACAGCACAGTAACAAACGTTTCCACGTTTTCTGTTTATTTTCCAAATACTTTTAAATGACAGAATAACACACTAAAACTAAAACTTGAATATCTTTTAATCTATAAACCCAATAAATAAAAGTTATATATGTTTTTTGTTCAAAATTAAATGATCTTTCCAATTATTCCATTTGTGAACTGTTTTGAATTTCCCAAAATGCATTTAAAATTCAAATTCCAATAATTCAAATGCAAATTGCTAAATTCAATAACTAATTCATACTAATCTCAAATAATGCAAATAAAATATGTTTTCCATACCATTTTCAATAACCTAATCAAATATAATTTTTGTTTCCTGGTTTGAATAATTTAAATTGCCTAAATAATTTAATTCTTGTTTAATTCAATTAAATTTGCTAAAAATCATAAGTTGCTCAAAACAACATATTTTTGAACATGCAAAATATGTTTTCAAACCATCAAAGTGTGAACTTTTCAAATGTGAGTTTGAATTTATGTTTTGAACAAATAAAAATTCAATTAAATTCAAACTTGTTTTAAATTCAATTAAAACTTGTTTAATATTGTTTAATTCTTAATTAAATTATCCTAACTCCTATTTCAACATGTGAAACAAGTAATCCAACTAAAATTTGATGTTCTCTTCAAATATAAATTTTGTTAATTGTTTTGCACACTTTAAATTGGTGAAAACAATAATTGTTTGTGTGACATGTTTAAGTAACCAAACTTTCCAACCTTAATAAATGATTTCCAAAACTTGTTAAACCCCTTTTATCACTTGCATCTGTTATTGTTATTTGTTGTTATTTTGTTATTACCATCATGCATGCATCATGCTAACAACTTTCACATGATAATTAATTGTAAATCATTTGTTCCACTTAATTATGGACCCTTTCCCATATGCCACTCAAAATAGCATAGGGGTCCATTTAAATTGTGTTATCATGTTAGCTAGTTTATTTTGATGCAACCATTAACTTGTCATGCATCATCTTGATTGTGCACAATGCCATGATAATGAGTGTTTACATTCCTGTTTTGTTTGTTTGCTTCTTCTCGAATAGACGACGACGTTGAGACAGACGATCTTTACAGCACCCCTTCTGAGGATCTAGCTCAGTACCATGCTGCTGAGTTCGCAGGCAAGTTATCACTCACATGAACCATTGTGTTCCTTTCAACCCTGGTTACCGATACTTTTCCGTTGTCTATTTCTGCTAGCCTTAGTGGTAGTTGTTTCTGTTACGAACCTATCACATGATTCCCTGAGCCATGATATTGCCCCACCACCCCTCCTACAACCCTATTGATTGAGCCCGTGTTTTACTAGTATGCTTAGGTTGTTTTGCTCAAGTCTGTTACCCGTTACTTTCAGTTACTATATCTTTATTATGTTCTGGGGGCTCGATGTTTAATCAATCAATCAATCATGCTAATATTATTCTTAATGATAATAATTTGATGATAAGGCACCGGCAGGAGGCCTGCTAGTGTCGACCCTAATAGGAAAAGGGTCTTGTCTACTGATCCATGATGAGCGCACTACCCGCATGTGGGAAGCGAGTATGGGCGCCCCCCTCAATTTGATTCGATTCGCATCTCGTCCAAATCATCTCATTTAGTTCGTGTTTTCTATTTGCCGCATGCATGTTTTTGCGAGCCCAGCGCAGGGTGGAACTTTTGTAGTCGGCATATAGGGGGACACGTTCTTAGAGTGCTATGAGGGTCCATTTTCTTCTGGGCTCGATTAGCCGTGCGCCCAAGGTGCTTTGGGCTTGATGCGAAGAAGAGTTGAGTTGTGTTGAGTGCCCCGCTTGGTGGGAGGCATCCCATCTGGCGGGTTATTCATACGTGTACGGCCATATTGGTGCAACCCTGTAGGGATAATCTTCTCGAGAAGCCGTGTTTTCCGCGGTTATGGTTAACTTGGTGAAAGTACTGGCTAACAAGTACTCAGGACAACTTAAACCTAATGATTCATAATCTCACACCCCATGATTATCAATTTGACTAGTAATAGGATCATTGTCACAATAACTTGTTTCATCTTAATCCAACTGTGTGAGTTATCCTCGGATTGCTTCTTTGGATAAGGGGCGAGATCCAGGATGGGTTTGTTTGAAGTTATCTTTCAGTTGGTTACAACACTCGATCTTATCCCCCTTTCTGATAGTTGGAAGTGATAGAATCTCTGTAGTTGGTTAGCGCAGCCAGTCGCAGCATCTTATATATCCCCTTCTTTCCGTTGAACCCAAGTCATCTGTGCTTGTGTTGACGGGCTATACTTTGGTGAACTGTGAGTCTTGCTTGCCAGTACGTCTATGTACTGACCCCTTTGGGGCTGTGGTTTCCGCAGACTACGATTACGAGGATCCAGGTGACGGCTACTACGTGGAGTTTGACGAGGCTGCTGACGAGTAGTTAGCGGACCCGGGCAGGATCCGAGACATCGTGGATGGGCTCCGTCTTTATTTCAGTTTCTGGCTTCTTAAGCCTATTTGGATTTTGTCTGTACTCAGACCCCTTGGAATGCTTCCGCTGAGATGTAATGATGCTATGTTGGGACATGTGTCCTATGGATGATTGTACTTGCTATCTCTGCCCTAGTGAGGGCCATTTGCAACTTATTTCTATCTTTTGTGTCGTAGAGGCATGTTGTGTTATCCTTTTGTTCCAAGCCGTTGACGTACCGTGTGTGTATGGTATGAAGTACGTCAATGGTAGTGTCCTGATTTCTACGGGATAGTTTACATCGACGGTGAACAGTAGCGATGGGTTGTCACACATAAGTGTTGGCCTACTCGTAAGAGGACGCGGGTGCCGGTAAGCCCCGTAATCCCATCAGAATACTGTTCAGTTCGTACGGTGAGTATCCTATAGAAGTCCGGGTGCGACAAATGGTATCAGAGCCTGTCTGCCTGTAGGATCCCTTTTTACTGGTCGCAGTTGAGTCTAGAAACTATTTTGTAGCTATATAGGAAAATGAAACGTGAGAGTAGGAATTCTGCCATTTTTCTTCTTTCCCCACCCACCCACCCTTTTCTGGTAAGGAAGTGCAACGTTGTTTTCTGTTCTCACCTAAACTTCAAGTTAGGATTTCACGTGTTTTGGGTTCTCCGTAGTACCTCAGGAGTTTTTGGTCTCGTGTTTCCCGATGTTGCTTCAATATCCTGTTCTTTTCAACATCCTTTTCGTCCGTTGAACCTTGTTGTTGCTTTCCACACCAGTTCTCTACCGGCATCTAATCAAACTTCCCCGATCATCTGCAGATGGATCTCAGGTTCTTCCCGCAGGTGGTTCGGATGACTCGCTGTGAGAGCACCGCCGGTTATCCGGAGATGCTGAGAGACATGGTTACCTATCTGGGGTTCCATTGGGCACCAGAGTACCAGGTCTACGAGCAGCAGCGAGAGTTTGACCAGACCTACTACCAGGCTATCGTCTACATTCTGTCAGATGATGGCATGAGCGTTGTCCACCGCTACGAGGCAGTAGGTTCCACAGTGGATATGGCCGTGCAGCAGGTAGCATACGTGAGTCTCACCGTCCTCCGTGCTGACTACTGGGGATTTGACGATTCTATCTATCGCCACATCCCCCGTGGTTACATCACGTCAGCGGGAGTTCACTTCACTCTCCACGGAAACCTGGATACCTACGAGTCTGATAGCTCCAGGCTGCACACCACTGTTCAGTTTGTGAGGCACAGTGACGCAGTTGCTTCCGCACTTTCTCAGGAGTTGGCCTCAGTCAGGGAGCAGATCTATCTGGCGTTGACTCGTCTGGCTACGTACACCACAGACTTTGTTGGAGACGAGCGCTTTGCGCGTTTCACTCAGCCAGCTGGGTTTCCGCTGCCAGATGCTGAAGGTTACGAGCCGATCAGAGGTCCACTCCTCGACCTCGGAGCTGGTTACACTGGGATTCCCCGCTTTGGAGCACAGGGAGACGACGCTTTCTACTTCACCACACCGAGAGTTGCTCTCAGAGCAGTCCCGCTCTACGTGGATCGTCGTTATACCTACTTCCGGGGGATTCCTCCTCACCGTATATCTCGTCGTACTACTCACCGCCGTCCTGCGTGATGAGCATGGGAGTACCGATGTATCCGTTCCTAGCTATGTTTAGTTATCCTTTGGCATTCGAACCATGTATTGGTCTGTTGGATATTCTGATGTATTTGAACATGTGATGATGTACCTGTTGGTTATCTATTCATGAGTCGGAATAATCTATCAAGTCTATCCTTTTCTATTGTTGTGCTAAAATGAATGTCTATTCAGGATGCCGCCAACAAGGAGCAACCCGCCTGAACCACCTCCGCTCACGGAGCTGTTGACTCAGATGACTCAGGTCGTGGCTCAGATGGCCCAGATCCAGGCTAACCAGCACAACAACCAGAATGCTCCGCGAGTCAGCATCAAGGAGTTTCTGAGCATGGGGCCGAGAGCTTTCGTGGCAACACGTGAGCCTCTGGATGCTGATGACTGGATCAGGGAGATGAACAGGGCTCTGGAGATTGCTCATGTTGCTGAGGAGGATAAAGTCAAGTATGCCACCTACCTACTGAAGGGTCAGGCAGCTACCTGGTGGGAGAACTACCAGACCATGAGAGCTGGCTATCCTATCACCTGGGGATGTTTCAAGGATGCCTTCCTGAAGCACCACATCCCAGATGGTCTCATGGAAAGGATGCGTGAGGAATTCTGCTCTCTCAAACAGGGCAAGCTGGACGTCCTCGGCTACCAGAACGAGTTCAATCGTCTCGCTCGATACGCTGGTGACGAGGTGTCCACTGAAGCCAAGAAGATGGCAAGGTTCCGCCGAGGTTTTAACCCGGAACTGAAGTACGCTCTCACCAACATCAAGTGCAAGGACTTCGTGGAGCTCGTGAACACCGCGCTCAATGAGGAGAATGGGCGCAAGGCGTTCGAAGAGTCCCGCAAGCACTCGCGTGAGGGTGGTTCCTCCTCCAACATGACCACCCCTCCGCAGAAGCGCCGCATCTGGGTGCCAAATGGTGCTGTCACTCGGGCTCCAAATGCCCAAGCTTCTCCAGGCTTTGGTCCCCGCCCACCCAACCCATCTCAGATGCAGTGTCAGAGGGTTCAAATGGGGCAGCCAAGGCCAGGTCCTCCTCGTGTCGTCACTTTCTACAAATGCAAGGAGACTGGACACTACGCTGATAAGTGCACTCAGAGGCAGCTCCTCCACCACCTCCTCGCCCCAACACCACCAGGCAATGGTTCGTGCTCCCCCGGCTAAAGCCTTCAACTCCAACAACAGGCCTGTCGGGAGGACCGCGAGGGTGAACCATATCAAGGCCGACAAAGCTGAGGAAGCTGCTGACGTCGTTCTCGGTATATTACCCGTAAACTCTATTCCGGCTAAAGTGTTGTTTGATACCGGAGCATCTCATTCTTTTGTGTCAAAGATTTTTGCAAAAGCATACAACCTAGTTCTGGTTCCGCTAAGCAATCAAATGACTGTTCACTCTCCGGGACCGCAAATGTTGACTTCCAAGATAAGCATGGACAATCATATCCTAATTGGAGGTCGCATATTCCTTGCTTCACTCATGTTGCTGGGAAATTCTGACATTGATGTCATTCTGGGTATGGATTGGTTGAAGACCCACAAAGCTAAAATTGACTGTGCTCAAAAGTCAATAACTCTCTCTCACCCTTCGGGCCAGATAGTCTATTCTCCATATGGATCAAGTTTTGTCCAGCTGTTCAACCTCGATGCCAAACCCCTTCCTGCAATTGAAAATGTTCCGGTGGTTTGTGAATTCCCTGACGTCTTTCCAGAAGAGTTGCCAGGGATGCCTCCGGACAGAGCAGTTGAGTTCGTGATCGAGCTTGAGCCAGGTACTGCTCCAATCTCTAAGCATCCATACAAGATAGCTCCTCCTGAACTGAAATTGTTGAAGGAGCAAATCGATATGTACATGGAGAAAGGTTACATTCAGCCTAGTTCCTCCGCTTGGGGTTGCCCAACTCTGTTTGTTGCCAAGAAGGATCAAACAAAAAGACTCGTGGTTGACTATCGTTCTCTCAACGAGAAAACCATCAAGAACAAGTATCCAATTCCTCGTATCGATGATCTTTTTGATCAACTTGCTGGAGCCTCAATATTCTCAAAGTTGGACTTGAGGATGGGGTACCATCAAATAAAGATCAGAAAGGAAGATATTCCTAAGACAACTTTCACCACTCGTTACGGTCTATATGAATACACCGTCATGTCCTTTGGTCTCACCAATGCACCCGCAACGTTCTCAAGACTCATGAATTCTGTATTCCATGAATACCTCGACAAGTTCGTTGTGGTATATCTTGATGATATTCTAGTCTACTCCAAATCCGAGGAAGAGCATGGAGAACACCTTCGTCTCACTCTCATGAAACTTCGCGAACATCGTCTATATGCCAAGTTCTCTAAATGTGAGTTCTGGATTCCAGAAGTTGCATATCTTGGTCATATCATCTCTGCCAAGGGCATAGCCATTGATCCCGAAAAGGTTAAGGCAATTGTTGATTGGAAACCCCCTAAGACGGTGAAGCAAGTTAGAAGTTTTCTTGGCTTGGCTAGCTATTGCCGTCGTTTCGTCCAAAACTTTTCCAATATTGCCAAACCTCTCACTGATCTCACAAAGAAGGACAAGAAGTTCGTTTGGACTCCACAATGTGATGAAAGTTTCAATCTCTTGAAGACTAAACTCACTTCCACACCTGTTCTAGTTGGCCCAGATACTACCAAACCTTTCCAGATATTCTGCGATGCATCTCTCCAAGGCCTAGGAGCAGTTCTTATGCAAGAACGTCAAGTTGTGGCTTATGCTTCACGTCAGTTGAACCCACACGAGCAAAACTATCCCACTCATGATCTTGAACTAGCAGCAGTTGTGTTTGCCCTCAAGAAATGGAGACAATACTTGTTGGGTAACAAAACTGAAATCTTTTCCGATCATAAGAGTCTGAAATACATCTTCACTCAGCCAGATCTGAACCTCAGGCAAAGGAGATGGATTGAGAAGATTAAAGACTTTGATCTCACCATTTCTTACACTCCATGCAAGGCTAATGTTATTGCCGATGCTCTCAGTCGCAAATCCTATTGCAATAATCTCATGATCATGGAAAGCCAACCTCCACTTCATGAAGAATTCCAGAAGCTGAACCTTGGTCTTGTCCCTGAAGGATACCTTGCTAGCTTGACAGCCAGTCCAACTCTCGAGGACAAGATTCGTTCTGAACAACTTCGTGATACTGAAATCAAGAAGATTGTAGAGCACATCAAGGAAGGCAATGATAAATTCAAGTCCTTCTCAATTGATGACAAGGGAACTGTGTTCTTCGAAGGACGCATTGCAGTTCCTCAGATTCAAAGTCTCAAGGATATCATTCTCAAGGAGGCTCATGAAACTCCTCTATCCATTCACCCTGGAAGTAGAAAGATGTACCAGGATCTTAAGACTCTGTATTGGTGGTCTGGCATGAAACGTGAAATTGCTCAATACGTTTCTGAATGCGACGTTTGTCAACGTGTTAAGGCAGTCCATCAGAAAACAGCATGTCTACTCCAACCCCTGAAAATTCCTGAGTGGAAGTGGGACATGATTGAAATGGACTTCGTTACTGGGTTCCCAAAGTCCAGGAAAGGAAACGATGCAATCTTCGTTGTTATTGATCGTCTCACTAAGGTAGCTCACTTCTTTGCTGTCAAGGAAACTATCTCAGCTAGCCAGTTAGCAGAGCTCTACACAGCAAAGGTTGTTCCTCTTCATGGTGTTCCATTGGAAATAAGCTCAGACCGTGGAAGTATCTTCACTTCTCATTTCTGGAAGAGTTTTCAAGAAGCATTGGGCACCAAACTTCTGTTCAGCACAGCTTATCACCCTCAGTCTCAAGGGCAAGTCGAAAGAGTCAATCATATTCTCGAGGATATGCTCAGAGCATGTGGTCTCTCCTTTGGCATGAAATGGGAGGATTGCCTTCCATATGCTGAATTCTCCTACAACAACAGCTACCAGGCAAGCCTAGGCATGGCACCATTTGAGGCACTGTATGGTCGCAGATGCAGAAGTCCAATCAATTGGTCTGGAGCTGGTCAACGTTCACTCTTAGGCCCTGACATTGTTAAGGAAGCCGAGGAGAAAGTTCGTATCATTCGTGACAATCTCAGGATTGCTCAGTCTCGTCAGAAGAGCTATTATGATAGCAAGCACAGGGATATGATCTATGCACCTGGTGATAAGGCATATCTCCGTGTAACTCCCCTCAGAGGCACTCATCGTTTTGGTGTGAAAGGAAAGCTTGCACCAAGATACATTGGTCCTTTCAACATTCTTTCAAGGCGGGCAGAAAATGCATATCGTCTTGAACTTCCACAAAAACTATCCAAGGTGCACGATGTGTTCCACGTGTCACAGCTCAAGAAGTGTTTCAAAGATCCAGATCGTGCAGTTGATCATGATTCCATTGAACTGCAAGATGATCTATCTTATGAGGAGCACCCTGTTCGTATTCTCGATGAGACCGAGCGTAAGACTCGCAACAAGAGCACCAAGTTCTTGAAAGTGCAATGGTCGCATCATTCCGATAAAGAGGCAACGTGGGAGACCGAAAAGGATCTTCGCAAGAAGTATCCGGACCTTTTCATTTCTCAGTAAGGAATCTCGGGGCGCGATTCCTTCAAGGGGGGGCGTTTTGTAACATCCCAAGTATGAAATATCCCTTAGAATGTTTGATTTATTGTTTTAATTCAAGTATTGCATCATGTCATCATGTTTAATTATTTGTTTGCATTTGTTACTATTTGTTTTGCATCTGTTTTATCTTGTTTTCATAATGAAATTCAAACCTTATTCAACCTTTGTATTCATACTTGTCTGTTACAATCTTTCAAATAAAGAATTGCAAATCAAAAACCTCAATTGCTTCCAAACAATTCATTAATGATCACCTATTAAATTGTTGCTTTAAATCAATCAATTAATTCAATCAATTAGTTCTAAATCATTTTCAAATTCAAACCAAGGCTTCAAATCAGTACCCTTTTGAATCCATGAAATTCACCAAACAACTATAATCTTTAAATCACTTTAAACCTTAGGGGTAACCCTATTAAAATGCCTTGTTTTCATAATGTTTATTTAATATTGAAAATTCATTCAATTTGGTTCAAATGCAAACAGCACTTTTAATCTCAACTTTTTGAAATCAAATCTTGGAAAGTGTTTTCTAATTACCTAAATAACTTAACCTAATTTTTCTAGAATTTTTACTAAATTCAAAACTATCTTTTTCTTCCAAATCTATTTCTGCAAAAAAAAATATAAAACAGAAAAAGAAAAAAGGAGAAACCTGCCGCAGCGCGCAGCAACTAATTAACCCCAGCCCACCTAAGCCTACCAGCGCGCGGCCCAGCCCGCCTTTCCCCTCGCGTACCGCTTCAAAATTCGCGCACCCCCTTCTGTCCCAAGTACGGCGGGCATCGCACACCGCCACGTCGCCGTACGGCCGATCCCGACGGCCAGGAGAGGCCGCCGCGCCCTATAAGTACCCCTAGGCCCCCTGGCAGGTGCCCTAGCCCTAGCCTCCCTCGCTCCCCGCGCCGCGCCGCCATTTTCCTCCTCGCAGTCACCTCTCTGTCCGTCTGAAACCCTCGCCGGAGATGAACTCTCTGAATTTCCCGATGGCGCCGCCCACCTAGCATCCCCACTCCCTATCCATCTACGGGAACCAGATCCCCTCGTCATCCTCTGCTGATTGGACACCGGAGCCACGCCGCAGGACAGCCACACCCTCGCCGCCGTCTTCTTCCACGACGCCGGCGCCTCCGTCATCAGTCGTCACCGACCATCTGCCTCGGCTACAACGGAGGTGAGCCACCGTCCCATCCCCTCTCTGTTTACCTCCGTTTGCACCAGCGTCTGCTCACGAGTCCAGCACACGCAAGCACCACCATTTCGAGCACGGGCCGTGGATCCCCGCCGGCGATCGCATCTCTGACGAAGTGCAGCCTTGCGCGCGCGTCACCAAAATTTCAGATAACGCCGATCTGCACTATTTCCTTACTGCAGCGCTTATACTATCAAACGATCGCATCCACCGCACTGGCTTCAGTCTAACGAGCGCGCAGCGCAGGGTGTGGGTTCGATCCCTCGCACCCGCACGGAAAAACCCACCTTTTTGCACGCACCCCTGACGCGCAGGCCCCACCCGTCAGCGAGCCTCGCTGCCACGCGTGCGCGCGCACGCCATGCTGGCCTTAGGCCCACGGGGCAGTGACTGTGGCTAGCCCACAGCACAGTAACAAACGTTTCCACGTTTTCTGTTTATTTTCCAAATACTTTTAAATGGCAGAATAACACACTAAAACTAAAACTTGAATATCTTTTAATCTATAAACCCAATAAATAAAAGTTATATATGTTTTCTGTTCAAAATTAAATGATCTTTCCAATTATTCCATTTGTGAACTGTTTTGAATTTCCCAAAATGCATTTAAAATTCAAATTCCAATAATTCAAATGCAAATTGCTAAATTCAATAACTAATTCATACTAATCTCAAATAATGCAAATAAAATATGTTTTCCATACCATTTTCAATAACCTAATCAAATATAATTTTTGTTTCCTGGTTTGAATAATTTAAATTGCCTAAATAATTTAATTCTTGTTTAATTCAATTAAATTTGCTAAAAATCATAAGTTGCTCAAAACAACATATTTTTGAACATGCAAAATATGTTTTCAAACCATCAAAGTGTGAACTTTTCAAATGTGAGTTTGAATTTATGTTTTGAACAAATAAAAATTCAATTAAATTCAAACTTGTTTTAAATTCAATTAAAACTTGTTTAATATTGTTTAATTCTTAATTAAATTATCCTAACTCCTATTTCAACATGTGAAACAAGTAATCCAACTAAAATTTGATGTTCTCTTCAAATATAAATTTTGTTAATTGTTTTGCACACTTTAAATTGGTGAAAACAATAATTGTTTGTGTGACATGTTTAAGTAACCAAACTTTCCAACCTTAATAAATGATTTCCAAAACTTGTTAAACCCCTTTTATCACTTGCATCTGTTATTGTTATTTTTTGTTATTTTGTTATTACCATCATGCATGCATCATGCTAACAACTTTCACATGATAATTAATTGTAAATCATTTGTTCCACTTAATTATGGACCCTTTCCCATATGCCACTCAAAATAGCATAGGGGTCCATTTAAATTGTGTTATCATGTTAGCTAGTTTATTTTGATGCAACCATTAACTTGTCATGCATCATCTTGATTGTGCACAATGCCATGATAATGATTGTTTACATTCCTGTTTTGTTTGTTTGCTTCTTCTCGAATAGACGACGGCGTTGAGACAGACGATCTTTACAGCACCCCTTCTGAGGATATAGCTCAGTACCAGGCTGCTGAGTTCGCAGGCAAGTTATCACTCACATGAACCATTCTGTTCCTTTCAACCCTGGTTACCGATACTTTTCCGTTGTCTATTTCTGCTAGCCTTAGTGGTAGTTGTTTCTGTTACGAACCTATCACATGATTCCCTGAGCCATGATATTGCCCCACCACCCCTCCTACAACCCTATTGATTGAGCCCATGTTTTACTAGTATGCTTAGGTTGTTTTGCTCGAGTCTGTTACCCGTTACTTTCAGTTACTATATCTTTATTATGTTCTGGGGGCTCGATGTTTAATCAATCAATCAATCATGCTAATATTATTGTTAATGATAATAATTTGATGATAAGGCACCGGCAGGAGGCCCTGTGTGGTTTTGAGGCCTGCTAGTGTCGACCCTAATAGGAAAAGGGTCTTGTCTACTGATCCATGATGAGCGCACTACCCGCATGTGGGAAGCGAGTATGGGCGCCCCCCTCAATTTGATTCGATTCGCATCTCGTCCAAATCATCTCATTTAGTTCGTGTTTTCTATTTGCCGCATGCATGTTTTTGCGAGCCCAGCGCAGGGTGGAACTTTTGTAGTCGGCATATAGGGGGACACGTTCCTAGAGTGCTATGAGGGTCCATTTTCTTCTGGGCTCGATTAGCCGTGTGCCCAAGGTGCTTTGGGCTTGATGCGAAGAAGAGTTGAGTTGTGTTGAGTGCCCCGCTTGGTGGGAGGCATCCCATCTGGCGGGTTATTCATACGTGTACGGCCAAATTGGTGCAACCCTGCAGGGATAATCTTCTCGAGAAGCCGTGTTTTCCGCGGTTATGGTTAACTTGGTGAAAGTACTGGCTAACAAGTACTCAGGACAACTTAAACCTAATGATTCATAATCTCACACCCCATGATTATCAATTTGACTAGTAATAGGATCATTGTCACAATAACTTGTTTCATCTTAATCCAACTGTGTGAGTTATCCTCGGATTGCTTCTTTGGATAAGGGGCGAGATCCAGGATGGGTTTGTTTGAAGTTATCTTTCAGTTGGTTACAACACTCGATCTTATCCCCCTTTCTGATAGTTGGAAGTGATAGAATCTCTGTAGTTGGTTAGCGCAGCCAGTCGCATCATCTTATATATCCCCTTCTTTCCGTTGAACCCAAGTCATCTGTGCTTGTGTTGACAGGCTATACTTTGGTGAACTGTGAGTCTTGCTTGCCAGTACGTCTATGTACTGACCCCTTTGGGGCTGTGGTTTCCGCAGACTACAATTACGAGGATCCAGGTGACGGCTACTACGTGGAGTTTGACGAGGCTGCTGACGAGTAGTTAGCGGACCCGGGCAGGATCCGAGACATCGTGGATGGGCTCCGTCTTTATTTCAGTTTCCGGCTTCTTAAGCCTATTTGGATTTTGTCTGTACTCAGACCCCTTGGAATGCTTCCGCTGAGATGTAATGATGCTATGTTGGGACATGTGTCCTCTGGATGATTGTACTTGCTATCTCTGCCCTAGTGAGGGCCATTTGCAACTTATTTCTATCTTTTGTGTCGTAGAGGCATGTTGTGTTATCCTTTTGTTCCAAGCCGTTGACGTACCGTGTGTGTATGGTATGAAGTACGTCAATGGTAGTGTCCTGATTTCTACGGGATAGTTTACATCGACGGTGAACAGTAGCGATGGGTTGTCACACATAAGTGTTGGCCTACTCGTAAGAGGACGCGGGTGCCGGTAAGCCCCGTAATCCCATCAGAATACTGTTTAGTTCGTATGGTGAGTATCCTATAGAAGTCCGGGTGCGACAATTTCGAGAATAAAAGAAAATGGCCGAAACGTTTTCTACCGGGGCAGAGCCAGCCAGAGTGGTTGACAAGCGGGCCCCCGTTCCACGCGACGCTGACCGGGCAGGTGTGGAGGCTGACAGGGCATCTAGGGTCACCGACAGGTGGCCCTGTCCCTTGCGCGAAATAAAGGAGAAAAAGGTTGGTGATTTGCGCCCGCGGGGATTCGATCTCGCGCCCCTGCGCTGCGCTCAGAAGGCCCAAGCCACTGGGCTGCTGCTGTGGTTGTGTCATCGTACAGATCCGACACAAAAAGAGGTAAGAAAGCGCGGTTAACTGAATTTTTTGACACCAAATATTCAGAGGAACAGGACGGGAACTTCAACACGCAGCCATGGCGAACGGATGTTCTGCTCGCAGAGTAACACCACATGGAGGATGCAAACGCGACCGAGGAAGAAGGGAAACGGGAGAGGGGCTCACAGCGGAGGTTCTGCAGGAGTGGTACGGGCTTGGGGACGACGGCGCCGTGCTGTACACCATGAGGACAAGGGAGCAGCCCTTGTCGTCGATGGAAAGATCTTGAAGGGGGCACCGATCCAGGCAACTTCGGCTCCCAATTCTTCGGTGAGGTTGAAGCGGGTGAAGATGCGGTACGATTTTCGGACTCGGATGTGCGTGGCGCTGTCCAAGTCCACCGATGGGAGAAGCTTTTGGTCATGGAGGATCTCTCGGTTGGGAATTGGGTAGAGAATAACAGAGAGGGAGGAGGGTGGCGGCTGTAGGAGAGGAAGGAGGGGGAGGCCTAGGGTTTTTGGGGCGGATCCAAGGCAGGTTAAAAGGGAGAGGGGAGCAAGTGGGGATCGGTGGTGGTGGTGGTCTGCTTTCCTGGAGGAAAGCGACAGGAGAGGAGGGAGGTCACGTTCTCCTCGTGCCTCCCTGTACGGATGAGGAAGAAGAAGGATTAGGTGGGCTAAGTGGGTGGGATGGTTAGTTGGTGGGCTGGCTTGCCTCCCAAAACATTTTTTTATTTCTCTTATGTTAAAACCTTTTGTTATTACATTTCTTGAGTGGAAAAAAAGACAAATAAGGTTTTGCTAAAACAAAAGGGAGAGGATTGTTATAGCAATAAAAAAATAGGGTTTAGAAACAAATAATTTTTAGGGTTAGAAAAAATGCAATGCTATGCATGATGACATGATGCGAAAAAAAAAGAAAACAATCAATTTTTTCTAATTGGTAAAACCCCCGGGTGTTACAGTCACCTGCCGGAAGCCACGAGTCATGCGATCAAGGCCCGCCTCATCGAAACCGCGGGTGAACCAACTCTGGCAAGCGGTCGATCAGCGTGCCTCAGATTCCCAGGCCGCGGAGACGCGTCGCAAGGTCCACCAGGCTATCCGGTGGTGCCTCAGATTCCCAGGCCGCGGAGAATTCAGCGTGGCCGACTTCTCGCAAGGCCTTGGCTTCCTCCCAAAGTGTGGCGACCCGATCTTACGCGGTGGGCTCCCAGCTGGCCATCGCCTCAGCGTCGATGGCTACACCCAGCTCGAGCGCATGGAAGTGACGGAGGATGTCATCCACCTCCGAATAGTACCCTGCAAATCAGAACTAGGAATCACACGGCACCAAACGGCAAAATTTATCGAGTGTCCTAGCCAGTAGGAGAAAAGCCGCATACCGGTTGCGGCGCTGGTGATCAGGTCGAGCTGCTCCTGCAGCGGCTGTACTGCCTCCGCATTGGCCTTCCGCGCCTTCTCCAGCTCCACCTCGAGCAGCCATAATGCCTCCTGTTGGCTGTCCATGGCGGCGGTGTGCTCCGTCTTCGCGGTCTCCAGGGCGGCGGCGTGCTTCGTCTTTGCGGCTTCCAAGGCGGCGGCCAAGCGTTATGCCTCTGCCTTGTGCGCGTCCGACTGCCCGGCGTGACAACAAAGGTCCACGGTGGCCTCAGAGTGTGCCTTATCACGCTTATCCAGCATCCGGGCCGCCAGGGCGACGGGCATAGAGTTCTTGGATGCCTCCTTGAGGTCGTTGATGTCCTCTATGGTATGGTGGAAAAGCGGCGGTTAGTCCTGGCTCCAAACGGTGGGCCAGCCGGAAAATAGAGGAATGTCACTTACTTATCAGCTGTTTGGTGGCCGCCTTGATGTGGGAGTCGGCCTAGCCGGCGTCCTACGAACAGACATAAAATAAGAAGATTAGACTACCCGGCCACCACATGTGAGACGAAGCTCAAGGCTTAAACTCACCAGTATCAGTCCGTTCGACACCTTGCAGGCCTGCACGGCAAGCCCCAAGACCTTCGCCAACACTACGGCCGCCTTCGCCGCTGCCACCAGGTCCTTCTTCAGCGATCGCCCGGCCTCGATAGGCTTGATGGCACCCGGTTGGTTCCAGCCAACTGGGGCTGGCCATATGGGCCGCTCGGATCGGAGGCTGACAGCAGCAGATAGGCCCCAGGCGGGGGCACCACTCCAGCAGCCAGCTGGGCCGGCCCGGACGGCTCCATGAGAGAGGGCGGCATGCCCAATCCCAGGCACGCGCCGGAAGCGGGGGTGGAGCTCGTTGTCATGGCCAAGGTGGTGCAGGGCGTAGCGGCCGCCTCCGGCTGCAGCGTGGGAACAGGTGGAAAGGCGACCGCCTCCAGCTGGGGCGCGGTAGCCGGCGTGGCGATGGGCGCCTCGGGCTGCAACACCACGGCCAGATCCGGCTGGGTCTAGGCAGCTGCCGTCGCTGCATCAGCCGAACCCGGCGCATGGCCTTGCCACCCAGACGTGCCCGGTTATGCCACCGAGGGCGGATTAATCTCACGAGCAGGCAAGTGAACCGGCGTCCACATGGGGATAGACGGTATGGCATCCCTGCAAGGTGAAGAAAAACATTCAAGAAAGGCACACGGCCGTGATGAAAGCAGAGAGAGAAAAAGAAGGAACCTTACCCGATCAATATTGGAGGTGACGCCCTTCGCTAGCATCGAGATCCACCAGCCAGGGGCGCTACGCCATGCCGCCGCTTGGCCCCCGGTTCGTCCTTCCCGACCAACCGGCTGGACGAGCCGACCGCTCGGAGCCGCTTGGCCGGCGCTACGGAAGAAGCCGACGAATCTACGTCGGAATCATCATCGTCAATGTCAATCACTTCGTCGTTCGGGCCGGGAAGCTTACCATCTCGAGCCGGAGCGGTGTCGGCCGCCTCGTCTTAAGCCTACGCCGCGCCCTCGGCCGACTCTGGCTGCGCCGCCAGTTGCGCCAGGTCCGATAGAGAATCCGGACCGTCTGGTCCATCCTCCACCACCTGGATGGGGAAAAGATGTACCAACCATACGGTGTCAGAGATCAACCGGCATAATCATCACAAGATGGACCCGGAGTAGATCGAGCGCTTACCTAGGGAGGCCGATGTTGTCGCGTGTATGGCGCAAGGCCATACTGCAATAGCTCCGTCACCACCTCCTTGGGCACAAGGATGCGCATCAAGCCCTTCAGCGACGCCCACTCGGCGTCCGTATTGGCCAGCCGGTTGGGGTTGTTAGGGGCATCAACCAGCGCCATCCAGCTGATCAGCAGGTCCCGGTTGGTCAAGCCGACGAGGGAGTGATACGTCATAAACGTATCCTTAATTTCCGATGTTCCATGTTGTTTCCTCCATGTTTTCTATACATTTTATGTCCTTTTTATCGATTTTCCGGACTAACCTATTGACAAGATGCCACGAATCCAGTTACCTGTTTTCTGCTGTTTTTAGTTTCGTAAAAGTTGTTCTGGAAATATTCTCGGAATTGGAAAATTCAAAGTCCAAAGGTCCTAGATTTCCCGAAGGTTCCACGGAGTCCCGAAGAGGCCTGGAGGGGGGCCACACGAGGGGCCACACCATAGGGCGGCGCGCCCCCTAGCTGCGCCATGGCGTGGTGTGGGGCCCCCAGGCCTCCATCACCTTTGCCCTTTTGCCTATTTATACCACCCTACATATCAACCCAAAAAATATACCACTTCAACCTGAGAAACACTCGAGGCCGCCGTCATCGTCATCCCAAGACCGGGAGGGTTGTGGAGCTCTCTCCGGCACCCTACCGGGAGGGGAATTTATCGCCGGAGGGGTCTACACCACCATGCCCTCCTCCGAAGTGATCCATGAGTAGTTCATTCCTGGACTACGGGTCCATAGCAGTATCTAGATGGTTGTTCTCTCCACTTTGTACCTTATGTTTACATCTCGTGAGCTGCCTCACATGATCCAGATCATCTTTATGTAATGCTACATCTTGTGTTTGCTAGGATCTCATGAATGTTAAATGCTATGTATTCTGATTATCAATCTATCATGTTATCTTCATGCAGATGTTATTTATTATCTTACATGATCTCTGTTATTAGTAGATGCTCTGGCCAAGTAGATGCTAGTAACTCCAAGAGGGAGTATTTATGCTCTATAGTGGGTTCATGCCTCCTTTACATCTATGCTCGAGTGACAGAAACGTGACGAATGGAGGATGTGATGTTGCCATTAGGGATAAAACAACAGTTTTACCTAGTTTACATTGTTTAGATTACACACTTTGCTTACTGCGATAATATGTTGTTTGCAACTTAATACCCAACGTTTGTTTGGATGATATTCGGAGGGTGGATTATTAGATATAGATGCAATTGGATGACGGTCTATGTATTTTGTTGTACTGCCCACATGAATCACATAGTAATCTTTATGTCTTGCATATGCACTACGGTGCGGCCTTCATTTCTGTCAATCCCAGCTGTAATTTGTTCACCACACATGTTATTTATCTTTCACGAAGAGACACCACTGCTTAACTGTGGACCCCGGTCCATTTTCTCATTCTGATAATACACACACTGTTTTCACACTGCTTTCATACTACTGCTACTGCTTTCATACTGTTTTCCACACCATACGTTTAACCTATTTGTGTTCACCAAAACCGGTGAGATTGACAACCTCACTGCTTCATTGGGGCAAAGTGATTTGATTGTGTTGTGTAGGTTCCACGTTGCTTCTGAACCGGTAGTGCGCCCTGCCATCTCAGCTTCTTCAACCTTATGATGTTACTCCTCCCTCCTACTGGTCTATTAAACCTTGGTTTCATACTAAGGAAAAACTAATGTTGTGCTCATCATACCTTCCTCTTGGGGTCTCCCAACGAGTGCAAGATCTGCACCATCAAGCTAATTTCTGGCGCCGTTGCCGAGGAGGAAGAGAATTTCTGCAAGTGGAGTCTCTCACTTCCAATCTCTTTACTTTTTTTTTTGCTTAGTTTATTTTATTTTCTCTTGCTTGTTTCTCTTTATCAAAACACAACAAAATTAGTTCTTATTCTAGTTGTTATTTTTGTTACCTCGTTGTTGTTTTTCATCGTGTTGTTCCCTAAGTTTATCCTGAAAGATCTGCCATTAAGAAGTGGTTCTGTACTTGGAAAGGATACCATTAAAGAATTCTTTGGTAATGTTAGTAAGCATGATAATTTTGAGGAAAAAATCCATAGTAGAATTTGCTCCAACCTCTTTAATGCACATGTTCGAAGCTAGGTTTGTTAACCTTCATCCCATACTACAGCATATGTTCCTCAACATGAACAACATTGAAGATATTGAGAAAAGGAACTTTATCTTTGAAACCATACTTAAAGAATTTGGAGATGTTGCTATAGAAGCTAAAAAAGTATTTTATCGTTTCAATATGCTAGGCTCATGTGTAGACATTGTTGGTGCTCTCGAAAAAGCTGAATCTAAAAATGAAAGCAGGATAAAATATCAATTCCCTTTAAATTGGTAGCACTGCATGAAGCCGAAGAAAAGAATTTTGATTGGATTGTTCGTGAGAATTTATGTGATGAGAATAGTAAGCCTAAAAGTTCTAAGAGAGGAGCCTCTGAAACTCACTTAGATAAAATACAATGCATTATTAAGGAATTGCCAAATCTTTATTTGAATGCTTCTTCACTTGAAAACACATGATTCCAATTTTCTGGGCCTAGCTAAAAGGCGTCAAAGAAAAACATTTCTTGGGACCGTGGTTTTATTTTTCTTTGTTTTTCTCTGTTTTCTTTGAGTCAAGGGGTTGTATACTTCTTTAGAAACTCCTTTGTATCTTTCTTTCATTGTTTTAGTTGTGCCAAGTAAAGTTTCTGACAATAGTTTGAGTTGGTTTTTGGATTTCCGCGCAGGAAACAGATTTCTATTGTCCCTCGTAAAAAATCGTATACTTCACAGAAAAATCAGAATGACCTTAAATTTCGTGTGCTTATTCCTCGGCTAATAATGCAACTTTTCCGTTCTTTAAGTTTTTCGATCTGAGCAACGTAAGTTCCCTGAACAAATTCCTCTTTACAGACTATTCTGGTTTTGACAGATTCTGCCATTTTTCTGGCATTTGCTCTTTTACGATGTCAAGTGGATTTATTTGCTTCACGAAACATCAGTGGATGTAGATAATGTTTAAAATTATCAATAGAACTTGTGAACTTACAGATGCACTAACCCAATCCATAAATTCTCACGAATTCTGAACAAATAGCAACCCAATCCATAAAACAGAGAATTTATGCACTTACAGAATTTTGTTGCACTAACCCTCTAATGCGAATTACTCTTTGAGTGTGGTGTGAAGTAAGTTTTCAAGGGTCAAGAGAAGAGGGTGATATATGTGATCAAGAAGAGTGCAAGGTCAAACCATGAGGATGCCCCCATGGTTCATCCAATAAAATTTTAAGAAGATTCAAGCATCTAAGCTTGGGGATGCCAAAGGCATCCCCTTCTTCATCAACAATATATATGGTCACTTCTAGTGAAACTATATTTTTATTCGGTCAATCATATGAAGTTTACTTGGAGCATCTGTTTATTTTTCTTTTGTTTTGTATTGTTTTTCTTTTTTTCCTTGCTGCAATAATATATTTGGACCCTATCATTCCTTGTTTGGGAGAGATACATGCTCCGCTTTTTCGTTTGAATACTTTCTATGCTAGTATTTTTAGTTTTTCTTTTTGTTGTTGTAAAAATTCGTGTTTAGCTCTTGTTTTCATTGCATCTATTATTCAGAGCTGTTAGTTTTAGTAGTGTTGTGTGACTACTCTCATGTTTGCTTTCTGTGGCATTTAGAGAGTTTTTGTTAAAGCATGTTTTGTATGGTGCTTGCTGGGAAAAGAAACTGATGCTTGAAGTAGAATTTATAACGGTGCAAGTAGAAGCTTGTATAGACTATGGTTAGACTTTTTCATATCATGCTAGATGCTATTTTAATTCTAAAGCCTAGTGTTTATTTAGTAGCATGATTAGCCACAAATAGCTGAGAGTGTTTAATGTGCCATTGAAAAAATCATGAGTTGCTCTTGTCATATTGAAGCATAAATTTGTGGTGTTCTCCTTTGAATGTTTTATTTGGTTGACTTGGCACATGGCCACACCATGTTTATGACTACAAACCAGTCACTTATAGCCTCTATGATCATTTGGTTTTTGAACTTGTGGTACCACTTATGCTTTGATTAATGATGTTTATGTCGCTATGCATGATTATGGATCTTATGCTCTCTTGATTTGTCGCTCCCAGTCTTTTGCTGGCCTCCACATGTACTTAGTATGAGCTCTACTCATGCATCCAACTCCCAAAAACCAAAGTTTTCCCATTGTGTCCACCATACCTACCTACCTGTGGTATTTAACCGCCACTCCAATGTAAATTGCTCATGTGTTACCTTTAAAACTTTCAAAATTACTCTTGTTTTGTTCTCCTGTTTTAGCTCATGAGGACGTAAATAGAGAATCTTTATCTCACTTTTTGATTGGATTTTCACACCCTGGACTAGTGTCTTCATCCGCTTATCCAATGGTAGAAGAGCTGGCAGCGGGGTGCCCAGCCCCAAATTAATAACAACAAATTCTCTTCACTTTTTTGCCCCTAATTTATCAGTCAAAGCATAATTGTGTAAACAAAAGAGAAGAGGGATGAAATTCTACCCAGATGCGTCCTTCTATGGGAGCTGATCTTGTGAAGTCTAGTTGGCTTGTGACGTGCTGTATTTTCTGTTTACCATTCGTTGACATAAGCATACACCTCTCTGAAAAATGTTTTCAATACCTCTTATTAATAAAATAAAAGGTCTGGCACATGAGTTGATCCCTGCTTCCTTCTGCGAAGGGCCTTTCTTTTACTTTTATGTTGTGTCTCGTTCTTCTAAATTTATGCACAGTTGAGAGAGCATAGTTGTCATTCTAAGTTTTATGTGCATTTTTCCCAGAAACATTATTAATTGATTCATGATGCGTTATTGCTTGTTCTCTAATTATTTGTTCTAGTATTCGTCATGAACTTTAAAGGTGTCCTGGCATTATGTTTTTCCCCACTCTTAAGAAATAGCGAGATATCAGTTTGCCATGTTTTCTCTATACTTGAAACAAACGTATATCTTTCTTTGCATTGTTATTCCTGATATTTTATTTGTGTTGCTTCTCATGATGCAAGGTGATTGCTATGCTTTATTGTTAAAATTCTATTTATCATGCTTGTGTTGATGTTTTATGATCTCAGCTTACTTATGCTTTTACATTATTGATGATCAAGCTTATGTTGGTAGCATGTCACCTCAGAAATTACGTGTTGTTATCGTTTACCTACTCGAGAACGAGTAGGAACTAAGCTTGGGGATGTTGATACGTCATAAACGTATCCTTAATTTCTGATGTTTCATGTTGTTTTCATGTTGTTTCCTACATTTTTTTTATACACTTCATGTCTTTTTTATCGATTTTCCAGACTAACCTATTGACAAGATGCCACAGAGCCAGTTCCCTGTTTTCTGTTGTCTTTAGTTTCAGAAAAGTTGTTTCGGAAATATTCTCGGAATTGGAAAATTCAAAGTCCGGAGGTCTAGAATTCTCGAAGGTTCCACGGAGTCCCTAAGAGGCCCGGAGGGGGCCACACCATAGGGCGGCGCCCCCTGGCCGCGCCATGGGGTGGTGTGGGGCCCCCAGGACTCCACCACCTTTGCCCTTTCAACTATTTATACCCCCCCGACATATCAACCCTAAAAATATACCACTTTGTCCCAAGAAACACCCGAGGCCGTTGTCATCGTCATCCCGAGATCGGGAGGGTTCTGGAGCTATCCCCGACACCCTGCCGGGAGGGGAATTCATCACCGGAGGGGTCTACACCACCATGCCCTCCTCCGAAGTGATGCGTGAGTAGTTCATCCCTGGAATGCGGGTCCATATAAGGGCCCGTTCTGGAACACTCCGACTTCCAACTCTTCTATCGTAGCCAGCGGAGCTGTCCCGAACGCATCAGCTCCGCATATCTCAAACCACGGAGCGCTATGCCTTTTAGTGCAATTATGCGGAGATGGTCTTTCCCGGATCCACGAAACAGAGAAACGCGGAGCGGATGTTACTTACATCCTACTGCCACCGATAAGTGACCGAAACGTTACGCTGGTGCTATCTCCCTCGCCTCTCGCATGTCTCTGTCGACCAACTTACCCCAAAATCTACAAGTTGTCATCTAAAAAAACTCTGCAAGATGTTATTCCATTTGATCTGTGCCGCCGCCAGATTCACGCTCGCTGCCACCGAATCAAGGCCGCCGGCGACCTAATTGAAGTACCGGACACCGGAATCAAACACTAGGTCCTACGCTGATGTCCAATTCATCCTCACCGATGCGGAAATCAAGCTGCAGTTCGTGTCGCTGCCACAGGGTTCCACCCTGCCGTTGCTACCGAACCAACACTTTTTGCTGTCGGATTGAGCATGGTATCCCCGCCGCTGCCAGAACCCCGCCACCCTGACTTTGCTCCGCTGCCAGGAGCTCCTAGAGGCCATGTCCCGATCTCCATTAGTGAGCAGTTGCTCAATTCCAGATCGACCGCGACCCCCATCCTGTCCAATATTCAGCCCCAAAAACCTTACGGTTGACTAATGGACTCAAAGCCCATTAGACTAGAGCTCCTGTGTGACTGGATATGCTTGTACGCAACCAAATGGGCTCCCGTTGTCTGAAATGGGCTGGCAGCACACACTTTTACAGAGCGGAGCGAGGCCGAACGCTACCGAATCCTTTTCGCCATCGTACGAGCGCTCTTTGTGCAGAGCGGAGTGGATCGAAGAAAATTGCACGAGCGGTAGGTTGCCGAACGGGCCCTAAGTAGCTAGATGGTTGTTCTCTCCACTTTGTACCTCATGTTAACATCTCGTGAGCTGCCTCCACATGATCGAGATCATCTTTTTGTAATGCTACATGTTGTGTTTGCTGGAATCTGATGAATGTTGAATTCTATGTCTTCTGATTATCAATCTATCATGTTACCTTCATGCATATGTTATTTATGATCTTGCATGCTCTCCGTTATTAGTAGATACTCTGGCCAAGTAGATGCTAGTAACTCCAAGAGGGACTATGTGACGCCCCGAGATCGGGCACTATGCAGATTTCAGCATTCCCACCAAAATCCACATAATAACCGATTCCAGGTTGCCACTTGTGATAACATTACAATAGTTCACGAATAATCCACAACAACAACAGCAAAGATATATACAAGAGGACTCAAACGAGTCAGGGATACAACTGATACAATACAAAGATCCAAATAACAGCGGAAGAAACAACATAGCGTCCGGCTATGGACAAGGTACAAATTGGACTAGGAGTCCTGAAGATAACCGAGAGCGTCCAATCCCTGCCCAGGCCAAGCCGGAGGGATTCCCAAGCTAACGTCGTCAGACTTCAAACCTGTTGACTGCAATATTGAATATGCAGCCACGAAAAAGGATTCGTGGGTCAGTACGGTTAAGTACTGGCAAGTGGATAAACCATACTCACAAGATACCGGCGTAGCCAGTCATCACAAGATACAAATACTTTGGGATCAACGGAAAGGAAGGGATTATTGCAAATAAGCGGCAGCGGGCTGCACTAACCAACTACAGAAACACTACAACTTCCGGCTAACAGAGAGAAGATAAGATAGCGTATCGGAACCAACTACAACTACTCACCAAACAATACCCATCCAATGTCACCCCCTACTAAGGAAGCAACCCAAGGATAACTCACACTGTTGGATTAATGATGTTCAACTTATTGTGTCAATAAGACTATTACTAGTCAAGTTATTATCATTAGGTGTAAGTTGTCTGAGTACTTGTTAGCCAGTACTTTCACCAAGTAATCCATAACCGCGGAAGACACGGCTTCTTGAGAAGATTCATCCCTGCAGGGTGTGCTCCAGTACCCGTACACACTCAAGCCACCAACTAAAACTCAGGTTGGCTTGACACGACCCAAACCATCTCTACAACCCATCCTCGGAGCCACGGAGCTATAAGGTCCCAGCCACGCAGCCGAATACTCAGCGCAGGTGTGCAAAACTCCCGCAGGACACAACACCCCGGCACTACAGGCCTCGCCCTATATGCATCATCATCATCATCAGTAACCAAGGGGGGCCAACCCATTATGCAAGGAGCAAATGGAACACCCGAACTAAGTGTGGCTCTTCGGACAAGCTGCAGATCAGGTCTAAGTCGAGGGGGGTCCCATACTACCACCCGGATGCGGTGAGCACGCTCATCATGGATCAGTAGACAAGACTCTTTTCCTAGTTTCGACACCAGCCGGCTCCAAAACCCTAACCCGGGCCTCCTGCCGGTGCCTTAACATCAAATTATTATCGTTACCCCAAACATTAACATGTTGTTGATTGAATTGAAACCCAACTATCAAACTAAACAGGTGATAAGACGGACAACAAGACTTGAGCGCAAACAACACTAAGCATGCAACTACGACACGAGGGCCAACAGGGTAAACAAACAACAGTTAATAGGAAGTGGAAGGAAAAGGCTATATCATGGCTGCAAGATAAACATATAATAGGATCGAGACACAAGCAGCGTATCAACAGGCTAGAATAAGAACAACGGAAAAGAATCGGTAACAAGTGATGAAAGGCAGCCATATGGCAGCAAGTGAGTATACTTGCCTGGAATCCCGCAAGGTAGCAGAACTTGTCGTTGCTCACGTCATCTCAACGTCCTATCCGGGAAGAAGCAACGAACCTCGAACAAACACCGGATGCAACAATTACTACTACGGCAAAAGATCCAGCATGATCCTATTTTATATGCATGACATGGAAGGATGCAACAGGGGAAACAACTTAAGCAATTTAATCGGAACCGGAGTCCGGAGAAATAGGAATTGGTTCAAGTTGTTTATCTAACCATCGAGTTAAATGTTGTTTAGCATGGAAAACAATAAGGTAGATGAGTTAGGCAATTTAAATGGAAGGGGGCAACAGCTGGAAGTAATTAGCCCACACATTCCATATGTTGTCATATAGATGAACATGCATAACAAGATCTAAAATGCACAAGATAAGATGCAAACAGAGATATGAATGGCATGAACATGTTAATGACATGAAACTGATTGGAAAACATAATTTATTGGTTGAGAAACAATTTTAAATG
This sequence comes from Alopecurus myosuroides, assembly GCA_028641055.1. Classification (NCBI taxonomy): domain Eukaryota; kingdom Viridiplantae; phylum Streptophyta; class Magnoliopsida; order Poales; family Poaceae; genus Alopecurus; species Alopecurus myosuroides. The sequence goes on from CM054058.1 coordinate 270,085,903, forward strand.
AATTAGTTGAGCTCATTACCAAGATTAAATGCATTAAATAAGAGGTGAAACAATTATTCAATTTAAATGTTGCAAACCAGAAAACAAAGTTGATATTCAAGTGTGGCATTTGATTTTGGATGAAAAACATGTTTTGGGTATTTAATTTGGAGCAACCATCTGCAAGTTATTAATTATGCCATTTAATTAACCAAATTAAGGATTATTAAATAACATTAATTTTAATTGCCCAAAATGCAAAACAAAGTTGATAAACAGAAAGTACATTGAATTTGGACTGAAAAACATATTTTATTTGGGTTAATTGAATTAGGTATGAATTACTTATGGAATTAACCAAAATTAAGAGGATTTGTTTGAATTAGAAATTTGGATGTATTTGAAATAATCAAAACAGAAAACAAAAAGCATATTTGAAAAGTTCATGAAAATTTGCATCCGGATGCATATTTCATTTGCCCAAAAGGGAGTTGTGTTGACAAAGTTATTGAATTTACAACATTGGGGTTTATTCTGCCATTTTCTGAAAAAAAAAGAAAAGAAATTAGAAGCAGGAATTGTTTTTACACAGGGGGAGGAGAGACCCGCGCTGGCTGACAGCTGGGTCCAGCGCCACGGGGCGCTGACTGGCGCGGGGGGAAGCTGACGGGGCTGTGGCGCCGCTGACGGGCGGGGCCCGCCGCGCGGAGTGGCGGAGTAAAAATGCTGGGCAAATTTGCCCGAGCGGGGAATCGATCCTCCGCCCTCGCGGGGCGCGCAGAGGGAGCCAACCACTGGGCCACCTCGTGGTTTTTGTGGTACTACCGCGCGGAAGGTTTTTGAGGGATAACATGCGTGGTTTCTGAAGAAAACGCAGGCGCTGCTCGCTTCCTGACGGAGATCGGTCTGCAGCAGCATCGCTGAACCGTGAGCGATCTGGAGGGCGAAGCTGCAGCTCTAGGGTGGGGTGTGGGGCGTGCGGCAGGGGAGAGGGGTGCAGAGGTGTGCGTGAGCGCTGCCTGCAAAAACATGGGGAACCCAGCTCCAGGTCCACGACTTGCGCTGCTCGACGGAGTTCATGGCGGACAGTCAAGCAGCCATGGCTAGGGAGACCTCCAGCAAGCGATTGAACAAAGAAAAGGCGGGAATCGAACCGGGGACTCACCGTGGTGGTGCTGGGGTAGCCGGTCATGCTCGAGGAGGGGAGCCGGCCGCGAATTTCTCCGGACACGGCGGCTGCTATCATGACTCTCCCGTCCGGGTTCAGAACAGAGGAAAGAAACGAAAGGTAGGAGGGAGAGAGAGGGGAGATGGCGGCGGCAGAGGAGGGGAGGGGAGAGCATTAGGGTTAGGGTTGGGATCCGGCCTCGAGGGGGAGATAAAGGGAAGGGGAGCAGGGCACATGGGGGGAGGCGCTCGGTGACAGCGACATCGACCTCTCCCCCCGCGTCCGTACGAAGAAGACAGCGAACGTGGGCTGCTGGGCTTAGGTGGGCTGAGGAAAGAAAAAGGAGAAAGGCTGGGCTGGCTGCTTTTGATTTTTTTCTTTTTCACTTTTCTCTCTTTTTTTTGTAAAGGCTGAAAGGAAGAGAGAGATAGCAAAAGTGTTAGGGTTTTTCTTTTATAAATTATTTGTGTTAATTTTCAAAACAGAAATTAGAAGCAAAGTTAACATTGATTTCAAACTTTGAATTATTAGTTTGATGTTTAAATTGGTTAGTTGGATTTCCAAAGGAGGTTTGATTTTGGAATTTTTGGAATTAAACAAATGTTATTTAATAAGCTCAATCAATTATGAAAATATTAATTAATTTAATAGTTTGCAAGAATTTGATTTTTTTTTTAAACCCACAATTTGAAACATGCCCCTTAAGAAGGAAATGATTGGAAATTAAATTTTCCATTAGGGTTTTACCAAAAAGGGAAATTTTATTTAGCAGGCAATTTAAATACATTCAACTTCAAACCTTTTGAAAAACAATTGAGTGGTTTACTTGCAACTTTCAATTGGGATTTTTAGACAGGTGTGAAAGTTAAATTGTTTTGAATTATTCAGTTGTGATGCAAACATGGTGCAATGCAATATGATGCAGGGGATGCAAAACAAAAGAAAACAAACAACTTTCTAGCCTAAGGTAACACCCCAGGTGTTACAGACGACACCACTAACAAGGGATTGCACCCTCGCAATCCACCTGCTAACCCGGAAGGGGAAAGAAGTCCGACTATCGATTCTTCGTGCTTCCAGTTGATCTCCTCGACACCACTAACAAGGCTTCTTGCTCGGAGTGACGACGATGTTCTTCCACCAGGAATCTTCCGATGATCGAACCTATTAGGTTAAAGGCTCAGAAAACGTCCACCCACGTAGGATCCTAGCACTTTGAAAGATAGACAAGAGGGGGAGACTCCCAAACAATAAGATGGGAGGGAAAATAGAATGGAGATAAGGAGAAAACAAGAATCCTATTGAGATGTTTTCCAAAATAGTTTAGCAGAAATAGTTTTTTTTGACACTCTAGAAACAACGACCGTTAGCGAGATTATCCTACAGGCTTTGCGGACCCGTTGCTTCGATAACCATTCGTATCGAAACAATATCGGGAATCGGAACCAAGGCTCTGATACCATTTGTGACGCCCCGAGATCGGGCACTATGCAGATTTCAGCATTCCCGCCAAAATCCACATAATAAACGATTCCAGGTTGCCACTTGTGATAACATTACAATAGTTCACGAATAATCCACAACAACAACAGCAAAGATATATACAAGAGGACTCAAACGAGTCAGGGATACAACTGATACAATACAAAGATCCAAATAACATCGGAAGAAACAACATAGCGTCCGGCTACGGACAAGGTACAAATTGGACTAGGAGTCCTGAAGATAACCGAGAGCGTCCAATCCCTGCCCAGGCCAAGCCGGAGGGATTCCCAAGCTAACGTCGTCAGACTTCAAACCTGTTGACTGCAATATTGAATATGCAGCCACGAAAAAGGATTTGTGGGTCAGTACAGTTAAGTACTGGCAAGTGGATAAACCATACTCACAAGATACCGGCGTAGCCAGTCATCACAAGATACAAATACTTTGGGATCAACGGAAAGGAAGGGATTATTGCAAATAAGCGGCAGCGGGCTGCACTAACCAACTACAGAAACACTACAACTTCCGGCTAACAGAGAGAAGATAAGATAGCGTATCGGAACCAACTACAACTACTCACCAAACAATACCCATCCAATGTCACCCCCTACTAAGGAAGCAACCCAAGGATAACTCACACTGTTGGATTAATGATGTTCAACTTATTGTGTCAATAAGACTATTACTAGTCAAGTTATTATCATTAGGTGTAAGTTGTCTGAGTACTTGTTAGCCAGTACTTTCACCAAGTAATCCATAACCGCGGAAAACACGGCTTCTCGAGAAGATTCATCCCTGCAGGGTGTGCTCCAGTACCCGTACACACTCAAGCCACCAACTAAAACTCAGGTTGGCTTGACACGACCCAAACCATCTCTACAACCCATCCCCGGAGCCACGGAGCTATAAGGTCCCAGCCACGCAGCCGAATACTCAGCGCAGGTGTGCAAAACTCCCGCAGGACACAACACCCCGGCACTACAGGCCTCGCCCTATATGCATCATCATCATCATCAGTAACCAAGGGGGGCCAGCCCATTATGCAAGGAGCAAATGGAACACCCGAACTAAGTGTGGCTCTTCGGACAAGCTGCAGATCAGGTCTAAGTCGAGGGGGGTCCCATACTACCACCCGGATGCGGTGAGCACGCTCATCATGGATCAGTAGACAAGACTCTTTTCCTAGTTTCGACACCAGCCGGCTCCAAAACCCTAACCCGGGCCTCCTGCCGGTGCCTTAACATCAAATTATTATCGTTACCCCAAACATTAACATGTTGTTGATTGAATTGAAACCCAACTATCAAACTAAACAGGTGATAAGACGGACAACAAGACTTGAGCGCAAACAACACTAAGCATGCAACTACGACACGAGGGCCAACAGGGTAAACAAACAACAGTTAATAGGAAGTGGAAGGAAAAGGCTATATCATGGCTGCAAGATAAACATATAATAGGATCGAGACACAAGCATCGTATCAACAGGCTAGAATAAGAACAACGGAAAAGAATCGGTAACAAGTGATGAAAGGCAGCCATATGGCAGCAAGTGAGTATACTTGCCTGGAATCCCGCAAGGTAGCAGAACTTGTCGTTGCTCACGTCATCTCAACGTCCTATCCGGGAAGAAGCAACGAACCTCGAACAAACACCGGATGCAACAATTACTACTACGGCAAAAGATCCAGCATGATCCTATTTTATATGCATGACAGGGCAGGATGCAACAGGGGAAACAACTTAAGCAATTTAATCGGAACCGGAGTCCGGAGAAATAGGAATTGGTTCAAGTTGTTTATCTAACCATCGAGTTAAATGTTGTTTAGCATGGAAAACAATAAGGTAGATGAGTTAGGCAATTTAAATGGAAGGGGGCAACAGCTGGAAGTAATTAGCCCACACATTCCATATGTTGTCATATAGATGAACATGCATAACAAGATCTAAAATGCACAAGATAAGATGCAAACAGAGATATGAATGGCATGAACATGTTAATGACATGAAACTGATTGGAAAACATAATTTATTGGTTGAGAAACAATTTTTAATGAATTAGTTGAGCTCATTACCAAGATTAAATGCATTAAATAAGAGGTGAAACAATTATTCAATTTAAATGTTGCAAACCAGAAAACAAAGTTGATATTCAAGTGTGGCATTTGATTTTGGATGAAAAACATGTTTTGGGTATTTAATTTGGAGCAACCATCTGCAAATTATTAATTATGCCATTTAAGTAACCAAATTAAGGATTATTAAATAACATTAATTTTAATTGCCCAAAATGCAAAACAAAGTTGATAAACAGAAAGTACATTGAATTTGGACTGAAAAACATATTTTATTTGGGTTAATTGAATTAGGTATGAATTACTTATGGAATTAACCAAAATTAAGAGGATTTGTTTGAATTTGAAATTTGGATGTATTTGAAATAATCAAAACAGAAAACAAAAAGCATATTTGAAAAGTTCATGAAATTTTGATTGGGATGCATATTTCATTTGCCCAAAAGGGAGTTGTGTTGACAAAGTTATTGAATTTACAACATTGGGGTTTATTCTGCCATTTTCTGAAAAAAAAGAAAAGAAATTAGAAGCAGGAATTGTTTTTACACAGGGGGAGGAGAGACCCGCGCTGGCTGACAGCTGGGTCCAGCGCCACGGGGCGCTGACTGGCGCGGGGGGGAGCTGACGGGGCTGTGGCGCCGCTGACGGGCGGGGCCCGCCGCGCGGAGTGGCGGAGTAAAAATGCTGGGCAAATTTTCCCGAGCGGGGAATCGATCCTCCGCCCTCGCGGGGCGCGCAGAGGGAGCCAACCACTGGGCCACCTCGTGGTTTTTGTGGTACTACCGCGCGGACGGTTTTTGAGGGATAACATGCGTGGTTTCTGAAGAAAACGCAGGCGCTGCTCGCTTCCTGACGGAGATCGGTCTGCAGCAGCATCGCTGAACCGTGAGCGATCTGGAGGGCAAAGCTGCAGCTCTAGGGTGGGGTGTGGGGCGTGCGGCAGGGGAGAGGGGTGCAGAGGTGTGCGTGAGCGCTGCCTGCAAAAACATGGGGAACCCAGCTCCAGGTCCACGACTTGCGCTGCTCGACGGAGTTCATGGCGGACAGTCAAGCAGCCATGGCTAGGGAGACCTCCAGCAAGCGATTGAACAAAGAAAAGGCGGGAATCAAACCGGGGACTCACCGTGGTGGTGCTGGGGTAGCCGGTCATGCTCGAGGAGGGGAGCCGGCCGCGAATTTCTCCGGACACGACGGCTGCTATCGTGACTCTCCCGTCCGGGTTCAGAACAGAGGGAAGAAACGAAAGGTGGGAGGGAGAGAGAGGGGAGATGGCGGCGGCAGAGGAGGGGAAGGGAGAGCATTAGGGTTAGGGTTGGGATCCGGCCTCGAGGGGGAGATAAAGGGAAGGGGAGCAGGGCACATGGGGGGAGGCGCTCGGTGACAGCGACATCGACCTCTCCCCCCGCGTCCGTACGAAGAAGACAGCGAACGTGGGCTGCTGGGCTTAGGTGGGCTGAGGAAAGAAAAAGGAGAAAGGCTGGGCTGGCTGCTTTTGATTTTTTTTCTTTTTCACTTTTCTCTCTTTTTTTTGTAAAGGGTGAAAGGAAGAGAGAGATAGCAAAAGTGTTAGGGTTTTTCTTTTATAAATTATTTGTGTTAATTTTCAAAACAGAAATTAGAAGCAAAGTTAACATTGATTTCAAACTTTGAATTATTAGTTTGATGTTTAAATTGGTTAGTTGGATTTCCAAAGGAGGTTTGATTTTGGAATTTTTGGAATTAAACAAATGTTATTTAATAAGCTCAATCAATTATGAAAATATTAATTAATTTAATAGTTTGCAAGAATTTGATTTTTTTTTAAACCCACAATTTGAAACATGCCCCTTAAGAAGGAAATGATTGGAAATTAAATTTGTCATTAGGGTTTTACCAAAAAGGGAAATTTTATTTAGCAGGCAATTTAAATACATTCAACTTCAAACCTTTTGAAAAACAATTGAGTGGTTTACTTGCAACTTTCAATTGGGATTTTTAGACAGGTGTGAAAGTTAAATTGTTTTGAATTATTCAGTTGTGATGCAAACATGGTGCAATGCAATATGATGCAGGGGATGCAAAACAAAAGAAAACAAACAACTTTCTAGCCTAAGGTAACACCCCAGGTGTTACAGACTATTTATGCTCGATAGTGGGTTCATGCCTCCTTTGCATCTGTGCTCGAGTGACAGAAGCGTGACGGATGGAGGATGTGATGTTGCCATTAGGGAGAAAACAACGGTGTCTACTAGTTTACATCACACACTTTGCTTACTGCGATAATCTGTTGCTTGCAACTTAATACCCAATGTTTGTTCGGATGATATTCGGAGGGTGGATTATTAGACATAGATGCAGTTGGATGATGGTCTATTTATTTTGTTGTAATCCCGCATGAATTACATAGTAATCTTTATGTCTTGCATATGCACTACGGTGCATCCATCATTTAGGTCAATTGCCCAGCTGTAATTTGTTCACCACACATGTTATTTATCTTTCACGGAGAGACACCACTAGTGAACTGTGGACCCCGGTCCATTTTCTCATTCTGATAATACACACACTGCTTTCATACTATTTCTACTATTTTCATACTGTTTTTCTATTGTTTTCCACACCATACATTTAACCTCTCTATGTTCAGCAAAACCGATGAGATTGACAACCTTACTGCTATGGGGAAAAGTGATTTGATTGTGTTGTGTAGGTTCCGCGTTGCTTCTGAACCAGTAGTGTGCCCTGCCATCTCAGCTGCTTCAATCTTCTGAAGTTACTCTTTCCTCCTACTGGTCGATAAAACCTTGGTTTCTTTACTGAGGGAACACTGCTGCTGTGTTGATCATACCTTCCTCTTGGGGTCTCCCAACGAGTGCAAGATCTCCACCATAAGAGAGCTGCTTTATCCGGGCCAACATGGCGTCGCACACCCTTGAGTCGCCACGGGTGCGATCCATCCATTTGTTCTGGGTAGTCGGCAGCCGGTTGACGAAGGGGTCGGGGCCGATCTAGTGCCCCCCTTGTAGGTCCTCGGCGTAGAAGCCGGAAGCTGCCCGTTCTGGTCACGATGATGTCGCATCCGCACTTCACCAGTGGCCCCTGCGCCGCCTCCATTCCCCCTTCAGGAAGAACAACCGGACAAAGAGGTCGAGGTTGGGCCAGATGTCAAGTAGTTCTCACACAAGCTTACGAAATAAGCAAGGTAAGTCATGGAGTTCGGCCCCAGGTGGTGGATCTGGAGGTCGAAGTAGGTGAGAAAGGAAGAGACAAAGTTGCTTACATGGGGCACGAGGCCAGGTCGAGGTGCGTCAGGAAGAAGACCCGCTCGTTGGCTTGCGGGCTTGGGACGTTCTCGAACTCCGGCGGCGCGCGCAGAATGGTGCGCAAGTTCTCCGCCACCTCGGTGTTCGGGGAGCAGATGCGAGAGGTGACCGCCACCATCGAGGCCGGGCCGAAGTAGCCCATGCCTCGATAGTACCGGAGATCCTCTAGCGTCACCGTCGATCTGGCCCAGGCTCCCTTCTTGGGCGCACCGTCGGCAGCGGTGGCAGCGGTAGTAGCAGCCCTCCTCGAGCTCGCCATCGACTGGTTGATGGAGGAAGGAGCGGCGACGGAAGGAGAAGGCCCCGCGGCGGGAGAACGGAAGACGAGTCGCGCGAGGTGGCTCCCCGTGGCGGCCGGCGGTGGTAGCAGTGGAGAGGGCTCGAAAATAATGGAGGTGTACGAGGAAAGTCAAGTGCAAAGGGGAGCGGAGAAGACTAGAATAAAACCCCCACCCGTACTTATAGCGGGGGAGGAGTGACCGATGCACGACGTGTGACAAAACATCCGCCCACGATCCCCCACGTGGCGCGTAAACCGAGGGGTCATGGGTGGTGCACTGCAAATGATCTAGTGACGGTGCTATAAGCCATAAAGAATCCCAAACACAAGAAACGAAGCGAAGACATCGACTTTACTGCAGTCGCATACCCACGTGACCACACGCGTCATCGCCAACATCACTCGGGTGGATCATTACGTCATCTCCAGCCGGCCGCGTGGAAAACCCGAGGCGTCGCGCGACCAGCTGGCGGGAGAAGCCGGCAAAAACTAAGGAAACAGACGGAAGCTTCGCACCCGGTGCGCCGGCTCCAAAACTCCCACCTGTTTGGGGGCTAGTATTGGGGGGATGATCCTGGGTACATCGTGTGTATACACGCTTGATACCCAATCTCGTGCCAACGCCACCATTTGCTAGTTTTCCCCTTCTTTAAACACCATTGGAACACCTTTAGTGTTGTCGCGATTAACCCCACGATAGTGAAGGAGGGTCACGTGGAAGTGGTGCCCGCATGCTACCATGTGATGTTGGCACTGCGCGACGACGCACACGACGACGACTCCCTAGGCTTGGGCTGGTCTTTGGTGGCTTCGATCACCGAAATCGAGAAGGACTCCCCCGGCTTGATGGAGACCAACGTGGCCTAGACACAAATGGCCTCCTCCTCCTCCTCCGATGGCGCTTCCACCTTGCGAGCGTCTCAGAACGACACCTCCACCTCCCGTGTTGCCTCCTCCTCAAAACCGCCATCTACCTTGACGATGGCAAAGATGACAATGAAAGTGTGGATTGGGAAGCCCATAGGGACGAAGACCAAAAGGAGTAGGGCTTAGAGATGTTCATTTTAAATTCCATTCAAACTATCTTATACTCCGTCCGTGTCATATTAATTGTCTCAAAGTTGGATTAAAAAACACTAAAATATGTCTAGATACATCCCCTTTTGTCAAACTTAGAGACAATTAATATAAGACGGAGGGAGTAAAATATAACAAATGTTGAATGAAATTTTCAAGTGTTCGCGTTTCAAAGGTTTTTTTTATTTGGGGTACCGCTATGGGAATCATCCTAGAATGTGTCAGACAAGTGTCCGACACCTCGAGCGAACACAATTTAGGAGGTGCCAGATAAAAATTGGGGGTGTCGCTAGACATGACGATGAAACAGGCTTTCGTCACGCTTTATAAATAAAGCCCAACGGGCCGAACAGATACAATGTGATGAGGGGAACCTCTAACAAAATAGATCAACTAAAAAAAAGTAAGAACACAGAGATCCACACTTGCCACCGAGGTCGCCAGAACGAAGCAAAATGGCGGGGCACTGCGATATCTCCCCCAAGAAGGTAACAACGTTGTCACGTTGCCGACATCGATACCAAGGAGGTCAAGGTTTTCACCCGGAGCCCTAACGCGCGCGAGGGTATCCACAATATCTCCCCCAAGAGGGTAACGATACCCGCAGGTACCGCCACCATTGGCGCCGAAGCGCAGAGCTTTCGCTCAGAAGAACCTCGCACGACGTACGCACAGGCATCTCACCCGCTACCCTGAGAAGGATCTCCGAACCACGATTTGGGCACTGCTGACACCAACACCAGGAACCCCCGCCGCCCACTCCTCGCCATCCACACAACCCTAGGAGATAAACCATCAATACCTCCACGACGCTCGCCGCAGAGACGCCCGTGCATAACACCTTCCAGGGCCGCCTCCCCGGCATCCGCAACCTCCAACCAGGGAGCCAACAAGTTGTCGGGCATCCGAGGCGGCTGAGTGAGGCCGGCGACGGCACTAGGCTGATGAGGTAGGCGTCCGCAACCTATAGAAGGAGATCCGTCCTCCAACGCCAGAGGCGGTCGCCGACCGGACGCAGCAGCAGTGCCGGTCACAGATCAGCCTAGCAGGCCCAGATCAGGCCCGACTAGCTCCGCTGCCGCGCTGCAGGCCAAAGTCTCCAATGTCACCCTACAGACAGGCATCGGGAGGCGCACAACATCCAGGGCTCGTATAGCCTAGATCAGGCCCAATGATCCCAGATCTGGGCCGAGCAACTCCGTCCATGGCATCTCCCGCGTCCTCGTAGTGTTCCCGCCGCCGCCGCCGGAGCCGCCGAGAGACGTCGTCGTAGCCTTGAAGGCAACCCACCGGAGAAAAGTTGCTGCGCGGCCCACGCGCGGCACCTCAGGTGCCCGCCACCACACGAGCCCGCAAGATCCTTCAAGTCTCCACACCGCCACCGGACTGGCCGCACCATCGTTCCCCTGCGCAACACAGCGCCCTCGCCGGAGAAGTCGACCCGCGCCGAATTCCCGCACCGAGAGAGAAGAGAAGGGCCCCACCGCCGCTAGCGCCCGACCTGTGGCCGGCGACGCAACCCGGCGGCGGCAAGGGGAGGGATAGAGACGGAGGCGGCTAGGGTTCCCCCGTCGCCCGCGGGAGCGACGCGGGGGAACGAGCGAAGCAGACGTTGCTATCAGCACAACATTTTCGGTGCCGCTAGACACAGGGGCGGAGCCGGAATTTAGGTATGGGGGCGAGGCTTAGGCAAGTCAAAAAATTATTCGTTGTTCGGGCAAACTACTCTATATTTTTCCTTAAAACATTTCAGTATATGGCGTTAAAAATGGAAAAATCACAAAATGTGATGCTACATGTACAACGAAATTCATGCAATCTTTGTACCACACATAATCTCAGACTTCTCATGTCATCGAATAGAGATCGAGCCATACATACTTCAATCGTACATGAAATAATTATAATCACAAAACCAGAGCCTTAAACAGAATAACTAGGGGTCATAAATGCATAGTTTATTATCAACTTTTTTTATACTAATAGATGATATTGTTAGATTTTCAGCTAGCACTTTCTACCTTGTGTTAATGGAGAATTGTTGCTGATCTCGTCAGCAACTTTACTAGGCTGTCGGTATTTTGCATAAACTTTCTAAAAAATAATTGATCAAGTCTGTGTACAGAATTACCAACTTACCTTTAGATTGAGTGTTTGATCAGGTATAAGAGGTCAGCGTCCTATATGCTTGTGAGGCGGGGCATGCTCAACACTTCAACACGACATTGGCATGATAGCTCTTCACATCGTTTGAGATTGTGCAAGAGTCATTGCACATCCATCTGAGATTAGGGGGAAGATACGACTGGTCGGCCGCCGCAAACTGAAGACACGAAGTTACGGTAAAGGGAATCGAGCTCCTACAGAAAATCCTAAATTGAACTGGGCCTCTAAATGTACATATGCACATGTGGTAGGCACGGGCTTTGTATACTAATCACGTAATTAGCTGCATCAATAGGACCCTGCTTAGCATGCATTAAACACCCTAATACGTACACTAGATCATTAGGGGCCGTCTAGCCCCTGTTAGCCCCCGTTTGTCTCCGCCCATGGCTAGACATGCTCTTATATCGGCCTCTTGGCTTGTTGTTGTAACCTTAAGGGCCTCTTTGGATCAAAGGAATTTCATAGGAATTCTGGAGGATTTCAAACCATAGGAATTTTTCCTATGGAATGCCTTTGGATTGTAGGATTGACACCACCAAATTTCTAAGTAATCTATTCCTTTGCTCTCCATTCCATAGGAATCTCAACATGAGGTCCAACCTCTTTTTATTTTTTCCTTTGAGAAATCCAATGCACTCATACTCTATCTCTCTCTACTCTCTCTCCCCATTCCTGCAAAATTCCTGTGTTTATTTCCTGTGCGCCATCCAAACACATCTCTTACAAAATTCCTATGTTTTAAAATCCTGTAGGAATTGAAGTGCATGATATTGCAATCATTTGTTTTTCCTATTCCTATGTTTTGAAAATCCTTTGAACCAAAGAGGCCCTAAACTCCTCTTTAATCTTTATTAATAATCAATAAAAAATAGAGAAAGTTTTTGCCTTGTTTCAAAGAAGAAAGAGACGAGTCGAGTCGGTTGACTACTTTTCGGCGGACGTGAGAAAAAGAGATGTACGTGAAAGAGAGTCCCATATATACGCGGCGTGAAAACTAAACCGAACCTGTTACTGAAATAACCTATATTTTCTAGGAGAGAGAGAAAGAGTTACCGAAAACCTATTGCAGCCGAAGCGCTACATATTCCGGCGTGTTTCTTCTCGTGTGTTTTACTTTATACAGCATTATTACTTCGTCGTCTTCGGCCATCTCGAGCGTGCCAACAATGGTCGCGTCTATGGGGTGCATGGACGTTTCGGCGAAATCACAGCCCTCGCACGGTTTCGTAAGCAAGAATATGGCGTCCGCAGAGAAAGGCGGCCGTTCCAAATACCGTTCAACGCTGCTTATACTCGTCTTTCTCGTCTTCCTGGGTGTGTCGGCGTGGGGAATTCTCATCGAGGATCCTCAGTTCACCGTCCAGATGACAGGCTTAGGGGGACTCGATCCGTCGGGCCGCCCAACGGATGTCTCATCCCCGACCTTCAATCTTACCATCCACGTCGACAACCGTAACGACATACGGCGGTTCTGCCGGAGGAACACAGAGATAGCGCTGTTTTACAATCACATGGCCGTCGGATGGGGCGAATTGCCCGCCTTCTGCGTGGGCAGGTGGTCGACAATGGACCTCAACGTTTCCTTGACACATGGAGGCGTCTTCTTGTCTCAGAGGCTGCGGGACAGCATGGCTTCTGACATGCACGTCGGGGAGTTGGAGTTGGGCGTTGAGCTAAAGCAGATCCATCCGGAGGACAGCCCCCGGCCGTGCTTTCAGTCGTGTGCCGTCAAGTTACGGGAGCTCGCGAGTCCGTGCAAAACGTCTTGTCTTGAGGAAACTATCAGCTGAAAAGCATCTTTACGGGAAAAACTAGTACTCCCTCCGACCCGAATTAATGGTCGGAGGGCTAGCCAAGGCTTAGGCAAAATTTTGGCTAGCCCTCCGACCATTAATTCGGATCGGAGGTAGTACGTGTAGATGCAGTTATGTTTTATTAAAAAATGTGAAGTCTTTGATTTAAACTTGAGCTGCATATGGAAACTGGAACAGGATCACACCGATTATGTTTACAGTTTGTAACTAGAATAGGATCACACCGATTATATTTCGCTGTTTCTCTTTTTTATATCCCACGAATGAGATCCAAAAGACAAAATACAGCAGCACACAAAGGGCTACGTGCTCCCCTCTCGCTCCCTGCCATCGGCTACTCTGGTCCTAGCGTCCATAAGCTCACGCGGGCAGGCACTCTGGCACCGGCTCCCATCCCCACCACTCCCCCATAAGTTCCCCTACTGCAGGTTCCGGCTCCCCGTGAGGTCAGGTGCGGGCAAAGACCTACGACGGCAGCCGGTGAGCCCGGGATCTACGGCGTCAGGATGTCCTGAAGCGTGCTGTTGGATAATGTTGTGTAAACCGCATGTGCTAATCTATAAAGCATATCTATGTAGTTGTTCTTATCTCCCTAAACCTCCCCCTATAATATCTCTCTATTTGTAACAACTGTGTCGTTCGGCCCTATATCAACACATAGGCATATCGAGGCCAAGGTATCGCTTCCGATCTTTTACATGGTATCAGAGCAGCCTCTTCCGTGACATCGACAACAACTACCGAAAAACAACCAAAACCAATCTCCAACAAAAACCCAATACCGATCTCTGAATACCTACCATGGCCACATCTGCATCGCCGCCGCACGGCCTCGGCCAGCCTCCATCGGAGAAGCTGACGAGGGCGAACCATCTGTTGTGGAAGGCCCATGTCATTCCGGCGCTACAGGCGCACGGATGCTCGGTCTACTCGATGGCAAGGAGGCCTCGCCGCCAGAGTTCCTGGTGGTGGAGAAGGAGGGCAAGCAGTCCAAAACAGAAAACCCAGCCTATGACGTCTGGATCGAGCGGGATCAGCGTGTTCTCAGTTATCTTCTCAGCTCGCTCTCCACCGACATCCTCGCGCAGATCATCAGTCTAGAACATGCAGCAGAAGTTTGGGCACTCATCAATCAGATGTTTGCATCCAAATCCAAAGCAAATAGAAGAAGCCTTCGCGATGGACTCTCAAACACCAAGAATCTCAATATGTACGCGGATTAGTACGTCTCCAAGATGCGCGGCTTTGCCATTGAGCTCATCGCTGCCGGCCGCGACGTGGAAGATGAAGAACTTGTTTAGTTCATACTTATGGGCTTGACGAAGAATACAACGGTCTCATTTCTGCCGTGAACGCCATGGATTCTTACTCCGTGAGCGATCTTCATGGCCTGCTTGCCGCCCACGACACTCGACAAGAGATGCTAACTGGATCTGGCCAAAAGGGTTTTGAATCCTCGGCCAACATCGCGAATCGCAGGTGACTACAAGAAGAAGAAAAAACCGCGAGAAGAAGATCGCGATGCCCTTGGTGATCGCGGTGGCTGGGCGGTCCATGGAGGTGACCCTGGCGCCTGGCCAGCACCTGGAGGCAACGGATCCGTCAACTGGTCATCACCTTGCCTGGCACGGCTCTGGTGGTGGTGACCGTGGCGGCTGGAACACCCACGGCGGTGATCGTGGCGGCTGGAACGCCCACGGTGGTGACCGTGGCGGCTGGCCAGGACATGGAGGCAATGGATCTGGCGCCAGCTGGACCAGGACATGAGGGTGGTGATCATGGTCACCGTGGTCCACCTCCGGGCTGGCATGGACCCCCGGAGCTGGCTTGGACAAGGCGGTGGCGATCGTCCACCGCAAGGAGGCAACTGGCGCCAAGAACGCGGCGGTGACCTGCGGTGATCACGGTGATCGCATGTCCTCCAAGTACAACGATGTGGACTGCCAGATCTGCAAGAAACACGTCATCCTGGCACATGAATGCTGGTGGAGATACGCCAGCGACAGCAAGCGCGAGCGTGAGCGCACACCACCCGAGAAGAGTGCCAATGTGGCTGCTCATGCCTATGGCATTGGCACCAACAGGTATCCCGACACGGGTGCGACCGACCACATCACCTCCAACCTGCAAAACTTGATGATCCATAACAAATATCCTGACAACGACAAGGTACACACGGCCAATGGAGAAGGTATGCATATTAGTCATGTTGGTCATTCATGTATTAAAACCGAAAATCGTGATCTCCATCTAGACAACATTATTCATGTTCCTTGTGCAACAAAAAATTGTCTATCTGTTCATAAGCTTGCTCTTGATAATGATTCATTCCTTGAATTTCACCCGTGGCATTTTTTGATAAAGGATCGCATAACCGGGAGAATTCTTCTTAAGGGGAAATGCGAAGGTGGTCTCTATCCCATCTTGTCATCAACCTCTACCTCCAACGAAGCTTTTGTTGCCACCAAGCCCTCTGCAGAAAGGTGGCATCATCGATTAGGTCATCCATCAAATTTAGTTGTTCAACATATTCTCAATAAGTTTTGTCTTCCTTATGAGAAAAATACTAGCCTAAAAACTATTTGTGATTCATGTCAAAGAGCTAAAAGCCATCAATTGCCATAGCATATTTCAATAAGTGTATCCACATTGCCTTTACAACAAGTTTTCTCGGATGTTTGGGGTCCTGCCTCCAATTCTGTAGGAAGTCATAAATACTATGTGAGTTTCATAGATGATTTTAGTAAGTTCACGTGGATCTACTTAATCAAAAAGAAGTCTGATGTCTTTTAAGTCTTTCGAAATTTCATGAATCTAGTTGAGAGGGAATTCGATAGAAAAATCATCACTATCCAAACAGATTGGGGAAAAGAGTATGAAAATCTTCATCCCTTTTTTCAGTCACTTGGTATCACACATCATGTATCATGTCCTCATGCACATCAACAGAATGGATCAGCTGAACGTAAACATCGTCACATAGTTGAAGTTGGTCTCTCTTTACTAGCTCATGCTTCCATGCCTTTAAAATTATGGGATGAAGCCTTTCTCACAGCCACATATTTAATCAATCTCGTGCCTAGTAAAGTCATACAAAATTTCACACCTGTTGAACGTCTCTTAGGAGTTCCACCAGATTATACTCATCTTCGTGTTTTTGGTTGTGCCTGTTGGCCCAATTTACATCCCTACAATTCTCAAAAATTATCCTTCCATTCTAAGCAGTGTGTGTTCATTGGCTACAGTCCACGTCATAAAGGGGTGAAGTGTCTAGATATTTCTACTGGACGTGTTTATGTGTCTCGAGATGTTGTTTTTTATGAGAGTATTTTTTCGTTTGCCTCTCTACACCCTAATGTCGGAACTCTTCTACGCCAAGAGATTATACTCCTTCCTAAACATCACACTTCCTATCACGAGGGTACAAATACAAATGATCATATGACTAACAATGTAACCCCCGTTTATACTTCCAGTAATGTGTAGGCCCCTACTGAAAATTTGGAGGAAAATGATCAAGAAACGAGCCCAAACGGAGCTGCAACAACTTCTGATTTCATGTTGGAAAACGACGCGCCGTCACGCATCAATCCCGTGGCTGATTCTCTGCATCTGTCAAGCGCTGGATCCGATGTCGATCCCCCTGTCTGCAGCGATCCCGGGGTCCCTGGCAGCGGTCCACCCCGCGCATATCCGCGCAGATCTGCCCCGCACCAATCATCGCCTGCGGCCCCCAACATCAGCGAATCCAGGGCTGCCACGCCGACGCCGATCGGCTCTACTGGTCCCGTGGGGCCTGTCGCCGTTGGATCCTCTGCGGGAAATCCCGTGCACAACCACGGGTCACAGGGATCCGCTGCTCCTGATCAGCTGCAGTAGCAGCGTGGATCCCGTGTGACTCCTCTCGCTGCAGCTCCTCCTGCGGCACGCACGAGATTTCAAAAGGGTATCAAACAGCCTAAAATTTGGACAGATGATACTATTAGATATAATTTTTTTGTATGCACTGCAGGAGAACCAGCCCATTTCCAGGCTGCCTTGGAAGATCCAAATTGGCGTCAAGCAATGGATGATGAGTATGATGCACTTATGAAGAACAAGACTTGGCACTTAGTGCCATCTCACCTCGGTAACAAAAATTTAATCGACTGCAAGTGGGTATTTCGCATAAAGAAAAATCCAGATTGTTCTATAGAAAGATACAAAGCTCAATTAGTAGCAAAAGGGTTCAAACTGAGGTTTGGAATAGACTATGAGGATACTTTTAGTCCTGTTGTTAAAGCTGCCACTATACGACTTGTTTTTTCTGTTTCTGTGTCTCAAGGTTGGGATTTACGTCAGCTCGATGTCAAGAATGCGTTTCTTCATGGTGTTCTGGAAGAGGATGTTTACATGAAACAACCCCCTGGGTATGAAGATGTGAGCATGCCCCATAACGTGTGCAAACTTGACAAAGCCCTGTATGGCCTTAAGCAAGCCCCAAGAGCATGGTATTCTCGGTTAAGCACTAAGCTCCAAGAATTGGGGTTCTCTCCTTCCTTAGGGGACACATCCTTATTTATTTACAATCAGTCACATATCACCTTTTATGTTCTCATATATGTGGATGATATCATAGTTACTGGCTCATCATCTCAAGCTATCTCCACACTAGTTCATGATCTCAATAAATATTTTGCTATTAAATATCTTAGCAACTTACATTTCTTCTTGGGTATTGAAGTCAGAAAAATTCAAAATGGTCTTGTTCTTACACAAGAGAAATATGCATCCGAGTTGCTTGCCAAGGTGAGGATGAACCAATGTAAGGCTTTCTCAACACCATTATCTGCTTTAGATGCCTTGTCTCTTCATCAAGGTAATCCATTAGGAACTGAGGACAGTACCAAATATAGAAGTATTGTAGGTGGATGACAATATCTGACATTGACAAGACCTGATATTTCCTTCTCAGTAAATAAAGTGTGTCAATTCTTACATGCTCCTACTACAGTACATTGGACAGCAGTTAAAAGAATTCTTCGTTATGTCAAGGATACAATTAGCACCGGCATTACTTTCAGGAAATCCAAATCCACTTTGGCTAGTGCCTTTTGTGATGCAAATTGGGCAGGGTGCATAGATGACAGAAGGTCCAAAGGAGGGTTTGCTGTATTCTCTGGACCTAATCTCATTTCTTGGAGTGCCAGAAAACAAACCACAATCTCTAGATCAAGTACAGAAGCAGAGTACAAATCACTGGCTAATGCAACTGCACAAGTAATATGGGTTAAAACTATTCTTAAGGGGCTCGGGATAAAAATCAAGGAAACCTCCTGTTTATGGTGTGATAACATGGGAGCTACTTATCTTTCTGCTAATCCTGTCTTTCATGCACGTACAAAGCATATAGAAATTGACTTTCATTTTGTACGAGAACGAGTGGCTCATAAGTTACAAGAGATCAAATTCATCTCATCCAAGGATCAAGTTGTAGATGGCTTCACTAAGCCCTTACCAACAAGACACCTAGAGGCTTTTAAGCATAATCTAAATTTGTACAAGTTTTGATTAAGGGAGGGTGTTGGATAATGTTGTATAAATCGCATGTGCTAATCTATAAATCATATCGGTGTAGTTGTTCTTATCTCCCTAAACCTTCCCCTGTAATCTCTCTCTCTCTCTCTTTGCAACAACTGTGTCGTTCGGCCCTATATCAACATGCAGGCATACCGAGGCCAAGGTATCGCTTCCGATCTTTTACACGTGCGACCAGCCGATGGTCTTGGGACTCATCTCGTCGTCCCCATCTTTGACTCGCTCTCGTCGTCCCCATCTTTGACTCGCTCTGTTAGTTTGGAGCCACACTTGTCGGAGCAGTCTAGGGCGGCGGCTGAGGCTGCGCCGGTGATCTGGCGGTGGAGCCTCACGGACGTGGCCATGCGCAAGACTGGTTGGTCTAGAAGCCCAAGCCTTCCGACAATACGCTTTGGTGTCGTCGTAAGGCTGAGAGGCGTGCGACAGGTAGCCCACCCAGGAGATCAGTGGAGCCGGCCATGGAGGGGCTCTACTTCAACTTCATGCGCAATAGGAACTAAGAACGATTGTACCGATGATCATGTTTACTTCCGATGCGGTGATGAGGGCCACGAGGCCAAGGCGCACAAGAGGTCGCGCAGCCCTGAGTCGGAGGAAGAACCTTTTCTTTGAGTGGTCACCGGGGGGAAAGACCCCACCTGAATTTTCATTTATAGATACGAGAAAGCCCTATTACAACTTTCTTGTGTTTTTTTACAGGAGGAGGGGAAGACCGCGGGGGGGGGGGGGGGGGGGGGACCCTTGGCAGCCTGACATTCCATAGGTTTGCTTCATCACAGCACATCTTGAGCAAAAGTGGCAGGCTGGGACGTTGCTCACGGAAAGCCACCGCATTTCGATGCAGCTAGACCGACCAGCAGTAGAGGAGGGTGAACGTGGCCGCCGTTGCCGGCGGGACAGCCGCAGGGGGCTGTACGAGAACATCTCACGCACGTCGGCATTGTCGGGAAAACTAAAGCTGACCTGAATCCAGAAGCTGGCCGCAAAGTCGCACCCAAAAAGGATATGGTTGGGGGTCTCCTCTTCGGTACCACAGATGGGCAGGAGGCATCCTCAGATGAGGATGTTTTTTTCCTTCGTAGCTCACTCCTAGCTTGGATCCCGGCCTTGGACAGTAGCCAAGAGAAGAACTGAACTTTAGATGGGGCATGGTTTTTAGAGGCAAACTCAAAACCTAGGGAGAGGACGCCGCCCCAAGCACGCAGCTTGTATAAAGCTCCGGCGTGCAGTGATCCATCCTTTTTCTGGCACTGGAGCAACGCCCGAGCGTCCGCAGTGTTAGTCAGGGTTACTGGGCCAAGAAGGGAAGAGAGCATGTCCAGCTGCCACTCACCGGCAGAGGTAAGCCTAGGGACCATGGCTCGTTGCCCACCGCGTCCCAGCACAGCGGCCACCGATGCTTCGACATCCAGGGAGTGAGAGAACATGGCGGGCATTTGCAGGTACAGAGCACCGCGAGTCAACCAGGAGTCACGCCAAAAGGCCATGTGTAGGCCGTTTCCGACTTGGGAGCTCGAGACGGATCGATACAACGACATGAGGTCATCTCCAGCGGGGGTGCTCATTTGGGGACAAATTTTGTGTCCGTTATGTCTTTTTGAGCAGCCGTCCGGGGCCAGCGGACACGTCCAAATGGTAGTGCACCCAACGGCGGTGCCTATTTTAGAGACTTGTCCGGTTTTGCTTTTGCTTTTTTTTTTTGATGAAGCTAGTCGTCGCGCTGTATCTCCATGGCTCCCGCACTACTACTCACGACGGCAGTGCCCAATGGCGCCCGCACTCCGCTGGACGCGCCGGCCGCCCGTCCCGCGCGCCGCCCGGCGAGCTCGCGGCCTCCCCGTCCCGCTGCCCGGCGAGCTCGTAGCCGCCCCGTCCCGCCCCGCGCGCGTCCCCGGCGAGCCTCGCCGCCCGCGCGCCTCGCCGCGCCTCGCCGCCCGCGCGCCCGCGGCCGCCTCGCCGCTCGTGGCCTCCTCGCACGCCCGCGCGCGCCGAGCTCGGCCTCTGCGGCGCCAGCCGCCCCCGGCTACTCGACCCGTGCCACGCCGAGCAGGCCACGGGCGTACGGCATCCATGGACGCCCGCAAGGAGGTAGTACGAGCTTCCTCCAATACCTTCCCGTAGGCGTAGCTAGCTAGCTTTGCCTGTCTATGCTTCCTTCTTATGTTTCCTGGAGCTATCTTTGTCTGGATTTCTCAGAGCGCTGCCCGTGGCTGATTTCCTGCAGGAGCAGAGGGGGGTGCCGTGGGTTGGATGACGGTGCCGACCTTCGGGGACTGGGACATGAAGAACGGCCCCGTGCCGGACTACTCCATGGACTTCTCCAAGATCCGCGAGATGCTCATTTGGGGACAGGTCGACGGCGAGCAAGGTGAGCTGGGTGGGCGCGAGGCGACCTGTCCCCTGCTTGCTGGGTGGGCGGCGCGCGACGAGCTGGGTGGGCGCGAGGCGAGGTGCGGCGAGCTGGGCGGGCGAGCGAGGTGCGGCGGGCGAGCGGCGACCGGCGAGCTCCGCGAACGCCACCGGCCGGTGCGCAAAAAAGAAAGAGGAGAGAGAGTGGGTGGGTGCGTAGGTGGGGAGAGAGAGAGGGGCTGACATGTGGGGTGGGCTCGTATTTGCGTGGACAGAAACGCGTCCGCGGACTGTCCGAGGCTGCTCAAATCTGACCCAAATTTGGGTCAGATTTGAGCAGCCTCGGACAGAAAACGGACCCAGGCCTGAGATGAGCAGCCCCGCTGGGGCCTCGTTTTGTCCGGGGCTGATCAAATCCGGCCCGTCCGGGGCAAATGAGCAGCCCCGCTGGAGATGTCCTGAGGGCATCCAAGTGCTTCTAGTGCGGCCCCAGCAGATGTCTTGCAGCATGGTTAGACCACACCCACCGAGGCCACGGCGCGTCAACCTGGTTGTGTGGGCGGTGAATGAGCTTGAAATGGAGGCACTCATTTTTTATCACGAGGCTTTTAAGTCTGACACCACCTTCCTTCTTGGGCCGGCAGACCACGCTCTAGGATACCAGGCATCTCGCGCCACTCGGTCTGTCCTTCATGTTCTAAAGAAAAGCTCAACGCAGCCCCTAGATTCGCATGGAGAAGAGTCGGAGGTAACTCGACCGCGCCCATGGAAAAGGTGAGGCGTGTCGAATAGTCATCTCAACAAGTCCCTCGGGTGAACCGATAGGGTTTCGATTAGGATAACGTGTAGGCGCTGGTGACAATCGTCGGCTAACAGGGGGACGATTTACCCAGGTTTGGGGCCCTCGTAGAGGTAAAACCCTTACTCCTGCTCTTGTCGATCTTTATTATCAATAGATCGGTTACAATGGGGGGGTGCTCGAGTCAAGAGTACGGTCTCGATCTCAAGGCTTTGATGATGCGGTATTGTTTGGTCCCTCTCCCGGTGGTTCTCTTGGCCTTATATAGGTGGCCGGGTCTCAAACCTTATCCGGGGGGTTACAAACCCTAGTTTTAGGACGGTTACAAGTTTCCTTCCTTGACCCGCAAGGCTTTGCGGGTGGGCCTTGATTGGGCCTTCTAGAACTGTTTGAGGCACCTCTTCTTAAGCTTAGTTCTTGGGCCTTGGACCGGGTAGCCTCACCCGATAGGTCCAGGATTCATCCCCTCGTCAGGGAGCATGTCGAGCACCGCATTGAGCAGGGTGACCCTGCCGTATGAGGACAGAAGAATCACACACCATCCGGAGAGGTACCTGTCGACCTTAGCAATCAGCTGGGAGAAATGCGATAGGTTGAACTTCCCGGCAATGAGCGGGAGACCGAGGTATGTTTGAGGGAAACCTTCCACCCGGCAGCCAAGCGCGGCAGAGACCTCGCGAGCTCGTCGCCACCTACGTGCATCGGCACGAGGGTGCTTTTGCTGAAGTTGATTGTGAGACCAGTCGTAGCAGTAACCATGTCCAGGAGCTCTTTCAGACGTCTGGAAGTAGCGCAGCTGGGCCTCATAATGATGAGGGTGTCATCTGCATATTGGAGTACCGGACATGGCTCACAATCGGAGAGGGGGTGGCACAGCAGGGGGTCGTGGGGGATGAGTCTTTGGATGACATCCCCGACCAGCGGGAACAAGTATGGGAACAGGGGGTCCCCCTGTTGCAACCCGCGTTTGCAATCAATCCACGGTCCCGACACCCCATTCAGCAGAACAACAGACCGAGAGGACGTGAGGATCATGTCCATCTAGTCGCACAAATATCGGGGAAGCCACGGGCCAACAAAATCTCCCTCAGGCTCCTCCAGTCAATGGAATCGAAAGCTTTGGAGAAATCCAGTTTCAGGACTAGGGTAGGGGCCTTCTTATTGAAGCAGCATTGGACCAATTCAGTCGCAAAAAGGAAGATTTTGAGATGCTCCGTCCCGAAAGGAACCCGCACTGGTTCTCATCCACCAGCGCCGTGATCTGATCCTGGAGGTGCGAAGTTAGGGTTTTGCAGACAATCTTGACAGAGAAGTTCTGGAGGGAAACCGGGCGGAAAGAGCTTTGGGGCCAGGACCCCGTGAGCTTTTGGGAGGAGGACGATGTGCGCCCTGTTAACGACGCCGAGCTAGGCTTTTCGCCTGTGGACAGCAGTGAACAGCCGCAGCATGGCAGGCTGCACGGTCTTCCAGGCTGCCCGGAGAAGGAGGGCCCGAGCCCATCAGGCCTAGGAGAGCTTGTCCGATCCATCCCGTAGATCGCAGCTTTAATCTCCTTCGCTTCAAACGGGGCCACAACGGATGGCCCTTCAACCCGGGGCGCCCCCCCATATAGCCGGCCCAGTTCGAACCCCCAGCTGGTTGGCCTGGCCTGCCCGAGCAGCTCCTTGTTGATGTTCAGGAGGATAGCTTGTTTTGCCCGTCTGGTCCTAGATGGTCACTCTATCGACGATGAGCTCGCGGATCTGGTTCCCGCGGAGGCGTTGCGATGCCCGCACATGGAAGAACCTCGTGTTCTCGTCCTCTTCTTTCATGACCCTCATCTTCCCTCGCTGCTTCCGGTGCGCTGCGGCGTGGAACACCTGTCGGGGGGCTACCCTCGGGTAGGGCAAAGCCTGGTACGGATTGGTGTCCAAGGACTGGATACCGAGATGAAGTTAACCGGGTTGGGAACCCGGACCGAGTGAACGATCTCGGTAAGAGGTAACAAGGGTGACATGTTGCAGGTGGATGCTCCCTGGGTTATCCGAGATACACTTGGAGAATCCGGGATACATGAAGAAATAGCTATCTCAGAGCAAGGTCAAAGAGTAGGTGAAATCCAGAAGATCACGGGAGAGTATGCGCGTGCGGTTGAACTTACAAGACGAATAATGTAGAAACGTACATGGGCACAATGCAGGGTATGGGCGAGGCCATGTCCTGTCTCTGACAAGGGGAACATGACACGCAGCGGATACGGAGGAGGAGACTTTTGGCACCGTGTCAGCAGGGGTTCGCTACGGCATAGTGATATCCGCTTAACCCTGTACGCCATTTCAGTGGCCACCAGTATATAAGGTGTCCACACCCCTCCTGCGCGAAGGACGAGACTACTGGTTGCCATTTACACTTCCTTAGAGAGAAAGAGACAGAGAGAGCTTCTTCTTCCCATAGCTAGGAGAGGTCGAGGAGCACCATTATAACTCCGTTACCCACTTATATTCATAGAAAAGCAGGAGTAGAGGTCTTACCTCCTCACGAGGGCCATGAACCTGGTTAGATCCTGGTGTTTGCAGTGTTATGAGCGCACCTCTTGGTGTGCAATCCCTCCCCGGATACCTACAGTGGCCATCAGCCCCGTATCTTAAAACATCCTATGGCATCTGTCTTTATCTCACCACGACAATTGGCGCCCATCGTGGGGCCAGCAGCGGCGCTGGCTGGGGTTTTCATCCAGACGGAATATTTTCTTCCTTCGGGCAAGCACTTAGTTTGTGGCCTCGTTCCCAGATTTGGCTCGTTCGATTTTGTCACCGACAACTCCGGCAATTTCGGTGGCAAGGCGATTACCACTGCCGGATCCGTCATCGGCTTCGGCACTCACCTGGTGTACGTCGCCACTGAGATCATCCACGGGGTACCCGGAGAAGGTACTTGTCGCTGCGGATCCTCCTGCAGTCTGCGCGGTCCGCGACTGGTATGTCGATCGCCTCACGGACAACGTGGAGGTGATGGTGATCTCGCCTGCTACTGAACAGGGAATGGTGCGGCCAGTGAAGGTGACGCCAGTGCTAGGATACCTTGGGTGCCGCGCAAGCCATTGGTAAAGGCCGAGAATCAACCAGGCTACGTGGGTTCCTCTACTTCGACAGCAAGGCCAGCTCCATTCCAGGACATCATTAAGAAATTGACTGTGCCATTGGCTACCTTGTATGGATCCGTCACTGGCGTAGACGCAGCTGGAGGAGCAGTGGCAGGCCATGCTGGCTGAAGCCGTCGAGATGTCTCGAGCCAGGCAAAATTTCAATCACGACCTTCTAGAGTACAACAAGGCTCGTGGTTTTACTACCATTGGAAGAAAACCTAGTCGCTTAGATGTTGTGCGGAACCGAGGCCGAGATCTCGGTGTCGTGATAGCTAGAGATGGTAAAGCTAGAGCTAGTAAATATGCTAGTATTGTCTTGGTAGGTAGGCCAAATTATAGCTCTCCTGCTAAAAATCTTAGAGTTGGAGAGGCAGCTGCTGCCGAGTTGCCAAAATTGCCCGGTGAAGCTCGCGCTAGGCAGCCAGACCGGGTTAATGAGCTTGATTTTGAGGCTAGAAGGCAAAATGAGGCTTACCGGAAGGCGAATACGGGAGTGGATGCTTCTCAGGTGGTTCACTCCCATGGCAGGAAATCTAGTGGCCAGGCCTCCTCGCCCCATGTCGGTGATGGGCGAGCCTGGAGTGTGAACTCCGGGAACAACAAGCAGATGCAATTGTATGACTTGGCTGGTGCCAAAAAACAGTTAGCTGTACAGGACCAGGCTGGGCAAGAGCATGTCGGTCAAGGTGTCCATGGTGCCACCCGAGTTCAGCAGGCTGGGCATGATCGCAACCGAGATATTCCACCTCGGTACCCGGCAGCCAACCCGGTTCAGCAGCAGCCCGAAGGCCAAACCGTCCACATCAACTCTCCATGTGCAAGCAGAGAGAAGAGGAGACTAACCGAGATTATCTGACTCGGTGGAGCACTGTGAGGAACACCTGCGAAGGGGTGAATGTGTCCCAAGTCATTGCTTGATTTGCGCAAGGGTGTAGGCATGGCAACATGCTTTGGCAAAGGCTGCAGAGGGAGATGCTACAAACTCTCGCCGATACAATATGGATTGCTAATATGTATGCTCTGGGAGATCCGACACAACCTGTGCTGAACTCGGTTGAGCCGAGTAGAAGATATCCCGGTAATAATGGTGCCGGATCCTCCAGGCGGAAAGACCGCCAGGATTTCCGGAACAAGAGAAGAGATGATAGGTCGGATATCCGGTATGGCTCAAACCATGTTGTTGCGGTTGATCCGGATCAACCCGATGCCAGCAACAGCCAAAGGCAGAAGAACACTGGTCCCCAGTATGGCAAAAACCATAACAACAAGAAGCAGTGGAAAGACCAGAAGAAGCCATGGGATGATCAACAGAGATTCACCATCGAGATGATGAGGGCTGGGCCGTGCAGCTACCACACTCACATCCGGGTAGGCCATCTAACCACACTACCCGACAGTGCAGCTGGTACGACCGGATCAAGAGCAAATGCTTTGGCCAATTTCCTCCTCGTCCACCTTTGCCGCTCACAGGTTCAAACATTCAACCCATCGGAGCAGCAGCCCCGAGACCGGAGGATAACTAGAGGAGGCCGAAGAATGTGAACCAGGTGGTTCAAGGAGATCGCAACAACAACCGCAACAATAACAATGCTGGCGGCAGAGGCCAAAATGATTACCATGAGCACCAATAGAGATATATGGTGCTCATCACTGAGCCAAACGACAAGCAGAGGCTGCGAAGGCACGAGATCATGCCTAACCCGTGCAATTATGCTCTAGTGCTGGACCCAACTTTCATCGGGCCCGAGATCAATGTGAAGTTCACCAATGTGCTCATTGGCAATGGAAGCATCATAAACATCATGTATTGGGACACGATGGTGAATTTGGGACCCACCAAGAACATGCTTCATCCTAGCCGGACTACCTTTCATGGTATTGTTCTAGGAGTATCATGTGCACCTATGGGCAAAGTGTGGGTTGATGTGCTTTTTGTTATTTCAGAGAACTATCTTACCGAGTACTTGCAGTTCGAGGCGGTTGATCTTGAGAGTCCTTATCATGCTCTACTCGGCAGCCAGCCCTGTCCAAGTTCATGGCCCCCCAACTCATGTGGCCTATCTTAAGATGAAGCTCCGGGGTCCCAACAGAATCATCACCATCTCGGGTGATTACAAGCTCTCTCTGGAGTGTGCATCTGCTGGATCTCGGTTGGCCAAGTCACTAGTCATTGCTACTGAGAAGAAGAAGATCCATGAGGTGGTGGCTATGGCTCAAGAATCTCAACTCGGCATGCCTGGGATGACCAACCCGCACCAGAGCGCCACATTCCAAGCCTCCAAGGAGATCAAGAAGGTGCAGATTGACCCGGAGTTCCCCGAGCGTGAGGCCATCATTGGTGCATCGTTGTAGGAGAAATAGGAAAGCGAGCTCATCCACTTCCTCCGTGAGAACCGGGATGTCTTTGCATGGTCAAACCAGGACCTGCCAGGTGTCCCGAGGGAGTAGGTTGAGCACTCTTTACATGTGAGACTGGATGCTAAGCCTGTGAAGCAGATTCCGCAGCGCTTTGCTGAAGAGAGAAGGAAAGCAATAGGTGACGAGATCACAAGGCTATTGGCAAGTGGATTCATCATGGAGGTGTTGCACTCGGACTGGTTAGCTAACCCAGTCCTGGTAGAAAATAAGAAAGATGACCCAATGGTGGCTATAGTGTGGCGTATGTGTATCGATTACATGAACCTGAACAAGGCGTATCCGAAAGATCCATTCCCGCTAACCCGGATAGATAAAGTGATCGACTCCACGGCCGGGTGTGAGTTGTTGTCATTCATTGATGCTTACTCTGGTTTCCACCAGATACCTCTAAACCCAGCTGATCAAATAAATACTGCCTTTATTACCCCGTACGGGGCTTATTGCTATCGTGTCATGTGTTTTGGGTTGAGAAATGATGGTGCCACTTACTAGAGATGCATGCGGAAATGTTTGCATGAGCAAATTGGCAAGAATGTGCAGGTATATATGGATGATATAGTCATCAAGACCAAGGAGAAGCACACACTCCTAGATGATATCCGAGATACTTTCGCAAACCTACAGAAGTATCGGCTGAAGCTGAACCCGACCAAGTGCACATTCGGTGTGCCGGCAGGAAATTTACTTGGTTTCCTCGTGTCTAGACGAGGTATCGATGCCAACCCCTCCAAGATAAGAGCAACTGAAAGCATGTCCCTGCCGTGATCCCCGAAGGATGTGCAGAGATTCACTGGCTGCCTGGCGTCTCTTAGCCAGTTCATTGGGAGAATGGGGGAGAAGGCTCTACCTCTGTACCAATTGATGAAAAAGACAGATAGATTTGTCTAGACCCGGCTGGCTGATACGGCCTTCCGAGATCTGAAAACCATGCAGGGAACATGTCGCGGACCCGGACACACAGGTATACATACTGTTATGCGCTCCTCGTCATGGACCCACAAGGGCTTCGCGGTTACCAGTCCCGGCCGCAACAAACAACAACAGGTAGTCTGGATTCATCGGCACGCAAGCCGGATAACATCGGTACGACTACTCTTTGTGTCCATGCTACTCATAACCAACTATGCATATCAAAGCGTCCACACATCATATGAAACTGAAGGAAAGGGACCAAAGCTATACAGAGATGCTATGTGTCCAGGAAGTGCAACAACAATCAAGGGCTACTGGGGTTACCAAGCCCCAGGCCGAATCACAACGGCAGGCGTGCTCGGAAATGGATCATCGGCTCCACAACCCCTCGACTGCGACAACAATGCAGGCTTAGCCAAAACTCTATAACAATAAGATCAAAACCAACAACAGATCATAGCAGAAACTCTAGGCATGAGGCTGTATAAAGCATGTATTACTAGAGTATAGCTTTACAAATAGTGGTCACATGACCCAACATTACATCAGACAGCGGAAGGAAAATAATGTTGCTAATCAACAAGATACCAAAAAGGCCTAAGAGGCCGCAACATAAGGCGACGTCCCATCCCATAGATTCCAGGCTGCTACCTGGGAACCCCAAACTACTTGTCGATGTCCATGTTGGAATCACCACTACTGTGAGAACTTCACCTGAACCAAATTTAAGCAAACGTGAGTACGGGAGGTACTCAACAAGACTTAGTTAACCTATTATATATGTGATATTTTCTTAGAGAGTTTTATGAAGGTTAATTTGCGTAAAACAATCTTTGTTTTCCAAATCGAGGAAGAATAGAACGTCTGACGGGGAATTTTGAAAACAGACGAGTATGCTACTCAACTACTGAAATCATCATCTTTTCAATCCACCGAATCATTTCCCAGCATCTCACATGATACAAGGATCACCCTCTTGGCATCTCCGAGGAGGCACCCTTCAATCATTGTCAACATCTTTTGCGTCACTTTCAAGTTGTCTATGACCTTGTATCTTCCACCAAGTCGTCCGTAACCGTGGACACGGATTCTCGAAAAGATTGCACTGCAAGGGTGTACATTTTACCCACACGTACCATCCGACTCTTAATTCCACACGTACACTCTTCCTAGGAGCGCGGCAGAGGGTGGCTGGCCATGACCTTTACCTTGCTCAACCCTATCCATGAGTCAACCCAAATAGGGCCAGCCCATCAACAGGGAGTTGGCCACCTCCTGACGGCACTTGTTCTGTGAGTCGGGATCAAGATCCGTGTACGTCCATCACTTGTCCCGGTCACGCCCTAAGTTTTCTCCAAATCGTTTTCTGACTCACATGCAGGTGGAAAGATCAAACTACGTGACTCATGCACGTGGCCAAACAAGTTAGTTGGTAAAGCGCGGTCTGTTAGGCCCCGCGTGTGGTTGCACGCTTAGTCTTGGTTTATTCGCCGAGACCTTAATCCTAGGGTTGGCAAGTACAGGACAAAGAACCACTTCTCAAGTGGCCTCCCATCCAAGCCTTAATCAAGTTAATCACACAATGCTCAACTTGCCACGTCATCATATCATACTAGGTTCTCGTAGCTCCGATTCAATAACCGGATAGAGCAGAGGTAAACAAACATGTAAAGCTAAGCAAAGCATATATGAGGCTCGAGCGATGCACACAAGAAAATCTATGCCGGCTAGGAGCAGTGGATTAGGATATTGAGGCAATGCACTATATAGCAGAACTCCACGTACTGACACCAAATATCTTGGAATCGAATGGAAAGTACAAGAATCAAAAGCCGTTGAAAAACATATATGAGAAGATAAGAGGTTATGCTTGCCTCGGTTATAAGAAAACTTATAGATATATCTTTTGGAACATGTGCTTAATTTGTCGGTTAAGATCAAGTATTCGCCAATGGAATTGTTGGTCTTCACTTCGGAGTCGCATTCTTCCGAGGAGGAACAACACCGAAAAAGAACAACAATCAAACATGGCATCGATGCAAAGTGTAGTATGTATGCATGATCAAGTTAATGCATTGAAATAAAGCTCTAAACATGAAGATAGGGTTGCTAGGGTTTGCATGGCTGTGATGCAATTTGATTGAAATTGGCCCCGAAAGTGACCTCAGAGGGGCACTTCGGGCAATTCTGAAAACGAGTCAAATTTTTATTTTCTCAAATAGTTTTGAAAACATCATAACTGGGTTGCATTTGTCATTCTGAGCATTTTGGTATAACTCGTAATTTTCTAAAATGAATGAATAAAATATTAGCTTCTCCATTTTTAAATGATTTAAACAATATTTAAATAATGGTCAAATTTAAAGTTTGTCAAACATGTGTGAAAATTACGTAAACATGTAGAGTTTATTTTTATGAACATTTTGAATATTTTTTCATATTTTCTGATAAACCAAATTAAAGATATTAATTTTCCAATATTTAATTATTTTTTGGAATTCTATTTAAAGGGGGAGCATGTGTCAGAAGTTTCTTTTTGTCCATTTATTTTTATTTTTTAAAACAATTTAAACTGGGGGACCCATGATGATGTCGCCATGACGTCATCATGACGTCAACACGGGATCGGTCTCTCTGTTCTACACAAATTCGTTCGAAAGGCCACGAATTGATCGAATTCTCTTGGTGCACTAAGCAGAGGTCAGCGAGTTTGTGGGTGGTCGCGGAATGACCATTTGGTGACCGGAGTTAGCCCGACGACCATCAACGCGACGGCGGCCGGCGATGCACCGCGATAGAGAGTTACATAGCGAGATGGGACAAGGCAAGGGCACTGGGAGAGGCAGGAGCTCACCCTGAGCGCTATGAAAGCAACGACGTGGTAGGGTACGGTCGGAGTCGACGGTGGCGAGCTCAGGAAGCCGGCGGGCGGAGAAGAAAGGGGCGGCGCGATCACGCATCTCTGTCCGTCCCAACTTGATTCAATTCACGAGGAGGGAGAGCGGGGAATGGCATAGCTCTGTGTGCCCTTTGTTTGGCTTGAGGAGACCGGAGACGGCAACGTCATGGAGACCAACATGAGCTAGGGTTTCCTCTCGGGATGAAGCAAAGGGGGAGTGATAGCCGAGGGCGCGAGTGAGAGGGAAGGGGGCGAGATTGGAACGCCTCTCCTCCTTCTTATCCACGCGGACGATGAAGCAGAAGATGGCAGGGCGCTCCGGCAAGCTACCTGCTTGTCTCCTGGCAGGAGGAAGAAGACTAGGGGGAGCATTTCCTCAAAACCCCTGGAAGTTTCAAAATTGCAAAGGATCCCTATGGGGTTAAAAATGAATGTAAAACATATGTTTTAGGGCCTTTTTGCAAAAACGAAAATTTGCAAAAACAGTCTTTTAAATCCTCACAAAATTTCCAACCTCACCATATACAAGTTTTCCCAATTTGAAAATGTTTTTAATTCAAATTTTGGGTGACCACTTTAAGTGGTTTTTGGTCAAATTCTTATTAAATTCAAATTCAAACTTGGTTTAAAATTTACATGCATGCATGACATGAACACAACACCACAAACCCCTTTTTAGCAAAAGTGGGGATGTTACAGAACAACTCCGGTGTTGGCTTCGCCACTTCCCAAAGGGCCCGTCTTGCTCTACATTGCAGCTACCAACCGAGTTGTCAGTGTGGTGGTAGTAGTGGAATGAGAAGAGGAAGGAAAATATGTGCAGAGGTCGGTATACTATCTCAGTGAGGTGATGTCCAACTCAAAGAAAAATTACCCCCACTACCAGAAGATGACATATGGAGTCTATATGGCGGCCAAGAAGCTCAAGCACCATATCCAAGAGCATCCAATGAATGTGGCGAGTAATGCCCCCATCTTGGAGATTATGGGCAACAAGGATGCTAGTGGCCTAGTAACCAAACGGGCCATTGAGTTAGCTGCTTATACCCCACTCAAGAAGGTATCGGTGCTGGCGTTGTGCTCACCTCACTCAGGAATGATCAGCTGAAATATCTCCACCAAATCCATTTTGCGGCATCCAATAATGTGGCCGAATATGAGGCCTTAGTCCATGGACTGAAAGTGGCAAAGGAGATTTGCATCCGCCGAATAGTATGTATGGTGATTTGGACTTAGTGGTTCAGCGAGCATCTGGTACTTGGGACGCGTTGGATGCCAACATGGTGTCATATCGGTTCCTTGTCCAATCAATATCCAAATACTTTGATTGGTGTGAATTTGACCATGTACATCAAGCTGAAAATGAGGCTGCCGACACGTTGTCCAAGTTGGGCTCATCTCGGCACGCTATCCCGGCGGGAATATCTCTGGAGCATCTTTGGAAGCCATCCATTAAGCCGTCGCCCGAGTCAGATTCAATCTTTTTCCCGGCCAATCCGGAACCTGAGGTTGTCCCAATGGAGATAGATGTGGGGTGCATCATGGATAACTCGAAGACTGCCTTCCTTAACTCGGGGACTCGTTCTGATTTTGGAGTCTTCCATGTCGGCTAAGGCCATGGAAATTGATGAGCCTGTCTTTTCTCTCCGACCAATACCCGTATGGGCCCAAGCAATAATGTCCTACCTGGTGGATGGTACTCTGCCGAGTGATGAGATCTCGGCCAGGAAAATACAAAGAATATCCAAGGGCTACACCATCATCAACAAGGAAGTGCACAAGGGAAGTACTACAGGAGTGCTCCAGCGCGTTGTGTCGAGCCGGAAGAGGGAGAAGAGTTTCTCCGGGAGATACATCACGGGGAATGTGGGCACCACGCCTCATCTCGTGCTCTGGTGAAGAAAGCATTCCGTCATGGTTTCTATTGGCTCAATGCCTTGCAGCAAGTAGAAAATATAGTCCATAAATGTAATGGGTGCTAGAGATATGCTAGTAAGATCCATATGCCGGCTTTAGAGATCAAGACTATTCCTATCACTTGGCCATTTGCGGTATGGTGTTTTGACATGGTGGGGCCCTTCAAACCTGCCCAAGGCAACATGACTCACATACTGGTGATGTTGAACAAGTTTACAAACTGGATAGAGGTGAAGCCAATCCGAAAGTCTAATGGACATACTGCTGTAACTTTCCTGAAGGACATAATCATGAGATATGGCTATCCGCATGGAATCATCTTGGATAATGGTATAAACTTAACTGAGGGAGCCTTTGCTTGGTTCTGTAAAGAGAAGAGGATCCTACTTGACATTGCGTCAGTCACGCATCCGGAATCAAATGGGCAAGTTGAGAGAGCCAATGGCATGGTTCTATCCGGGGTAAAACCTCGGTTGATTGAGCCATTACAGCAAACCCCGGTTTTTTGGGTGGATGAGCTACCAACAGTGTTGTGAAGTCTAAGGATTACCCCTAACCGGTCTATAGGCTATACGCCATTGTTCCTTATGTATGGAGCAGAAGCTGTGCTGCCAACCGACATAGAGCACGACTCGCCAAGAGTGACTTTGTATACAGAGGAAGAGGCAAGAGAAGCCCGAGAAGATGATGTTGATTTTCTATAATAAGCAAGAGAGTTAACTCTATCGAGATTAGTTGTATATCAACAGAATCTGAGACGCTATCATAGCTGAAAGGTGAACCCTCAGATGTTCCGAGAAGGAGACATGGTGCTTAGGCTTGTGCATCGCACAGCTGGAATGCACAAACTTTCCCCTCCAGGGGAAGGGCCGTTCATTGTGAGCAAGGCTCTGCACAATGATTCATACTATCTCATTGATGTTCAGGAACAGGATAAGAACATGATGGACATATCTGGATAAAAAACTAAGCGCCCCTGGAATGTAGCTCTCCTTCGTTGTTTTCATTCCTGAAAATGCCTTGTATGTATCTCACCACCAAGTTATGATTATGTCGGCACCCCGCGGAGGAACCCGGGAACTTCCTGTGCCTAAACTGTTGTGTGTATCTACTTGCTTTTACTTTCGTGTGTCAGTTGTCTATGTGGTAATTTCATATGTCGGTCTAGTAGTGTGCCTAAACCTAGGAGCCAGATCTTCGACTTCGCTATTGTCCGAAACCCGACTTCACGACAAGCAAGAGAAGAAGCTAAGGGTCAATGAACACATGAAAAACGTCTAAGGAAAGAAAGAGTTAGCTAACCGGCATAAGTTGTTCTTTTTCCTTTTTCGGCTAAGTGTTGAAAAGTTTTAATTACTTTCTCGGAGTTATGAGTATTGTAAAACCTATTTTCAAAATCTCGTGATTCGACTGTAAAAAAACCACAAGTGTTAGGCAAGAGCAGAGAATAAAAAAGCCGGGTGGACGAGAAAACAAACTCGGGGACTTGAGTTAAAGCGATCCGACATCTAGCCGTCTCGCGCATACCGGGGATATGACAAATTTAAAGAGTGTTTGATAAGCATTAGGAGCAGCTGAAGGAGTGAGAGCATAACGATTCCCGCCGGGATAGTAGATTCGGTGGATGTCTCGGCGGTGGCCATTTCGTTGACTATCTTGGTGGCAGTAGTCTCGGCAGCGGGAGTCTCGACTGTGGCCATCTCGGTCGCAGGTGGCTTCTCGGTGGAGATCTCGGTCGGGGCTTCTGACTCGGTGTTGGTGGCCGGGCTGGCCTCGGCCTCGATCTCCTCGTCCTCGGAACCCTCGATGTCGGAGTCATCCTCCTCTTCGTCCTCGCTTGGTGGGGCCCTCGATGAAACCCTTTGTCTCGGCGTAGGATGCAAGCCGGCACGCCGCTTCCTGGCGGAGCAGAACATGATCCGGATCCTCGGAGCACTTGGATCCAGTGCGCATGGTCTTGAGCACCTCAAGGTCGAGGGGCTCATACCAAGAAATCACAGATTGCAAAACCTCATCCACGCCAGCTCGCGCAGAAGAGGCGCGCCACTCCCGGAGCCGCTCCTTGGTTCCATCAAAGCATTTCACCAGCTCTTCAATCGACACCGGAACCGCCTTATTCGGCTAGAAGGCTCTGTAAATCCGGATGGCAGAGGCCAGGAAATCATCCCCAATGGCTTTCAGAGGTGTAAATTGGGCTTTGATCGCCACCAAGTGGTCTTAAGAGCTTGCCACCTCCGAAACGTGTACCCCCGTCTTCAATTCTCCTCTCTCTGGCCTTTTGGATGGCTTTCTTCATAGCTGCTTCTGAGAGGGGGAATGTTTCTGAGAGATAGGTTGTTCGAGTTAGTCAGCGTTATCTTGGTAGTCAAGATCCAAAAAACAAGAAGAAATAGTGAAGGAAAATGTGCTTACTCTTCAAGTCCATGTTGATGGAGGGGTTAACCTCTTGGGTGGCCCGATCTTCACGAATCAACCAAGAGCACGAAGAACGAACGATGAAAACGATTAACACGAGATGGGAATTGAGGGGAAATCGTGGGAAAACATGGGGGAGATAACTAGTGAGAACTGAAGAACTCAAATCTCGGGTCAACTAAGCCGCAACATTCTCCTATAGGACGATCTATCCAACCGATCTCGCCTTTTGGGAAACGGCTTCAACACCACGTGGCCGGTCCACCACGCCAATAGAACCTCAAGAATTAGTTGAGATAGATTGGAAAGTCCCTAACTGATTCCCAATGGGAAAGGATAGGTAAGCCGGTGTAGCCTTGATACGATCCTAGATATACATCATAGGAGTAGCCTTGATACGGTGCTAGGTGCAAACCATAGGAGAAGCCTCAAAAGAGGGGTACAAGAGCAAAGCTCAAATTTCTAAATTCATCTCTAAACCTAGATCTAGCCGAAGGGGTTGCTTAAACAGACAAGAGGATAGGTGAGGGCTGAAAAGGGAGATTTTCCCCTCATTTGCGTACACTGCAGGGGGTCCGGCCTGGGAGGCCGGCTTGGCTGGCCCTTTACGTCGGGGTGGAAGCAGACAAGCGGCTGGCCCTTTACGTCGGGGTGGAAGAACCTCGGCTCCTAGGCCGGCCCCACGCCAGCCGAGGTGGAGGAGCGAAGGGGACGTCCTAGGAGCCAAGGTGGAGGAGCGAAGGGGTCGGCCTAGGAGCCGGGGTGGATACGATGCGCATCCGGCCTGGGGCCGAGGTGGAGGAGCGAAGGGGCCGGCCTAGGAGCCGGCCCGAGGCCGGGGTGGAGGCCGGGGGCTTCGAGTGGCCTCCCGGGCTGGCGTGCGGAGGGGCCGTCCTGGGGCCGGGGTGGAGGCTGGCCGGCTCTCTGGTGGGTCCGGGCTAGGGGCCGTCCTGGCCAGGGTTTGAGGCCGGGACCTCTGTTTTCTCCCTTTCTTTCTCATCTCTTCTTGTTCCTCGATGCCGTCTTCTCGGAATTCTTCTTGGGCACTTTCTTGGGCATCGTCTTGGGGGTCAATGGTGGGATAAAACTGAGCACACATAAGGCAATCCATGAGGTAGCGCACCATTCACCAAGACACCGAAGGCATATAGAGATAGGGGTGATTTCACCTTGTCTAGAATCGATGTCGGGCTTGGTGGAATGGGGTGTGATGCACGATCTCCCCCCTTGGAAAAGGGTCGTCCTCGACTCTTGATCCATCCGTTCGCATGTCTAACCAGGAGAGGGAGAAGGAATGTTGATGACGAAGATGTCGTTGAACTTGAGCCGCTTATAGAAGGTCATGCAAAGGTATGCTCGTAGTGTAGGTGGTCCAAATGCGATGACAATCTTGAAATGTTCTTGTTTGGTTGGTTGATGAAGATCCCGAATGGCGGTGTAGTAGTCGTCGAATAGCTCAAGAGGTGGTTTCTCCACTGCTTGCAAAAATGGTTGAATGTAGATGAACTTGACTTATCGGTTGCAGGCCACTCCATTGCTTGCATGGTCGTTGATTCGCTTGTCGAAGTCCATGTACATCTTGACGGTTGGTATGTAGTAGTGGGAGTCATTGTCATTGATGCGCTTGTCAAACTCCAAGTACATCTTGACGTGTGGGACGTAGACATAGAATGCGTTGTCGTTGATGCGCTTGTCGAACTCCGAGTACATATTGACGTGTGGGATATAGACGGAGAATGTGTTGACGTTGATGCGCTTTTCGAACTCCATGCACATCTTGACGTGTGGGATGCAGACGGAGAATGCGTTGTCGTTGATGCGCTTGTCGAACTCCATGTACATCTTGACGCCTGGGATGTAGACGGAGAACGAAGTGTTGGTGATGTGCTTGGCAAGCTCCGTGTATATCTTGACTTGTGGGATGTGGACGGATAATGCATTGTCATGGATGCGCTTTTCAAACTCCATGTAGATCTTGACGAGCGGAATGTACTCCTTTAAAATCTTCAAGTCGGTGTTGATGTTCATGCAGTGTGGAGAGCCATAAATAGTGAATAGTCCATGAGGGCAAGCATGCTTGAGGGGGTCAACAAATTTTTGCAAAAGAGACAATAAAGATGGCGAGAGAGT
The DNA here is from genome assembly GCA_028641055.1 of Alopecurus myosuroides. NCBI lineage: Eukaryota > Viridiplantae > Streptophyta > Magnoliopsida > Poales > Poaceae > Alopecurus > Alopecurus myosuroides. The sequence continues at coordinate 270,123,792 of CM054058.1, forward strand.
TGGTAAGTCGTTAGTGTCAATAAGCACAAATGGGATTTTGCTCTCAACTCTCATTTTCCTTTTGCCGTCAATCAAGGCGATGTCTTTCGGGACACTTATGTCTTTTCCACTCATTATAGGCTTGTGGCTCTCACTCACGGATGGTGGATCGCTCTCTCAGCACTCGTCTCACTAGAAGCTTGAGAGGACACAATAGAAGGCTCTAAATTCTTGGCACTTGAGTTGTGCGGGTTTGTCGAAGTTGTTGCATTGCTTGGAGGAGGTGGTAGTGTCATGGCTTGTGTCGAAGAAGGCTTAATCATCTCCTTGATGTGGTAGTGTAAGCCATGCCTGTTAGCATCCTGATGCGGTTTGATGTTTGCATGTTGCGAACCCCAAGAGGAGGGTGTGATGAGCACAGTTGCAGGAGTTTTCCCCTTAGTTAAGAACCATGGTTATCAATCCAGTAGGATAAAGGGGACCTTCGGAAGGTTGATGCCACTGACGGTGGTTATGGCGACTTCAACCGGTGGCAGCAAAAAACGTGAACCTGCACACAACACAACCAAAATACTTTGCCCCAACGGTACAGTGAGGTTGTCAATCTCACCGGTCTTGCTGAAAACAAAGATTAGATGTATAGTGAGGAAAATTATGTATGCTTGCAGTATGTAAAGAAAGCAGAAAATTGTTGTGGTTTGTTTAACAGTGTGGAAAATGGACCGGGGTTCATAGGTTTACTAGTGGTGTCTCTCCATAAAAGATAACATGTTGGGTGAACAAATTACAGTTGGGCAGTTGACAAATAGAGGTTGCACCGTAGTGTACATTATAACATGATGACTACTATGATATTTAGTGCGGGCATTACAACAATATACATAGACCGAAATCCATCTGCATCTATGACTAATAATCCACCCTAAGGTTATCATCCAAACCCCCTTAGGTATTAAGTTGTAAGCAACAGATAACTGCATTAAACAATGTGTGTAATGTAAGCAATGATTGTACACGCGGGACCTCTTACCGCTGTTTTCTCCCTAGTGGAAAAAACACATCCTACCCCATCATGTTTCTCTCACTTGAGCACAGGCGAAAAGGAGGCATGAACTCACTATCTAGCATAAATACTCCCTCTTGGAGTCACTAGAAACTACTTGGCCAGAGCAACCACTAGCAACAGAAAGCATGCAAGATCACAAATAACATATGCAATAAAGACTGTAATCAACTTGGCATAAGGTCATTATTCATCGGATCCCAGCAAACAAGCATATATAATTACATAAGATCAATCTCGATCATGATAGGCAGCTCACGAGATCTAAACATGGAGGCATATGAGGAGGAGACAACCAACTAGCTACTGCTATGGACCCGTAGTCCAGGGATGAACTATTCATGCAAGCATCACTACGGAGGCAGGCATGGTGATGTAGAAGCCTCCGGTGATGATTTCCTCTCTGTCAGGGTGCCGGGAGACAACTCCAGAACCCCTCTGGTCTAGGGCTTACAACGATGGCGGCTGCAGAACTTTTCGGGGATTTTTTATCAGGTGTTTAGGGTTTTCCATTCGGGGGAATAAATAGGCGAAAGGGAAGAGGCGGTGCAGGCTAGGGGGGCCCACACCCATAGCTGGCGCGGCTAGGGGGATACTGCACCACCCTATGGTGTGCCCCCCTGATGCCCGTCTTCGACTTCTCTTCGATGTTCTTGATGCTTCCGGGCAAAATAGGCACTTCAGGCTTTGTGGGGTCCAATTCCGAGAATGTTTCCAGAACAAATTTTTTGAAACCAAAAACAGCAGAAAACATGTAACTGGCACTTGGCATCTTGTTAATAGGTTAGTCCTGGAAAATGTATAAAAATGATGTAAATAAGGGAGAAAACATGTACTCCCTCCGTCCCAAAATACAAGGCGCGCTATTTTTATGGTAGTCTTTGCTGGTCAACTTTTACCACAAATATATAACAAATTATATGGATTGAGAATGTATAAATGGTACTGTTGGACCGGTCTTGTAAAATTCTTTCATTTTGTATATATTTATGCTATTTATGTGGACATATTATAAGGTCAAATAACGGTCAAAGTTGGACGTCGTTGACCAGCGAAATTAAAGGGCGCCTTATATTTTGGAACGGAGGGAGTAGCAATTGGCATAATATGATCATGGAGCATCAGAAATTATAGATACGTTGGAGACGTATCACATCCTCAAGTGGTTGATGATGGTGACGATGATATTTTTCATGGGAATGGTAACGATGACGTGGCCATGGAAAGGTGGAAAAGAGATTAGCATCTTCTACAAGTTCACATGAATCAAATTATTCCTCATAGCTTGTTTAGGGTTCATAGTAGCTTGGTGGAGCTTCATCATAGAATTGTATTACTTGTATCATTGAAGACGAAGAAGAAGAAGGCCTTGATGCAAATTAAGCATTTTGCTTGTTGTACTTGAGGTCTTCTGCAATTTGACGCTCGATGTCGAATTTGTGACTCAAGAAATCCCTCGGGTGAACCCATAGGGTTTCGAATAGGAGAACCCATGAGCGCTGGTGACGATCGTCGGCTAAACAGGGGGCAAGATTTACCCAGGTTCGGGGCCCTCGTAGAGGTAAAACCCTTACTCCTGCCTCTGTCGATCTGTATTATCGAATAGATCGGTTACAATGGTGGTCGCTCAAGTCGAGAGTACGATATCGAGCTCAAGGCTTTGGTGATGCGGTATTGCTTGGTCCTCTTCCGGTAGTTCTCCTGGCCTTATATAGGTGTCCAGGTCTCATACGCTACCCGGAGAGGACTCGAACTCTAACCCTATGTCGGTTACAAGTTTCCTAACTTAGCCCGCAAGGCATTGCGGGTGGGCTTCATGTGGGCCTTCCAGAATACTCCAAGGGCTTCCCTTCTTGGGCCTTAACCTTGGGCCTGAGACGGGGTGTCCTTACCCGCAGGGTCTAAGATTCATTCCTTCGTCACTCGGCCTTGAGAGCTTGATGGACAAGTGCAACAATGTTGTTATAGGGTTGAAACTCGACAATCTTCCTTATGAGGTAGTTGAGACCATTGAGAAAGCGTGACATTGTTTTCCCTTGAGATTCCATCACATGAGATCTTATCAAAGCGGTCTCCATCTCCTTGTAGTACTCATCCATCGACTTCAAACCTTGTTTAAGATCTTGAAGCATTTTTAAGAGATCACGCTTGTAGTGTGGCGGAATAAAGCGAGCATTCATGAATTGCTTCATCGCATTCCAAGTGTCAATGTAAGAAATCCGGTTCTTGACTCTTTCATCTTGGAGATGGTCCCTCCATAAGAGTGCATAGGCTTCAAACTCCAAAGAAGCCATAGCAACCATCTTCTTGTAGTTGTGGATGCCGAAGATCTTGTCTACCTTGGGAGCCCAAGCAAGATATTCTTCGGGGTCATGTTCATCACTGAACTTTGGGACGGTGAAGCGAAGGGCATACATTTTGTTGATTAGTGATGATGTCGATATTGTGGTATTGGAGGAGGAACGTCGCAACCTTTATGTTGGTGTTGCGCTTGTGGTGATGAAGGATGCGCATGCTCTTGATCATGAAGTTCATAGTCCTTCCTCAAAGGATGTCGCACATGGAGGTTGTGTCCGGGTGTGGGTGGTGAAGTGCCTCTCGCCTCTTGTCTTGATGAAAGAGGAGGATCATGATATCCATGGCGAGGTTGGCCTTGATCATTGCTGATGGCGGGGTCCGAAGGTATGGCGCATTCTTGGTGGCTATGAGGTACAGGCTCCCACTCCTCATGAGGATGATGAGGCTCATGGCCCTTGAACCTTAGAACATTGAGGCAAAGGGCGCTCAAAGTGTTGTCTTCGTGTTCTTGATGGGGTCGCTCATGTGGTTCTTCATCCAATATGGGAGGTGAAAGATTATGGGGAGCATCTTTCTTTCCTTTTTGTTGATGGGGTCTCTCATGTGGGTCCTCATCAAAGTTAGGAAGTGAAAGGCCATGTGGAGCATCCCCACTTTTTTGTTGTCGATGGGGGCGCTCATTGGGGTCTTCATCAAAGATAGGGAGTGAAATAGCATGTTGAGCATCCCCACTTGGTTGTTGTCGATGGGGGCGCCCATTGGGGTCTTCATCAAAGATAGGGATTGAAGTATCATGTGGAGCATCCCCACTTGGTTGTTGTCGATGGGGGCGCTCATTGGGGTCTTCATCAAAGATAGGGAGTGAAATATCATGTGGAGCATACTCACTCGATGTTTGTTGATGGGGTCTCTGATTTGGGTCTTCGTCAAAGAGAGGAGGTGGAAGGTCATGTGGGTCATCCTCATTGGCTTGGCTTTGGCGGTCATGATGGGGTGATGGCGCTAGTGGTCATTTTGTTGAATTTGTTGGAGGCATGGTTTGCGGTATCCACTAGCATCATTTTCATGATCACCTTCTTGATAAGGGACTTGGTCTTGGCAGTCATTGTCGTGGGACGCGCATTTTCCCTTGGAAGCCTTGGATGTGGGCAAGCACTATCCACGAGTAGACCATAGTCATGAGTGGATCTTGGTGGAGGTGGGTTATGATGTTGGCGAAGATCCGGCCGTAGAGGGTGAAGTTGAAGAGGGTCACCACTGCCTTGGCGGTGTCTAGGAGTCGGTGATGGCGAGCTATCCTCATACCAATGCCGTTGAGGAGCTTGTGGAGGAGAAGGTGGTGATGTGGTATCAGAGCCAGGTTTACAACCCTCTTGCATGTGGATGTTATTATCATGTCGACGAGCTTGGTGATGAGCTTGGGGTTGTTGGCTTGAAAGTCGCGACTTGGAGGACGATGATGATCCATGGCGGTTGGCGATGATGGCCAAGTTGATATCGATACGCGCCATGTGATCATTGAATCGAGTGTGATGAGCTTGTACTTGATGGTCCAAGCGCTCCAATCCGTCACGAGCAAGTTGGCAAAGATGAAAATGTTCGTGGCGGTTGACGAAGTTGTGGGCGTTGTCGTGGAAGAAAGTGTTTCCTTTATCTTCCGAGCTCGGACTTGTGAACACTCCTTACCTAGCCATCTCAAAAACACACAAGGTGATATGAAGAAATGGATGTCGCACTTACCCAATGTTACCTTTTTTGGTTGTATTCAGGCTAGTGGACGAGCCTAGGTGTAGGGCGGTATGTACAAAGTGAGTCCAAAAAGATCGAAAGAAAGCCGCAAATGACAACACACACTCCTTGTGTGGAAGGCAAATGGGTGAGAAAAGTGGCAATGAAAAACAACAAATCCGAACAAAAGTTTGTTGTCAAACATATAAAAGAACCGAAATGAAATGTTAGCAAAAGAACCAAACCTAGTGGAGGAAACAAAAGTGGAACACGCGCACACAAGTGATTAATGGGGTTAGTGCGGCCAATGGAGGAGCGGAGACAAAATGTACCTATCGAAGACTAAGCTCAATGCCACACCAACACGAGGAGGACTCTAGCTCAAACCGCATACTATAAGAGGAAAAAAGATTCACAATGTGGCAATCGGTCACTCTATTCTCTTTTGCAACGTGAAGCTACACGTTCCTACAAGGGATAGCATTTGGCATCGATCTTTTTCTTCTTTTCTCTTTTTTCTCTTTTCACTTTTTGCTATATGGGGATACAAGTGCCAATCCTAGTCGAATTATGGTTTCACAAGTGGCAAACACGCACTCTCGGTGCCACTAGTTCAATTCCAAGCTTTGTAAAAGAGCTAGTCCGAATGGGCAAGGTACACAAACAATGGGTTAATTCAAGTAGAAGCAAGTTATACCTGTTTGGTGGATGATCACGGGCTTGCCGCTGGGGGTTGTTGATGTCGTGTCGATCCGATGATGTATTTGCATAGATGATGTTGTGGGCTTCGTGTGGAAAATTGAATCACTCAAATTGGAGCAACAACGACAAAGAAAAACACGTTCGAAAATCTATTGATGGAGGGGGTAACCTCTTGGGTGGCATGATCTTCACGAATCGACCAAGAACACGAAGAACGAACGATGAACACGATGAACACTAGAGGGAATCGAGGGTAAATTGTAGGAAAATAAGGGGGATATAACTAGCAAGAATTGAAGAACCCAACTCTCCCATCAACTAAGCCGCAACGGCTACCTACGGGACGATCGATCCAACCAAACTCACCTTTTTGGAAGCCGCTTCAACACCTCAGGCGGTCCACCACGCCAATAGAAGCTCAAGGATTAGTTGAGATAGATTGGATAGTACCTAACTGGTTCCCATGGGGAAAGGATAGTAACATGGTGTAGCCTTGATACGATCCTAGATATACATCATGGGAGTAGCCTTGATACTGTCCTAGGTACAAACCATAGGGGTATCCTCACAAGAGGGGTACAAGAGCAAAGCTCAGATGTCTAAATTCATCTCTAAACCTAGATCTAGCCGAAGGGGTTGCTTAAATAGACAAGGGGGTAGGTGAGGGGTGAAAAGGGGAATTTTCCCCTCATTTGCGCAGACTGCGCGGGGTCCGGCCTAGGAGGCCAGCTTGACCAGCCCTTTAGGCCGGGGTGGAAGCGGACGCGCGGCTGACTTCGGTTGCAGGTGCGCCGGCTTGGGGCCAAGGTGGAGACGAGGCGCAGCCGGCCTGGGGCCGAGGTGGAGGAGCAAAGGGGCCGTCCTGGGAGCCGCCCCGACGCCGGGGGCTTCGAGTGGCCTCCAAAACTGGCGTGCGGATGGACCGTCCTAGGGCCAGAGTGGAGGCCGTCAAACTCTGTGGGGTTCCGGCCTAGAGGTCGGCTTTGCCGGGGTTTGAGGCCGGGACACCTGTTTTCTCCCTTTCTTCCTAGTTTCTTCTTCTTCCTTGATTTCGTCTTCTCGGAATTCTTCTTGGGCACTTTCTTGGACATCTTGGGCATCGTCTTGGGGGTCAATGGTGTGATCAAACCTGAGCACACATAGGGAAATCCATGAGGTAGCACACCATTCACCAAAACTGATGGAGGGATGATAACCCGGTAGGCCAACTCCAAGGTGTAATTCGGCCCAAAGGACGATGCGCAAGATCCGGCTAAAGATAAAAGAACTTCTAGAAGGCCCAAGATTGCAGGCCTCGTAACCCGGATTGTGGGTTACGGTAAGGAAAGTTAGGGTTTTATACGCAGTGTCCGGGTAGGATTCAGGATGCGCCTTGGAGGGCAAGCCAGGGGGCTCGGGTGCTTTATAAATCGGCCCCTAAGTTAGGTTAAGGGAGATCCAAGAGTTCTAGCAATATCGCTTGATATCGAGCATCCAGTGTAACCCGAGAGTTGAGTTAATACATCGAGATCGGAGACTCGGCGACTTGATTGCCGGCTACCAGATCGAGCACCATCATGTTTTCCTCTGAGCTAAACCCTCTCCCAAACGCCTGTGTCGTCTTGCCCCAAGATCAGTTACCCCCGGTAACGTCTGCCGTGATTATCCCACGACAAAAACACCAAAGGCATATAGAGATAGGGGCGAGTTCACCTTGTCTAGTATCGATGTTGGGCTTGGTGGAATGGGGTGTTTTTCATCACATGTTCAACCTGGCGAGTTTAGTCAGCCAATCATCAGTCTCGGTGTTCACCCGGTCCAGCTCGGTCTGAAGAGAATCGGCCCGAGATTGAGCCACGACTTTCTTCTCCTTGAGATCCTGGATCATTTCTTCCCAGCGGGTCTTCTCGGTGGGCAACGGCTTGGGATATCTCGTCATTGTCCTTCTCCAACTCGGCCTTCAGCTTCTGGATCTCAGTGAGCTCGATTTTTAGCCGAGTTACCTCGTTCTTCTCGGCTAGGAGTTCATCTTTGAACTTGGCCTCACAGTCAGAAAGATGCAACAATGTTTCTTCCATGGTGAGGCACTTCCGTGCTGAGTAGAGATTGCCTTGTTTTCAGCTACATAGAGAGAATTGGGCTAGCAAGCAAAGTTTATGGCTGCAAGATAACAACGAGGAAGAGAAACTCACCCTCAAGCGCCGAGATCTTGGTATGCGTTGATTCCGCCAGAGTGGTGCAGTCCTGGTGCTTCTCGGCAAAGATTTTATGATCGCCTGCATCAACATAACAAAGTCAGTCAACAACAGAGTGCGTAAGTACAAAACGCAAAGTGAAGAAAAAATAGAAAACTTAGTCTCAAGTGCAGAGATCTTGGTGATCAAGTCAACCAACTGCTGCTCAATCACAGCTGTACGAGATAAAAAGGATAGTAAATCAAAGGACAAGCGATATCTCGGGCATAAGAATGGTACCTTTTCCTCCTAGCTGCTCTTTCATTCGCTGGTTGCGCTCAGTGAGATCCCGGTGGGTCCAGGGCATCCTCTGAAACAACTTGGTGCGGATCTCGGTGCAAACCTGAAAAGAAACGAAGAACTTGGTGAGATTGTGAAAATTCAGGCCACGGTACCCCTAACTCTGTCGAGTGATGCCTACTTAGCCCAAATCTCTGGGACTGGATGGTGTATGATCATCTCGGGGTTTTGTAATGTTTAAACTCGGAAAAGAGGGAAAGGAAAAGCTAGTTACTCGAGAGGTTATCTCGGTGTCGCTAGGCCGCAGTCTGCAGGGCGTGCATCTTAAGTGCAAGGGTACTGGAGGAAGCTGTCACTGGTGTTGTCACCTCGCCGATATCGGCCTGGTTCCATTCCATTCGGTAGTGGTCCAGAGGTCCCACCTTGTTCCCGACATGTGTATCAGGGATGTACCAGACGTGATCAAGATCTGCTTCTAGGTCGGTCCGGGTAACACCAAGCCCCTTGTGCGCAACAATCTGCGTCTTGGCGTTGATCATCAGCGTGCCGGATTTCTTTTGCCCAGGCACAATCTTCTTATGGGGCACATATGCCCTTCTGTGTCGGGACAGTGCTGAGAGCTCGTTCTCGGTAGCCAGTTGTGAGCTACTATGCACTGGCATTGCGGCTTGTTTCGGTTGCGCTGAAGGAGCTTCCGCTGGCTGGGCCACAGGTAGATGTTGCGCTGGAGGAGTTTTCGGCTACTGTTCTGGAGGAAGAGTTTGCGGCTGTGCTTGAGCTGCTGCTGGTTGTGCTTGAGGTGATGTTGGTTGCTCCTGAGGTGTTGTTGGCTGGTGTGCTGGTGGTGGAACTGCTTGATGCGGTGGGGCCTCTGGTTGCTGCTGCTCGGGAACTGGCTCCGTGCATTCCAGAGCATCAGTATTCTCCATCTCGGTGCTTATTTTGCAAGCACTGAGATTGTCGTCTTCTCTATCCGGAAAGGGCATCTCCAGCATGTCCATGGACTGGGCGTCCGGAATCTCCTACTCCGGATTGACATAGCCCCTGATCCCAGAAGTTGGATCAAGGGAGGAAGTGTGGAGGATTGTGGCACCGAGACAGGGCTTGTCGGCGTTGAAGTGAATGCAGAGGGCTCGGTCATTTTAATTATCAGAGGCTCGCTGCAAAGGGGAAATAAGGAAGAGACAACCGAGTTAACTCGGGCAAAAACAGGAGGAGAACACACCGGTGCAAAAGAAATGTATGTCAGAAAAAACTTACCCCTCCGACATGGGTCGTCTACTCTTGCGGGTAGTTGGGCCCGGCTTGCTCCCGACCTGCTTCCTAGTTCTCTTGGGGCGAGGAGCTACTGCCCGCTTCCGGTTTGTTCCCTCGTCTCCGCGAGGGGCGGCCACGGCCACGGACTACATTTTATGGACATGCTCGCCCGGATCAACTAAGGCCGAGGGCAGAGGGTACATGTAAGATATTGGTGTGGGATCGAGTACCTCTACAATAACACAGTCGTCATCAACATCTTCTTCGTCCTCAAACCAGTCTCGGATGGAACCTGGAACTCGGAACTTACAGGCTTGAGCGGCAATCTCTGCGTCCGGGATCGGTAGGTTGTCTTCGTCGTCGAAGTCTTGTGTGTCATCCTTGGTCCTGTCCTTTCCCTAGTGGGCGGCCGGGTTCTCTTCATCTTCACCCTGCTGGCGGTGAAAGACCTTCATATGCTAATCACAAACCATGAGTTTTGGGATAGATTTATCTCAAGGCATTCTGGAATAAGTGTAGCTCGGTATGATCCGGGATACTTATGTTGAGCGCTAGGCATGCTCTGCTGTAGGGCTCAAGGCCCCACTTCCGGTCCTTTATGAGCTCGGCCCGTGCAATCGCCTTGACCCGTGTAACCATATCCTTCTTGGTGAACTCGATAGTGGTGACCGGGTCGGATCCTAGTTCCCGCTCATGTGGCACATCTTGTGAGACCGACGATGGAGTGGCAGAACTCGGTGGATCACGGATGTGGCGAGAAGGTTATCCGCCATGAGCCCATCTCGGATAAGCTGGAGAAGATGGTTGTGGGCAAGGTTAACCTCGTGTATGTTGGTACGTGGGTTGTGATCCCAGTTAACCATCTCGGTAGCAAGTCTGTTGTGATAAACTGGGAGGCCGATAAGATTGATGGGAGTGATGTTCTTGACATAGAAGAAGCCTCCTGCCACTTCTGGTAGGATTCCAGACCCCGGATTCACGGGAACTTGGAACCCGGGCACGGGAGCACCATAGCGGCCCAAAACTATGTAACATCCCTCTTTTTCTTAAATAGGTTTTGTGGTGTTTTGTTCATGCCATGGCATGCCTGAATTTTTTTCATCCAAGCTTGAATTTGAATTTTTAATAAAACCTGTCCAAAAATCACTTAAAGTGATCAATGAAAATTTGATTTCAAAACAATTCGAATTTGAAAAACCAAGACATGGTGAGCTTGGAAATTTTACAAGGTTTCCAAAAACTATTTTCGCCAAACTTTAGGGTTTTAAAAAGGCCCAGAAAACATCCTTTCAGTTGAAGTTTTAAAGGGCGGAAGGACCTTTGTAACGCCCCGACCTCGGAACTATGAAAAGGTTGGTGTCACCGGTTACGATACCCGACAGAATGTTACTGGGGTTACCACTCCCAGGCTGAATCACACCAGCATGCGCGGCTCGATCATGGATTATCGGCCCACAACCCCTCGGTGATGACATAACATTGGGCCCAACCAAGTTGCATAATAAAGAGATCAATACTCGGAACAATCTGGCACATCACAGCCTCTACGACACAAAGCATATATATTTCAAATCTTATCAGAGAAAGATAGCAAAATACAATCAGAGGCACGGACCCAAAATTACAACAAGCGGAAGCACGTATAGTTGTTCTACACAATAAGAACCATAAATATGGCCTAAGAGGCCTGTAGATAAACAAGTCATCGCCAGCTTGCTCCTAGCCACACCAGGATGTCACCTGGAAAATCCAGACTAATCGTCGACGCCCACGAAGAAACCACTTGACTTTTGGAAGTCCTCTGCTAGAATAAATAAATATTCAACAAAGAAACGGTGCGTACAAGAGGTACTCGCAAGGTTACTAGAGCTACTAGCTCGAATGAGGCTTTAGCAAGGCTATTTGGTAGTTGTTTTGCAGGAAAGCCAGTTTTCTTTTAAAAGACCCAACTTGGCAACGTGTACAAGAAGGTTTTGAAAAGAGATAGAAATTGTAACTCTCTTCGCTTCTGTTCATTGCATCCACCAATCCAGCATCACATCTCTCTACTCGGATTTTTATTGTTCAAGTTCTCTATGATCTCAACTGTTGTTCCCAAGGATGTCCATAACCGTGGACACGGCTTTTCGAAAAGATTTACCCTACAGGGGTGTACTATTTTAACCAACAGTACTGTCTTGCTCCTTGCCTGATCATGTACGATCACATCCTCTTCCTGGGAGGCCGGCAGAGCGGGCGCGGTTACAACCTTTACCTCGCGTGAATCTATCCCAGGATCATCAGTGTGCTATGGCCCAAGTCGGCCCTGCCAACCACTGGCCCGCGGCCACATCCTAAACACCATCTTCTTTGTCCGCAACTTCCTCCATACTTCACGCACACTGCAAATGGAAAGCTCAAACTAGACGACCCTGGGCTACACCCTCACGAGTTAGTTGGTCGACAGGGATTCCATATGTCCCACCGATGGAAGCATGCTCGGTCCTGGTTCAAGTCGAAGAGAAATTTCTCCTAGGGGCATAAGTGAGGTAAAACACCACCATTCACTGGTGGCAACTCATCCATGCCTGTTAGCATTTTAATTGGAGACAACCGGTCTCCAACACATCCGGACATGACATGATATTTTCCAACCACGATCCATCGGACCCAAGTTCTCAACTAAGCATGCCTAAGAAGTTAAATAGAATATAGCAGCATCTCGGGCCACCCAACAATACTAAGCATATAGGAAGGAAAAATGTAACGGTGTCCGGAACAAAATGCAACTACTAGGATAGTATAGCCAAAAAATTGAATCAAATGCAATTATGGTGGATAAAATACTTGACGGAAAACATGGGATCAAGAATGCTCAAGAAGGGGATTTACACTTGCCTTGTTCAAGTGAAATAAGTAGAGATTCATCGAAGAATTTGTCGTTGCATCTCAACTCCTTGAATACCGAAGCACAAACAACCTCGGAAAGGGAACAACATAAACAAAAATTACAGCAGGTGCAATGCACACTAATGATAACATGACATTTTAATGCAACTCAAAGATCATGGACATGATCTCCATGTTAAATGTTTGTTCCCAAATAATTATGCATTATTTGGAAACACTCGTATTTACCGTAGTGTCATACTATTTTTTACTACAAGATCGGTACCTAATTAAGTTTTCAACATGCATGAAAAGGATGTTCTCTGTTATTATTTGAAGTGCTTTTCAATTTGGTATGTCTTCCATAATTTTTGGATAAGGAAAACAATAATTTTGAATTGTTCTTTATTGCTTTCATTTCTGCCAATTTCGGTAAACAATTGAAACATAGATACTTTCAGTTCCAAAAGCATGGAATATACTTGAAAACATGTGGACAATGTTTCACTGAACATTTTGAGCTATTAAACACAATTTTTGGATGAGTATTGAAACTAACATGCATTTTTCATAAGCATTTTTATTTTGTCCTTTTAGTAAACAGAAGAAAACATGGTCACATTTTTATCAATTCTGTCCAAATAAAGTATGGTTGTGTATAGTTTGTTAATACAAATTTTTAGAGACCAAGTTTGCTTAATTTGGATTAACATAGCAAAAGTTATGGTTTTTGCAAGTTTCCATCCTTAATAGCCATTTCTGTAATTATTTATTTATAGCAAATTCTTTAACACAACCTTACTTTCAAAAATATACTAACAGAGAGAGCTCCTTAGAATGAACCCATTTACCGATTTTACCACTTACCGATTCTACCACTAAGAATCGATCTATGCAACATGTATTTAATGACACCGGTTTGACAAGCTACAATGCACATACTAGACAATAGATAATGTCTTATTTTAGTGCAAGTATAGTATAAACACAAGCAAAATTTCTGAATGAATGTGTACCTTGTATCCGCATCCAATAAGCGCCAGCTCAAATAAGTAATAACATGCTCTTTTCTGTTGGTCTGTTGTGTCTAGACAACTCCAATAACTCCTTGTTCCACGGCAATATAAAGCCTATAAGGCTCTCCATGTCTGGGTGCTCTCAACACCAGAGGGGTAGATCAACAATGCTTGATATTATCGAATGCATCTTGCTGTTTTTCCCCAAGTAAAATTATCATCGCTTTATAACCGAATAGTACATGTGGATGCGCTAACTTTCCCAGACAAATTCACGATGAATCTCCTCAAATAATTTACCTTGCAAGGAATTTTTGCATACCTATCTTGCATATCGAAGCCTGCACGTTTTCGATTGCTTCTATTTTCTTGGGATCAATCTCTATGCCATGTTGATGTATAATAAATCCCGAAACTTCCCAGACGATACTCCAAAAGAACACATTAAAGGATTCATCTTGATCCCATACTTCCTCATCCTCTCAAAAGCCAAACGCAAATCAGCTCAATATGGTTCATTAGCATCCGATTCTACAACAATATCATCAATATAGGCTTCAAGTATTACTCCAAGAAAATCATCAAATATTAAATTCATCGTTCTTTGATGTGCGGCACCAGCATTTTTAACCCAAAAATCATCACTGTCCACTCAAATAATCTGACAAAATCAGGACAACAAAGGCTGTTTTGAACGCGTCCTCTTCAGCCATGAAAAGCTGATTGTACCCTGCATTACCATCAACAAAACTGATAACTTTATGCCGAGAAGCATAATTAATAAGCATATCGACTATTAGCATAGGATACTCATCTTTGGGTGTAGCTCTATTCAAATCTCTGAAATCAATGAACAGTGTCACCTTGCCAGAATCTTTCTTCTCCATAGGCACAATATTAGAAATCCAATCCGCATACGTGCAAGGTCTAATAAAATTAGCTTTAAGCAACCAACCGATCTCTTCCTTGATTCGGTCATACATATTGGGATTGAATTTTTGGGCCGGTTGTTTATAAGGTCTAAAACCAGCCTTGATAGCTAAACGATGCTCAACTAGCTCTTGGCGCAAACCAGCCATCTCATGATACTCCCATGCAAAGCAATCAACGTACTCTTTTAGTATCTCGATTAATATAACTTTATAATCGACTCTCAATTTTCTTTTTCACAAAAGTCGTCCTAGAAACTAAACCATCACCTATGTTAATTTCCTACAATGGATTGGCCGATGTAAAACCATGTCCCAATTTAACCGTGCCATCCAACTCCTCTATAGACTCATCCATATCGTTCTTGTTAGACTGATATTCAACAAACATTTCTGCAAGCAATCTTCATTGATGATGAGGACATCCCTAGTTCTTCACCACACAAGGAGATTCTTATCCAAGATAAGCATGATGAAGTGAGACTTGGACCAATAACAAGATCAAGGGCCAAGTTATTACAACAACAGGTGAATTCACTCCTTATTGAATATGTGATTGTGATAGTGAGAATTTTATACTTACTAAGTCTATTCATTTATGTATGATCAGGGTTATTGATAACACAAACATGGAGGTGGAAAACAACAAGGAGGAGCTGGAAAACAAGCTGGAGATGTTGGAAAACAAGAGACAAGTATGGAAAACATATACAAGTGTTCAAAACAAATGCACAAGTGTGGAAAACAAGTCTAAGAATGTTGTTCCACACTAGGAAGTAAAGGATACAAGAGGAGGGAGACACATTGAAGATAAATGCACCATATAATTAGCCCTATTGTATTATGACATGGATTGTATGCCAATTTTGCCGAACCTCCTAATGTGGGTCGATTTGTATCCTTCCTAGTCCAAGTAAGAGTCCTAGTCGAGTCCTAGTCCTAGTAGGAGTAGAGGTTCTTATTAAAGGGCCTTGTGTCCACACCCCTCCTTCTTTAAATAGCTACCACCTGCGTGTCGAAAGCTCGGAACAAGTTTAAACCAAAAACCCTAGCCTCTAGATTGTATTGCTGCATGGCATTCTTCTTGAGGTATACCTACAAAGTTGTGTGATATCTTGTTTTTCCACTGGGAATAAGGGGACACAGGACCACTCGTGTTCTTTGATTACGTGTGCAAGAGTATGTAGTTGAGAATATCCAAAGGGATTGATTGTTGTTGCACTGGAAATAGGGGTTAACCAAGGAGAGTTCTTAGTGTAGTACTAGTTATGAAATAATCCACAAAACATCCACCAAATTCGAGATAGCTCATTGAGAAGATCGGGCCACCCCATATCATCTTGGTATCATATTCTAAGGTTTACTCGGTGAGTAATTTCCATCTTGTAGTTTAGTTCTTTTTATTACCTATCCAGAAAAAGCCATACAAAAATAGTTGTTTAGCTCATTGCCAGAGCCTAGATCAACACAAATTTGCATCTACTAGTTGTTGTTTCTTGTTGATTTGCATTCCCGTTTTTCTATTTTTAGTTTTCATCTATTAGGGTTAGGGTTCATCTAGTTTACTTCTTGTTCATGTCTAATCGAAAATCTCACAAAAATAGTTGGCATCCGTGGATGTTGTTCGAGTTGGGGTTTGATTTTTTACCACGAACTGGAGATAAATTTCTACCGTGGATCGCCCTTGCTCCCATCGAGTTCATACATTGTGTTTCTCTCGGGTTCCTAGCTACTATCGGATTTGAGTCTGTGGCCTACCGTGCACGCGTTATAACGCGTTTTGCTGCCGCGCGTTTTCCAGCTCGAGTTGAACTTGGAATACTGTCGGGCACACGTTTTTGCCCAAGTCGCATATGCGCGCGCCAATCCTAGCTGAACTCGGAATCGTTACCGCGGGCATAAA
The DNA here is from genome assembly GCA_028641055.1 of Alopecurus myosuroides. Classification (NCBI taxonomy): domain Eukaryota; kingdom Viridiplantae; phylum Streptophyta; class Magnoliopsida; order Poales; family Poaceae; genus Alopecurus; species Alopecurus myosuroides. The sequence goes on from CM054058.1 coordinate 270,139,988, forward strand.
AATCCTACGGGGCGCTGATGTTCGCAACACACACGAATACGCGCGTGCTGCTTCTTCCGTGTGCTCTTCGCAACACACACGCGCACTTCCGGGCAGAGTTTTTCGCTTGGTTCGCTGCTGCCGCGGTACAAATCGTCTGTTTTCTCTACCGTGAGTCATTTTCTCTCGTTTTCGCTCTGTTTTTCTTTAGTTTTTCGTTATTTTCTCCTGTTTTCTCACTAGGTCTTCCATTCTGATCATTGTTAAGCCTAGCCACAGCCATTCTACAGCAAGATTTATAGGTACCCACCCATATGACTAGATGTTTCTATTGCTCTAACAGGTTGCTCATTTGATCATATTTATGTCCCTAATTAAGTTTGTGTAACATCCTAGTGTTTGGGAAGTTATAAGGATCTAAATTTAATATGTGCATTTGCAAAGCATGCATCTAAGAGTACGGGAAATTTTGGCGCGAAAGTTTAAACGAATCAAAGTGACCAATGTTTCACTTGACATGATGAAATAGGTCTAGTTCATCTAGTCAGGAGTACATTTGGAGTGATCTTTATAACAAGAATCGTAAGAAACCAAATCACTTGATAAGATAAACCATAGTTGGTTGTGACCAACACAAACTCTAAACATGCCTAACCTCAAGTCTGTAAGTGACTTGGGATAATTCACTAGATATCTTGAACCCAAAGAAGGGTGAGTATCCCAATCTCATAACTAATGATCACACCTCCACAAGTTAGTAGTGCTTGATGGAATAATCTCATAGACAAGTATCTTAGACTCTCCAAAACATGAACTACTTGAGTTATCAATCAATCTACATAACATATTTATAGATCATATCATACCCATTGAGTAAACCATTACAAGTAAATACAAAAGTTCAATAGAACACAAGTGATACAAACAAGTGTTAACTCAAAACCCACAAGTGGGCAATGGTTTGATAATTGTATTAACATATTTATCGAATATGTACATATCTCAACAACCATAAAAGAAGTACCTAAAAGAAGAAATAAATCTTCTTAAACTACTGAGGAAAACCTTGACCATTGCACATAACCTTTCCAAATCTTTATGTCTACATTGTGCCTGACAAAGATTATAGGGGAGAATATAAAGTAAAATCATGACACCAGAGAAAACAAATAAACAACTATGAGATAAGATTAAAACCCAATAAGATTTACATGCTCATTGTCTCAATCATCTTGTATAAGTGAGTATCTGAAATCCCAACACATCAATGAACTATTTGATCAACTCACTATTAAGGCATCATTCCACAAACACTCCACATTTCTATCCAACTCATCATTCAACAAATAAAGTATCTCTAGATACAAGTAATGAATAACAACAAGTTATAATCCATATTAGAGGAATTGGATTGAAAGCTAAATAAAACCAACCATGTATGAACAAGTATCCATCCTGTAGAAATAAAATAAGAAGTTTATGGAAGGATAATAAAAGCATGAACTAACTCTTAATCCAGATCTCTCTACCTTGTATAGATTATCTTGTTTCCAATCTTCTCTAAGTCATTCTACAAGAGAAGCACCCACAAGAAAAGAGGAACCACCACCAGAAGATCTTCAAGAAGATTATTTGAAGTGTGCTAGAAGGGCTACTCTAAGCTGCTATAAGAGTACTTGGAAAATCTTATATCTTGGTCTGATCTTATTAACCTCTTGAAATTGTGTGATACTCCAATGTTAGTGTTATATAGAGGTAGTTTGGTAACAAGATGTATACCTTGTTAACAGATCACTTTTGTATACTCAAACAATTGAGTGTCATACACAAATAAACAGAAGGTTGAATAACCTAGTACATCTATGCCATCTGGATATGAAAGGTAATTTGGGGACAAGCCTTGCTAACTTGTCAATAGATTCTTCTTATATGCTTAAGGCTAATTGATGTCATAAAACAAACTCCCATATTTTTATAATCATCTAAGTACAATCTTTGTTTGGATTAATTGGATGTTTTCACCACAATGGTGAGACGATTGAGGTTGGAAACCAAGAGAGGAATCTACCTACAAATGACAAAGGTGATAACACAAGACTAGTGGCAACTAGAGAGAAGAACATCAAGCAACAGAAGACCACAATAAGCAACACTGCCTCAGTAAGAGATCATAAGAAATTATCCAGTGAATCATTAGGATATACAGAGAACCAATAATCTCTATTCATGGTTAAGCTCATCAGAGATGAGGAACACATAATAATCACTTTAATGGAAACAATTATCAAGTATGAAATAATAACAAGTCATTGCATCCACATGTCTTGATATGTGGAGGTAGATGAAAACAAGTTTAATACCTTGTTTTCCAAATCCTTTTCATACGTAAGACTAACAGATGATAACAGATATTCATCTAAATATAACCATGCAAATGATTACATGTCCTAAAGCAACATGAGATAATATCCACACTTGGAAACTGGTGGAAAACAAACAAATAGGTTCCAAAGACCCACATGTTTTCCACTTGATAAAGAACCCAATTTCTCAAATAAGGCTTACACCTACCTAAGTAAAATGTCTACTAAAATTGCTAAGAGTTTTAACTCTGAAAATAACATAGTATATAAAAAGGAAATAAGTCCATTCATTAACAAACACCATTTGGTTTGATATGAAATAAAATCCCCTGTTGATGATTTTCATTACAGTGTATACAAACATTACCCAGTAGTGATACCAAATTACTTTCTATAAGAGATTGTATCCAAAATGATCCACTTATAATATACCACTTGGTGAACCATATGTGTGTTGTGTAAATATGATATTCATGCCTAAAAATAAATTTTAAAGCCATTCAATAAATTAAATGGAGAGAAATAACAAAAATCACTTAATCTAGCACCCTAAATAGAAAATACAAAAATTCTTCAAATTTACCAAAACAAAACATGGTGAGATGTAAAATTTGATAAGGAATCCAAATATAATTTTTAATAATTTTTATACGTACAAATAGGAACTCAAAACATGTGTTTCTTCTCAGTTTTTAAGACATAGGGAGCAATCTGTAAAATTTAGAACTTGTAGGGGGTATCGAAATTGGGCGTTTCTTTTCCTTTATTCTTCCTCTGCCAGAAGGCATAGGAGAAGCAACGTCGTGGCAGCACCACCGTTGCCACGTATTGCTTGGCCGCTCTCCGTCGAGGATAAGAAGGAGAATACGTCCGCATCGGGATCACTCGCTCTCTCGCCCGTTGTCTCTCTCTCTCTCTGTACTGAACCCGAAAGAAAACCCTAACCCTAGTCCGTACGGCCTCCGCTCGTCGCCGTCGTTTCCGTCCACGGGAAGCCATGCCGAGGCCATAGTTGGCTTATCCGTCCTCGTCTTCCCCTCCGTGACGAGTTACGCTTGCACGGAAGCCCGGATGTGGCCGAATCGGGCCGTCTTCTTCATCACCGGCCGCCGGACGCCGCGCCAATTCCGGTCGTTTCCGTCGTCTCCTTGCCTCCCCAACACCTGCATCGCGCTCATGGTGAGCTACTGGTGCTCGGGCACCCTCTAAATGTTCCCCTCGCTTCCGGTTTCATTATATCACCCATGACCGTCGCCGCTCGCCGCTGTTCATGCTTGCCGGCGTAACTCCGGCGACCATAAGGCGGCGGCGCTACCACCAGTGGACTCCCCGGAGTCTCCTCTTCCCGCTGGTACTAAGTAATTAAAGAATCGCGCGGGGAATCGCCCAATTGCTCGCAGAATTGAGCCACTATGACCATTGCTGACATCAAGCTGATGTCAGCATGGTGTCATAAATGTATTTCTTTTCTTTTTAGTTTTATTTTTTATTTAAAACTGATTATGACAGGTGGGTCCCACCTGTCAATTTAAAAACAGAAAAATGATTAATCTTATAAAATCAATAACTTTAAAAATACTTATCAGAAAACTGTAAATAAAATATGTACATGTTCATAAAAATAAAATATATTCATTTATCAACTTTTCAAAAATCTTTAATAAAGTTTAAAATTAAACGTTTTCTTTAATTAAAATAAATCATTTAAAATTGAGAAAAATAATAAATAATTCATAAAATCAGAAAAATACAAGTTATATACCAAAATGCTCCAAATGACTAATGCAACTCATATATGATGTTTTCATGGTCATTTGACCATGTTTTCATGTGTGAAATATTTTTCCTAATCATTTAATTCATTTAAAATTAATAAATTAATATCTTATTCAAATATTTTCAGAATACTTCAAATGAGGTACCAAACTAAAGAGAAAAACATTTTCAACTCAAATATGTCAAACACAAAACATTTTGTTTAAACTTATAAACTAGTTTCTAAGGGGTATAATGGAACTCTATAATATTCCATTATAACCAGCAATAACTACCTTAATATCATTTTACTTAGTAATAAAACCCACATGTTTTCACGCCTAATAAACCTATCATCACAAGTAATTAGCAAGTATTGTGATGATAGAGTTCACTGTACTATTTCATCATTTTCAACTAAACTCATTGTCATTAGCTCTACACTTTTGGAACATAAAATCAATCATGTTTATTACATTTTCAATAGTTGTTTTCCATGTGCTATTATCTTGTTACCTCACCAATTAATCAACACTTCTACTTAAACATGGTAACAATTGTTTGCCAAGTAAAAGTGAAACACATGTAACTCTAAAAGAAGTAATAACCACCTCACCTCAAGTAATGAAACAATTCACCTAAAACCTGTGTGATTAAGATATCATATCAAACGTGGCTTACACTTGTAAGCTGGGGTGTTTTCCAGGGTAATTCACGATGCATCTCATTACTATGCATGTATCATCTTGCCAATGTTCTCTGTAGTCCTTACCAGGACTACTTTGCTATCTTTCAGAAGTCGGAATTCTCTAGGCGACCCTCGAACCCCGAAGATATTGAATATTATGGTTATTTCAATCTCAGGCAAGTTCATCACTTGCTCATATCCTTTGCAGTATTTCATAACAAACTATTTGCAAAAACCCTATCGTATTATCACCTACTCTCAAAAGAATGCATGATTCTAATTTTGCAATAATATGACTAATTGAATGACTACCCGAGTGGTAGTGTTCTGTTTGGTGGGCGGATGGAACCATGGTAAGGTGAATAGGTCAAAGTAAGGTTCCATCTGCATGGGAACGTATTACCTAGGAATTAATCACAAATGCCGTCAGAACTCGGTGCGCCGTAAATACCACGTTAACCATGGGTCTTCTATGAGGGGAGTAAGTCAGCTGTGATCTTTTCCCGTTTGCATGTCAACGAACTGCCAGAGACGTACGCTGTAGGTTCTGCGGGACTGCATGCACATGGGTGGGAGCCCTTACGTCCCACGGACTCTGGGGTCTATGAGTGTCTGCCAGGGGCGCGTAGATCTCCATCGTGAGGGGTGGAATCAGGCGTCCAACCTGCTAGCGGAAATGGGTGGGCATGCGTTGTGCGGAGAAGCACGGTTTGGCTTGGACCAACAACCGGGCCCCACACCTGAGTGGGAGTTGTAACATCCCAAGTATGAAAAACCCCTAGTTGTTTTATTTCTTGTTGTTTTATTTCAAGCAATGCATCATGTCATCATCTCATTGCATTTGTTTATTATTGTTTGCATTGTTACTATTTGTTTTCCATCTATTTATCTTGTTTTCATAATTCAAACTCAAACAAATTCAAATGGTTATTTTCATACTTGATCTGTTACAACTTTTGGAATAAAAATAACAAATAAAAACAACCATTTTATTCCATGTTGCTCACTTATTAAATTATTGGTTTAATCAAACCATTAATCCAATCAAACAATTCTAAAACATTTTCAAATTCAAACCAAGTCTCAAAATCAGTACCTTTTGAAACCTTAAAGTTCACCACCCTATTTTTAATCTTTAATCACTTAAAAACTTAGGGGTAACCCTATTAAAAGTGTTGTTTTAAATAAGGATTTATTAATATTAAAAATTCATCCAATTTGATTTCAAATACAAACATTATTTTAAAATGTCAATTTTTGAAATCCAATCTTGGAATGTGGTTTCTAATTACCTAATTAGCTTAACTAAATTTTTCTGGAATTTTTCTTAAGAAAAACCTTAACAATTTCTTCCAAAAGCAAAACTACAAAAAAAAACAGAAAAACAAAAAAGGAGCAAACCTTGCGCGCGCGCAGCAGATAACCAGCCCAGCCCAACCTAAGCCTAGCGTGCGCCAGCCCAGCCCGCCTAGCTCCCCCGTACCGCTTCGCGATTCGTGCGGATGTTCTAATCGTCGTCGTCAACCCGTACGGCACTCCATCCGTGGCGCCACCGCGACCGCGCGCGACTCCGGCGGCCAGGAGAGCGCCGTGGCGCCTATAAAGCATGCCCTAGCCCCTGGAACCTAACCCTAAGCCCTAGGTTCACTGCTCCCGCGCCGCGCCGCCATTTTTCCTGCCCTCTGCCATCGCTTCCCCCCTCTCTGAACTTTCTCGCCGGCGACGGCTCACTGAACCTTGCCATGGCGCCACCCACCTAGCTTCTCCCCTCGCTGTCCACCTGCTGGAATCAGCTCGCCTCTCTCTCCTCTCGCTGTTGAACACTTGATCGCGTCCGGTAAGTCTCTGTGTCGCCGCCGCGGTCCTCGCCTTCTCTCCGGCCACCGTGCCATCGTTAACTGAATCCGACGTTGCCGTCGACGTTGCAGGGGGCCTCGACGTGAATTGAGCACTGCTATCAGCCCACCTCTTCCTCCTCTACGTATTGGACATCTGCGGGAGCACGGAGGAGCACGGAGAGCTCGCCGCCATCCTCTTCCCCTCCGACGTCGCCTCCGTCAGCAGGACGTCACCGTCGACCAAATCCCGGTGAGCCACCGTCCCACTCACCCTCCTCTCTCTCTGTTGTGTCGCATCCGCGCACGTGCACGTCCTGCACACACCCACGCCTCCAATCGCAAGCACGGCCGCGCAGATCGCCGCCGGCGACGCCTTCTGTGAGTCGAGCAACAATTTGCTCGTCAGTTTCGTCAGAGAACACTCGGGTTCTGAAGCTCAACCTCCCTCCGTCGCGTATACTGTCAAACAGTTTCAGTTAGCGCAGTGGCTCTGCACCTATTGCGCGCGGGCGAGGGCGCGGGTTCGAGCCCGCAAGCGCCCAACTTTTTTTGTGGATTTTCTTCCACAGCAGCGCAGGCCCACTGTCATTGCCTTCCTCTGCCACGCGTGCGCGCGCGCGCCACGCTGGCTAGGGGGTCCACTGCGCAGTGGCAGCGTGTAGAGGCCAGCTGAGTAACAAATGGTTTCTGCGAATTCCAAAAATTCATTTTAATTAACAGATTTAAAACAAAACTTTAAACTTTAATAACTTCTAAACTATAATTCCAACAAATAAAAACTTTATATGTTTTCTGTTCAAAATTTAATAATCTTTCCAAATAACTTATTTGTGTTCTATTTTGAGTTTTCAAAATACATTTAAAATTCAAATTTGAATAATTCAAATGCAATTTGCAATAATTCATAAATAATTCATACTAATTCCAAATAAGGCAAATAAAATATGTTTTTCAAACCATTTTGAACATTCTATTCAAATATAAAATTTGTTTCATTGTTTGAATAATTTAAATTGCCTAAATAATTTAATACTTGTTTAATTCAATTAAATTTGATAAAATCATAACTTGCTTAATATAAAATATTTTTGAACATGCAAATTATGTTTTTAAACCACCAAAGTGTGAACTTTGCAAATGTGAATTTGAAGTTATGTTTTGACTAAATAAAATTCAAATAATATTTAAGCTTGTTTTAAATTCAATTAAAACTTGTTTAATATTGTTTAATTCATAATAAATTCATCCTAATTCAAATTTCAATATTTGAAACATGTAATCCAACTAAAATTTGATGTTCTTTTCAAATATAATTTTTGTTAATTGTTTTGCACACTTTAAATTGGTGAAAACAATAATTGTATGTGTGGCATGTTTAAGTAACCAAAATTTTCCAAACTTAATAAATAAGTTCTAAACTTGTTTTATTCCTTTTCCTTTGCATCTACCATTGTTATTTAGTGTTATCTGTTGTTAACTTGTCATCATCATCATGCATGCATCATGATAACAACTATCACATAATAAATAATTGTAAATCATTTATTCCACTTATTTCAATGGATCCTTTTCCGTATGCAACCCTTGCATATGGGTCCATTTAAATTGTGTTATCTTGTTAGCTAAATTATTTTGATGCAACCATTAACTTGTCATGCATCATATTGATTGTGCACAATGCCATGGCAATGATTGTTTACAATCCTGTTTTGTTTGTTTGCTTCTTCTCGAATAGACGACGACGTTGAGACAGACGACCTTTACAGCACCCCTTCTGAGGATCTAGCTCAGTACCCAGCTGTTGAGTTTGCAGGCAAGTTATCACTCACATGAACCATTGTGTTCCTTTCAACCCTGGTTACCGATACTTTCCGTTGTCTATATCTTGCTAGCCTTAGTGGTAGTTGTTTCTGTTACGAACCTATCACATGAATCCTTTAACCCTGATATTGCCTCATCACCCCTCCTACAACCCCATTGATTGAGCCAGTGTCTTACTAGTATGCTTAGGTTGTTTTACTTGAGTCTGTTACCCGTTACTTTCAGTTACTATATTTTATTATGTTCAGGGGGCTCGATGTTTAATCAATCAATCAATCATGCTAATGTTATTACTGTTAATAATAATTTGATGATAAGGCACCGGCAGGAGGCCCTGTGTGGTTTTGAGGCCTGCTAGTGTCGACCCTAATAGGAAAAGGGTCTTGTCTACTGATCCATGATGAGCGCACTACCCGCATGTGGGAAGCGAGTATGGGCGCCCCCCTCAATTTGATTCGATTCGCATCTCGTCCAAATCATCTCATTTAGTTCGTGCTTTCTATTTGCCGCATGCATGTTTTTGCGAGCCCAGCGCAGGATGGAACTTTTGTAGTCGGCATATAGGGGGACACGGTCTTAGAGTGCTATGAGGGTCCCTTTTCTTCGGGGCTTGATTAGCCGTGCGCCCAAGGTGCTTTGGGCTTGATGCGGAGAAGAGTTGAGTTGTGTTGAGTGCCCCGCTTGGTGGGAGGCATCCCATCTGGCGGGTTATTCATACGTGTACAGCCAAATTGGTGCAACCCTGCAGGGATAATCTTCTCGAGAAGCCGTGTTTTCCGCGGTTATGGATTACTTGGTGAAAGTACTGGCTAACAAGTACTCAGGACAACTTAAACATAATGATCAAACATGTACACCCCATGATTAATAACTTGACTAGTAATAGGTTGATGACACAAAAATTTGATTCATCCTTAATACAACTGTGTGAGTTATCCTCGGATTGCTTCTTTGGATAAGGGGCGAGATCCAGGATGGGTTTGTTTGATGTTATCTTTCAGTTGGTTACAACCCTCGATCTTATCCCCTTTCTGATAGTTGGAATTGATAGAATCTCTGTAGTTGGTTAGTGCAGCCAGTTGCAGCATCTTATATATCCCCTTCTTCCGTTGAACCCAAGTCATCTGTGCTTGTGTTGACGGGCTATACTTTGGTGAACTGTGAGTCTTGCTTGCCAGTACTTGGATGTACTGACCCCGTTGGGGCTGTGGTTTACGCAGACTACGACTACGGCTACGATGACCACCAGGATGGCTACTTCGTGGAGTTTGACGAGACTGCAGACGAGTAGCTAGCTGGACCAGGGCAGGATCCAGGACCTACGTGGATGGGCTTCGTCTTCTTTATTTTCTCCGGCTTCTTAAGCCTGTTGGATTTGTCTGTACCCAGACACCTTTGATTGCTTCCGCTGATGTAATGAATGCTATGTTGGGACATGTGTCCTCTGGATGATTGTATTTGCTATTTCTGCCTTAGTGAAGGCCATTTGCAACCTTATTTCAATCTTTTGTGTCTTAGAGATAAGTTGTGATCATCATTCGTTCAAAGCTGTTGACGTACAGTGCGTGATTGATATGAAGTACGTCGACAGTAGTGCCTATGACTCCTAGTGGATAGTTTACATCGACGGTGGAATAGCAGGGCTTGTGTTGTCGCGCATAAGCGCAGGCCTACCAGGAAGCTGGGACGTGGGAGCAGTTATGCCCCATAATCCAAGCACCTGCTATCCAGTTCGTACGATGAGTATCCCTTAGAAGCCAGGGTGCGACAGGAGTGGACAGGAATGTACACTTGGTTGTGCAACATGGTCTTGGTCGTCCATGGGCAAAGTAACGCACCTCTGCAGAGTGTAAAAGGATGTGGCATGTTACCCCCTGTTCCGATAAGGGACTGCGAAAGCTACATGAAAGGCAACTCCATGAAGTTCTAGCTCCTGTGATGGTCTGGTGGGCATAGTTTTCAGAATTAAAAGCAACCTCTTGAAGAAAGTTTTACAAAACCTTGCATTAGCTTATGACTCTTTCGAGTCTAAAGCTGTAGTTAGTGCATCAAACTACCCACTATATATCATGAACTTGCTGAGTAACGCTCGTTACTCATTCGTCCCCGTTTGACCCCCTGCTTAGAGCTGAAGCCTGATGGAAGTCGTCACCGTGAAGCCATCGCTACCTTCTGAAGTTAGGTGGAGTCAACTCTTACTTAGCCAGTGAAGCATCATCATCACCAACGCTGGTGGAGGAGAAGCTATCAAGGTGTAGGTGGAGTCCATTCTTGGACTTAGTTGTTTCAAGCCATAGTTTAGGGCTGGCATCGGCCGTATTGGATTAGGTTCTAAGCTAGAGTCATTCTCCAGCTTGGAACTTCGAATTGCTTCTTCTGATGTTTCATTTGCAGGAGATCTTCTTTGATTCATCAAAGAGATTCTTAAGATTTTGTAATGAAGTTTGTATCCTATAGCTTTGCTTGGACCCGCTGTGTTTCTGTTGTACCACTCTGAGAAATGTAATATTCACGGATAAGCCCTTATGTGTGTATTATGTCACCGACTTGCGCACTACACATGCAGTGGTGTGCTGGGTCACCACAGTTTTCTAGTACTTGTTGCTCCTAGTTGATTCAAAGGTCATCGAAAAGTATAAAAACAAATTGAAAAAGAGAAAAAGTATAAAAAAATTGAAAGAGAGAAAAATCAAAAAGAGGCTGAGCCATTGCATTATCACTAGTGGAGCTTGATATATCATATCTTGGATATTTTTGTGGAAAATATTTGTGCAATCTTGTGCCTGTATTATTGAGTATTTGCTAGTGTTTTCTAGTGCTTGCAATAACTCTTCCATATAATTGCTAAGACACATTTGTCTCCAAGAGTGTGTGTGTTCCTTTAGTGAATTTTATCACATTAGACAGTAAATAGGAGTTGCTATTTTTGTATTGTTAGGAATCCCAACCAAGCCCCACCAAATACCCTGTTTTTGTCTTGTGACACTTGATATCCTGGTTATGGTGTAGACAATTCTTTATCTTCAGCATATAGTGGTTTCAAATTCTCCAAACCCGAAACTTGGATATCCAATTTAGTGAGTAACATATTTTCCCTAAAAAAGCATCAGCAACCACGTTATCTAATATCTTCTTATGTTAAATAATATATGGGAAATATACTATAAATTCTACGTATGTAGCATGTATCCTATTAAGATTGGATTGATTATGTAAACAAATTAGAGCCTCGTGATCAGAATGTATAATGAACTCTTTCGGCCAACATCCGAGCAAACTTTGGGTACTAAGTTGCAAACAACAGATTATTGGATTAAGTAAAGTGCGTAATATAAACAATACAATTATCCTTTGACAAAGCATTGTTATTTTATCCCTAGTGGCAACAGCATATCCACAATCTTCGAAGTTATTGTCACTCTTCCAGATTACGGGAGGCATGAACCCACTATCTAGCATAAATACTCCATCTTGGAGTCACAAGCATCTACTAGTAATGGAGAGCATGCAAGATCACAAATAACATATATGATAGATCTATAATATATTTGACATAGTATTCAATATTCATCGAATCCTAGCAAACACAACATGTAGCATTACAATAAGATGATCTTGATCATGTTAGGCAGCTCACAAGATCTAAACACGATGGCACAAAAAGGAGAAGGAAACCATCTAGCTACTTCTATGGACCCGTAGTCCAAGGATACTCACGCATCACTCTGGAGGTAGGCATGGTGATGAAGAACCTTCGGTGATGATTCTCCTCTCCGGCAAGGTGCCGGGGAGAGCTTCGGGACTATCCCGAAGTAGGGTTGATGACGGCGGCGGCTACGGAACTTTTCGTGGATGGAGGCTCGGGTACTCATGGCTTTCCCGAGGAGGGCATTATGTAGGCGGAAGGGCGATGTCGGTGGGCGCCCAGGGGGCCCACAGCACGTGGTGGTGCGGCCAGGGGGAGGGGGCGCGCCGCCACATGATGTGGCCACCTCCCTCGTCCCCCCTTCGAGTTTCCACCGGACTTCGTGTACGTTACAGAAAAATAGGGCCTTTGGCTTTTATTTCGTACAATTCCAAGAATATTTTGAGAACACCTTTTCTGAAATAAAAAACACCAGAAAACAGGAACCTACACTATGTCATCTTGTCAATAGGTTAGTCATAGAAAATGCATAAAAAATTATATGAAGTGTATATAAAACATGTAGCACTTGGCATAATATCAACATGGAACATTAGAAATTATAGATACGTTGGAGACGTATCACACACATCCTCCATTGAAGTAATATGGCGCATAAGGTGGCGGCGCCAGCCGTGATCCTGGCACCCCCCTGTCCGTACAACCCTCCATAATGTGAATATTTCTTCCTTGGAGGTGACCTTGTACGCTTCATACATGATGGCCGGTTGTAAGATGGACCAGTTGTTTGGTGTGCAAATTTGTTCAACAACATGTCAAAGGTTGGCTTGATCTTATATTGAGCATTCTCGTCGTTCTTCTTCCACTTGCCAACCTCCAGATTCTTCGGTTTGATGAACTTGGCACTCGATTCTCCTTGAGCTTGTTGTTGCCCCCCGGGTGTAGGAACTTTTATAGTGATCTTTAGTGTCTCCTTGCCATCGGGTTGCTTGTCAAGAACAATCTCCCTTCATGAGGCCTTCTCCTTGCTATTCCTGGAATCACCAACAACACCATTATTTTTGTTGGCGGATCCGGCCACTACATGCCGAATTATCACCTTCTTTCCATGCAGCTCCAAAGTGTTCATCGTGAATGGATGCTTGTCAATTTGCATGTCGGCTAAGCTTAATCGTCCATCATCAATAGCTGATTGTATATGTCGCCGAAAATCTTTGCAATCATTAGTAGCATGAGAAAAATAATTATGATACTTGCAATAAGCATGCCATTTTAACTCCTCAAACAACGGTAAAGTATGAGACATTCTAATCAATTTGTCCTTCAACATAGCATCAAATATTCTGTCATTGGCTACATCAAAACTAAATTTTATCTTATCTTCACGATTCTTACGAATCGGCTTAAGTAATCACAAGTATAAGTTTTGGCCTTCGAAGGCCAAACAAATTCAGTAGCATAAACATCGGCCTCACTATCTTAATTCTCACTACTATACTCAACCATATTAAAGCGAGGACGATCAGATTTAGACTTATGCTAAATTTTTGTTTCTTTGCTTTGGCTTTCTTGAGCCGAAGTTTTTTGCAAAACTTGGTTGACATTTAAAAACTCATATCTTTCAATCCTCACTTTAATGCGAGTTATCAAACCATTAATCACCAAGTCAACCATGTCTCTTTCAGAAATCACTAAGCTACAACATCGGTTCTTAGTATCTCTAAATCTTTTGACATAATTGGTGACTGATTCATCATGCTTTTTTCTAACCGATGTAAGATGTGACAATTTTAACTCATTATCGCCACTATAAAAATGCTCATGAAATTTCTTTTCTAAATGATACCAAGTATTAATAGAACCATGAGTTAAAGAAAAAACCCATGAAAAAGTTGTACCAATTAAAGACAAAGGAAATAAACGCACTTTCAAAGGATCACTGTTACCAGCTTCCCCTAATTGTGCTAGATATTGACTAATGTGTTCCCAAGTTTTCTTACTATCTACTCCATTAAATTTAGCAAAATATGGTACCTTATAAACTTGGGGTATGGTAAAGAATCAAAATATTTTGGATAAGGATTTTGATACATCCGGCTTACTGGCTTCGGCTCAATTCCGAAGTTATCATAAAACATCTTTTTCAACTCCGCTCTTCAAGTGGTCATGTTTTCATCTACCATCGGCGAAGTTGTTTGCGGTAATGATGCATGAATATTAGTACTAGTAGTAATTGGATTCATCCGCGCCATTGATGCTGAATTGTAATTCGACGCCGTGACTGTAACCAAAGGCTGCGTGACTTGATTTGGTGGTGTTGCCAAATAAGGCACACTTCTAATTGGAGTGGGATATTCTTGCGCGTTTACAAGTTGACCATCTTGGGTATAGTGAAGATTCATCGGCGAATTATGTGGGACTGCCGATGGACCAGGATTTTCTTTAGTTGCCTTTGGACCAATACTACTAGGATAATCATGAGGCGTATTTTGACCAGCCTTTATATATTCTAACATAGCATCATAAGCTTGGCGACTAGACTCGGTAGCATAATGATTAATGGCGGCTAATTGATCTTCAGGAAAGACTCCTATAGAGAGTTTGGCTAGGTCGCCGATCATTGGTGGAATCTTGGCCTTCCCCAGTGATGTGATAGCACTTTGGCGATCCTTCTTGAAGCTTGGAAGGAAACCTTCAGCATCTTTCTCCTCTTGCTCTTTTTCACAGCCTCAAACTTCTCATTACGCTGCTGCTCTGGTGCATCAAGTTTATCTTTACACTGCTTTTTTAGCGTCTCAAAACCTTGGCGTTGGTCTGCCGAAAGATCATCAAAGCTAGGCTTAATGATGTTTTCGGTGTTAATCTCAGAGGGTCGGGGAATCTTGTCGTCCGACACGATGATCGTCCCCAGCGGAGTCGCCAAAAAGTGTGTTCACACACCAACACGTCGCGTGTACCCTCGGCGTCGAGTGCGATACGCAAGACACGTCGCCGGAGGAGGCTCGCCGGAAGTGCGATACGCAAGACAATCTGGCGGGCGCTTTGGAGGACCCGAAACCCCACACGGTCGGGAGGTACCCCGTCTGGACGCATGGCGGTGATGGGTTGCCCTAGATCGGTTCGCCCTTTCCAAGACTTTCGTAGATCGAAGCTCTCCTGCACGAAGAACGCCGACGAACAAACAAAAAGATAGCTAGGTTTAGGGACGAAGTTTGTAGATGGCCTTTTGCGATTGTGTGTTGTTGTTCATCGGTCGTCACCCCAAAGGTATATAAGGGGCGGGTGGACTTCCCATGCAGGTTTAGGACGAAAAATCCCATCCAAAAAGAGCTAATTTGAGTCCAATTCGAGAGAAAAAACGTGTCAGCCGAATTCAGCTTCCGACCGAGAAAACCGGATAGAGTTCCTGGTACCAACCGAAAATTTCAAACGGAGATTTGGTCCCAAAACCGGAAATTTCGATCTCAATGAATTTTTTGTAAGGAAAAAAAGTCATGAGTTCTTGGTGCCAACCGGATATTTCGACCGGAAATTTCGTCATAGAACCGGGAATTCCGGTTTTGAACTGACGCGTTAATATTGTCAGTAGTATTTTGGCCATAAATTTTTCATACTTCTTCGGATTGAGATGATCCAAAAATCATAGATATTCGTTTCGACGAGGCGTACAACGCGCACAACTTTTGTTCATGCTATTTTTCCATTTGAGGTCATCTTGGTGCCATCTCATTGTAAGTCAGAATTGACCGTCAACAAAGTACATGTATTTGACATCACGGTTTTAGTTTGACATCGCAACTGTATGTCTGTATACTCCTGGCTCCGCCTCTGAGTTTGGCCTTTGTGTATGGAGATGGCCTTGTGGACATCCATCTGCGTGGCTAAAGCTAATCCAAGTGCTCGCCCGCTCGAGCAATGAACTATCTAAAACTTTTAAAAAATTACATTTTCATGAAGCATCTCCGCCACCGTCTTCCCTTGCCATGTTCGTCGATCGCCGGTGACCCGCACCCCATCGACCAATAAGCGCTTTGTAGTCCACCTCCCTGAGGCGCAGCAGCAGGTACAGCACAATCCCCGAGATGAACCCCAGGGCGGCGCTCGAGCCAGTAAGGGACACGCCGGCGCAGACAAGCATGACGAAGGATTCCTCCTTGCTCCCCATGTCGCGCGACGCCATCGCGAGCTCTATCCCAGAGAAGAGCAGCATGACTCCCAATATTCCGATGGGGAACTGCCCGATAATGGTCACGATCGAGTTGCCGAACACTACCCCGAGTACCAGCTTGCCGATGGCAAGGAACACCACGGACGCTCCGCTCCGGCCGCCGAACCGGTACTGGCCCGCCAGCCCGCCAGCGCCATGACAGCACGGCATGGCGCCGAACCAGCAGCCAACGAAATTCATGAGGCCGACGCTGACCGACACCCTCGCCGGCGAGAGCTCGGCCCTCTCCGGGAACAGATCGGACGACAGCTTGCACACGGCGATGACCGAGTTGAGCACGGACAGCGGGAGCTGCGGCACGGCGCCCTCCCAGAACCCGATCTTGAAATCGCTCCACGTTATCTTCACCAGCCGCAGCGGCGCCGGCCCGAAGCGGAGACCATGCACGATGGACGGGTCGCGAACGAAACAGAGCAAGAGGCCAAGCGCGAAGACGATTAACGCCGCGGGGACGCGGCCGCAGGCGCGAGGGCGCCGACGGTTTGTGGCGTCGTCGTCGTCGTCCCCGGAGCCGGTGGCTAGGATGATGAAGAGTAGCGCGACGAGCGCGAGTGCGAGGCCGTCAAGGCCGAGCAGGGAGCGCGGCGCGGAGGTGGAGGCAGAGGAGGAGCGGGAGAAGTCCTGGGAGTAGCGGATGTACTTGACGGCGGTGAAGGCGAAGGAGAGGCCCTGGGAGAGCTGTATGCCGCGGACGACGGGCAGCGGGAGGATGCGGTAGAGGGAGGTCATGAGGCCGGTGGCGCCGAGGACGATGAGGACGGCGCCGACGGCGAGGCCGGCGGACATGATCTGCGGGATGGTGAGGTGGGCGGAGGAGAGCGCGACGGCGGCGATGGACTTCATGGGCTGGACGGGCATGGGGATCCCGAAGAGGAAGCCCGTGGCGAAGTTGTAGAGCGCGGTGAAGATGAGGGTGGTGCCGAGGTCGAGGTGGGACGCCAGGGACAGAGCAAGCACGATGGGGATGTAGGTGCCCAGGTCGCCCACGGCGCCGCCCAGCTCCGACCACACGGACGTCTTGAGACGCACGGACTGCGGGAGGAAGCCGCAGCGGCGGCCGCCGTCCTCGCCGGGAAGGAGCGGGTCGCCCGCCGAGGATGCCATTGGCTGCAACGACCTTCTTTCGGGTATGTTTGGCTTGCACGTCTCTGGCTGTGGCTGGTTGGATGATGTCTGCGGCAGTGAAGCGAGCTAATAAATAAATATGGTCTGCAGAGGAGGTGTTTCCGTCGAGGCTTTAACCAAGAGAGATGCCATTAGATTCTGGATGCCATTTGCTCAACACGATTGCGACGTGATGTGGCCGGGTCAGTCTACACACTTGGACGCTTCCGTTCCTATTTTACTACGTGAGAGATTTTCAAGGAGAATGATTGACTTTTGGCTTTTTTGGGGTGCGAGGGGGCGATTGTCTCGGATCAGTAGGATGGATATTTCCGTTTCTCTCCGCATCGGCATTTGTTTAGGCTGCGTGGTCATGTTAGAGATATATTCCGGTATGTATTTGGTAGTATAGGATTTGTAATCCATCTCCTACTCTATCTCTACGAGTCTTATTGTCCTCCAAGTTTGTACCCTAATATATATTCGCCCATGAGGCTCAATAATATATGCATCATATTCCGTCAATCTTATCCTTCTACATGGTATTAGCCTAAACACGATCTAACTCTAGCCGCCGCCGCCGCTTCCGCCTCGCGCCGCCCCCGGGACGGATCTATGATCGTCGCCGGGGGCCGCGCCGCCCGTACCTAGGGTTCGTCCGCCGGTCCCGTGGATCGGCTGCCCTAGAGCGTCTTTCTCTCCGCCGGTCGCTTGGCCGGCGTTTTATTTTTTTGGTTTTCCGATTCAAAATCGGTTTGCGTCGCCCGCCGCCACCGTCGACCCTCACGCGCCTCTACACCGACACCGGCGCGACTACCGGCCTCTTCACCGACACGGCGGAGTCACACGCCACGCGAAGGCCGTAACGGCCATCCATGTGGCCTCTTCGCTGCCTCGGCGGCTCGCGCGATGCGGCGGCCTTAACGGCCGTCTTCCGCGCGCCTACCCGTCCGTCGCTTTGTGTCGGTCGTCATCGCCCCTGCTCCGATCGGGACTCCTCCACTACCCCGCCTTCACCGTGGCTGCCTCACGCACGGAGCTGCCTTGGCCGCTCAGGCAAGGCGCTGCGTTCGCCGCTCGGCCTCCACTACCCAGCCTAACGTCATCATCATCGTGCTAAGCGGCGCATCCTCTACCTCGCGAGCAAGCGGATTGATCACCCGCCCGCCCGCGATCCGTTCCATCCAGGCTGCTCGGCCGACCCGTACAGTCGTCTGCGTGCGCCTCCGCAGGTTCCCGTGAAGACCGTCCCTGAGTGTGCATCTATCACCGATCGAGCAAACGGGTTGCCGCTGCGTCGCCCCATCGGGCCGTAGCGCCGCCACCCCGTGGTTCTCACCGCGGATGCATCACCCCGCGCGTCGCCGCTGCGTCGCTCCTCCGGGCCGTAGCGATGCATCACACCGTCCCCGCCGTCGCCCCGAGTTGTTCCAGCGGTTCACTGGCGGTGCGCTGCCGCTGCGTCGTCCCTTCGAGCCGTACGTAGTGCCACAGCACGCGGTGCCCGCCGCCACGAGGCCGTTCCCGCGGTTGCCCTGACGGCGTGCTGCCGCTGCGTTACCCCTTCGGGCTATAGCGCCGCAGCACACGCGGTCCAGGTCGCCACCCCGAGGTTTTCCCACCGTCGCCCCGACACACACGTCGCCGCTGCGTCGCTCTTCGAGCCGTAGCGCCACGACGTGCGGTCCACTCCGCCGTCCCCGCGCGTTGACCTCTTCGTGGTATGCGCCGCGCCGCCTCCCTAGGCGCGGGAACGCCACCGTCCGCGCGTGGTCTTTTTCGAGTTGTTGGGTTCTTCCTCGCCTACTACGAGCATCGCCGCCGCGCTTCTACACGTGACCGCCGTGGCTCTTCGCGGGCTACCGCCGCCGTGTCGCTCCTAACGGCAACCGACATGGCCCCCCCACGGGCTGCCTTTGGTTCCGCCGACTACATCGCCGTCCACCTCTTCCTCTGCTCCGACAACCGTGGTTGACATCGGCACCTTCTCCCCCACGCCGACTGGCGCTGCAACCGTCGTCGAGCCTTCGTCCACGACGTGTCCCTGGGCCCGGCAAGCCTGGTGCGACGCCTCGTCAACATCGACTTCGTCCTTCTACGCGTCGCCGTCATCTTCCTCGACCACTTCCTATGCTCCGACAACCGTGGTTGACATTGGCACCTTCTACCCCCACGCCGACTGGCGCTGCAACCGTCGTCGAGCCTTCGTCCACGACGTGTCCTCGGGCCTGGCAAGCCTGGTGCGACGCCTCGTCAACATCGACTTCGTCCTTCTACGCATGCCCGGTGCTGGCAACACTGGCGCGTGCCTTCGTCCACGACGCGTCCACGGGCTTGGCAAACCCGGCGCGACGCCTCGTCCATACCGTCTTCTTCCCGACGCACCACTACTTCAACACCACTGCGCCTATGTCTAACTTGGCGCCTCCTTGCGCCCCGCGGCTACACGGCGACTACCTCGACACCGGCTACCCCCACTCGATATCGACCTCGGCAACCCTCGCACGGCTACCTCGACCACGGCTACACCACCCTACGCTCTCGGCTACCTCGACCTCGGCACAAAGGGCTATCATCTCGCCTTGAGCACTCATCAGCTTCCTCTACGGTCCAAGCTCCAGCGCCGTGACACCGTCCACGATGTCAGCCCACTGGATTCTACTTTGGTTTCTCTCCAGTCTGACCGTCCACGACGCTCCTGTTGTTTGCAACGCTACCGCTACGACTGCGGGGGGATGTTAGAGATATATTCCGGTACATGTATTTGGTAGTATAGGATTTGTAATCCATCTCCTACTCTATCTCTACGAGGCTTCTTGCCCTCCAAGTTTGTACCCCAATATATAGTCGCCCATGAGGCTCAATAATATATCCATCATATTCCGCCAATCTTATCCTTCTACAGTCACTTTGACACTTCTCTCTGAGCGGCAGCATTGTTTGCGTGGTCACCTGGATGACTGGATATGTAAATCGATGTCGACACATGGTGCGGGGATCTCTTCCGCAAAACAAAACAAAAATTATTTTACCTGTACTTCGGCTCCCTTTATTTATCTTTGTTTTTCTCGGATAGTGTCTTCCCTTTGGTGCAAAGTGCAAACTTCGCTGTCAAAGAAAACAGGTTCGTTGTCAAACCACACGAGTAATGATGGAATTATTCCCCTCGCCTAGTCATTTGGATTTGTTGAATAATTAGACATAATTAATTGGAAAACGCTTCTTTAGGCCCACCTACTACGCCCTCGCGTAGATCGCTTTCGCGAGCAAGCGCGCGCTCGCAGGTAGCGATGGCAGTGTTTTGTCCTCGGGCGTGTGTCTGGCCCAACTAAGACTCATTTCGTTGTTTTGGCCCAGTTCTGTGTGTAAACAGCCCACACGGTAACTAGAAGCAGCCACGTATATGCTAAATTTTTTACCTTGTTCTGCCAACGTTGCGTATGTATTAAAATTTTGTAACAGTTTTGCCCATATTTTGTTGAGAAAGTACAAACGAGATGTTGCAATGTTTTTTCTGAACGTTTTTTTTTTGATAAATGCATGTGTATTTAGAATTTATTTGGAATTATATGTTTATGCGCTCCATGCACATGTTGTAATCATGTGATTTTATTTTTGCTATTGATTTTTTTTTTGAAATAGAAGATGATTTTTGTTGCAACTAAAATAGTGACAAATTATTTTGTTGCTTACCAACTTTTTTAATTGATGCAAAAAAATTGTTGCAATAGGTTGTGATTTTTGTTGAATTGTTTGAACTTTTTTGTTGCAACGCAATAAACATATTGTTTAACTATTCTTTGTAAAATTACTTATTTTTCGAATATTTTGGGAACAATTTGTTGCAATACTTTTTTTTGTACATGGAGCAATAATTTTTGTTGCGATACTAGTGAATTTGTTGCAATGATAGTTTTGCTGTAATTATCGAGATGACCGGGGCCAACATAATATACCCCTTCGTTTAAGTGGGGTTGTTGAGTGCAGCTTCTATATCCGAGAAACATGGGGGCTAAAATGCAAAGTGCGCTATGTTGATTTCTGGACATAGGATGTCGATCGGACGGATCAGGAGGGGACCTAGGATTGGTTCGCCTAGGGCGATCTGAGCCTAGAATTGCCCTAATTAATTTTAGAATATAGATGATGACAACAACAGAGATATTAAAATGTGGAACTCGAACATACTAGATGCAGTAGATAACATGAATAGCAGCAACATGATATCCCTAAACATGTTATCAGAAAACATGTTTAACTGATGGATCGGGAAACACATCACGTACATATCGTTCGTAGAGGAACCAGTAGCAACATTGTTGATGACAACGTTGGCGAGGACGGGGCAGAGTAGACGACGCTTGACGTGGCGGTACGTAACACCGACTGACTTGCTAGGTAGACGAATCGTCGTGAAAGCAGCGAGCAAGCGCTTCGCCCAAACCTAATTCACTCTCTCTCGTACAGGATCACAAGAACGACTAGTTGCGGAGACCTGCTCTCCCGTTCGCCGGTGGACGCTGACGGCCCGGTTAGTTTACGGTGACGGCGCAAGGAACGAGATGTGGCAAAATCTAGATTGGTTTCAGTGTGTTTGTAGCACCCATGGCGCGTGCCTTTTATAGTGAGGTTCGAAAAACCCTAACGGGTGCGAGGTAGGAAGCCCACGCCGCGCGTCCGACTCGGTTGCAGCACACGATTCGGGAGCGAGCCGAACCGCCTAAGACATGACGCGTCCGTCAAAGACTCCTGACCAAGTTTCGAAAGAAAAATATTGTCTCGGCTGGAGGCTTGAATTCACGAAACACGATCATGACGTGTTGTGTCGTGCCCTGTCGTGTCGAGTTGAGACGAGCGAGTGTGGAGGAGAGGGAGGAGTGCGCGAGAGGTTGTCCCCTTCTCACTCACTTACAAGTGCTACAACACTCCACCTTATAAATTGGTGTGCAACTTCTCCATCTTTCCATGTGGGACTAAACTTCCCACTCCCACCAGTTGCTCACACACATGGGCCATTTTAAATTTTAGGATTTGCTTATTGGAATTTCACAAAAGGGCCCAATATTCTAGCAATCCTCCACCAAATCTCAAATGCCCATGTGATGATTTGTCATTTCTCGCTACTTGTTTATATACCACTGTTTCAGCAGAGACGGTTAAGTTAAACGTCCACTTAGAGCCTTAAGCTACATCTATCAGCAACTTAAACAACGGACTAAGTCTTGAATTACAAGTTTGGTTCTAACATACTTTCCTCAAAGTCATAACCAGTACCTGGCTGCCAGTAGTCTACCCCGCGGGTCAGGAATAAGTTTCAATAGTTTGAATCCATGAGTCTGCATCAGTGCCACTAAGTTCAGGGATATTCATTTGGCCAGTTTTTACTGGTGGTGTTGTTCTTGTGTTGTCAAGAGCAGGGAACTGTAGCTTGGTTTTTGACGTGCCTTTCCTTGCTTCTAGTTCCTCCACTTCATCTTCTGCAATTGTTTCTACTTCTTGATGCGGTGTGTGAAGAACTGTTGTCACCTGGCCATAATGTGCGTGTCTGTATTTTGGTGTGCCATCCAAATTCAGTTCCTTTCCAGTCGTATCATGCAAGATCTGTGTGCCTCTTTGCTTGCCTGTTGCTTTTGTTTAGTGTACTGAGCTGCCCGAATTTCCAATTGGAGTTGTACTAGGACTCTCTATGGTCTCCTGTCTCTTTGCAAATATCTTGTTGAAGTTTACTTGGAGATTGAGCAGATTTGTCTGAATATTCTTGAAATTATCTTGGACTGCATTTCGAAATTCCAGCATCTCTTGCATTTCTTCTTCGCGATGTTTTTGCAGCATCTTAATGTCCGGTTGCATCGACTTGATCTCCAGCAAGCTAGTGTCATGTGACTCTGTTGAGGTGTCCATGATGTTGACAGGAATTTTACTCCCCAACGATATTCTTGGAGAAACCCAGCAACCAAGTTGATTCTACCGCCGCCAATCACCGTCACCGAGAACTGCACGAATCTAGAGGAAAACCGGGATTCTACACGAAACAGATGGTCTTCCGAAACGAGTCTCGTACCTGATCTGCAGCCGAGCAATCTACTGCCGCGGTGACACCTCCTAGTAGTAACTTCACCGCCGAAATCGAGAAGAAGTGAAGGATTTTACAAGTAACCCCAACTCCGCTCTTCTAGATTCGATCGCCTCTGAGGAATTGGATAAATTCGAGGAATCGCTGAAATATGATATCACTTGTTATGCCTAGACTACAATTGATCGATGAAAAGCTAATCAGAAAACAAGAACAGGGGAATTTGCTTCAAGTCGATTTATTCGGAGAGAAATCTGGGGAATTTGGTTACATAGCCAAACCACGAACAGTGGCGGCGGTGGCGTATAAACCCTAATTCTTCGATGGTCTCATTATAGGCCTCCATGAGTGATTGTAGAGAGAAGGAGGAAGGTGACAACCAAGTGAGTGGTTGGCGGTAAAGTGCCACCTGGCAGTTGTAGTTTAAACAGCGATGTGTCAATCGTCTGGGACCGTTGGATGTGAGATGAGTGGTTCTCCTTGCTTGATCAGTGTGAAGCGGTAAGTGGAAAGAAATATTCATGACACCTGATAGTTGAAGCGGAGAAGTGGAGGGTTTTCTGTGAGATTTTTTTTAACCTTTTCGTCTAGAGTGGATCGCTCTGATTGTGGTGTGTAAGCGTGAATTCCTTCTGTATTTCGATCTTTTCTCTCCTTCTATCAAAAAGGCATGCAAGCTCGTTCCTGAAAAAATACAGGTTCTGTAACCAAGAATCGGAGAGCGGTATCCATCAATCAAGAACGGAGGTCGAACGTAAATTGAGTTTCGCTTGAGAAAACAAAACATTGGACGTGTGTCTGACCTAAGCGCCGCTGGGGCGATTAGGGTTTCTTGCCTCCGAGTCTGGATTCCGGTCCGGATTGGAGTTGCTCTTCTCCCCTAACTCCTTGAGATTAGGACTTTTAAAGCCTGTTGGGCGCTCTCGCGAGGACAGCCAACCTGCTTCGTTATCTCGTGGTTCTGTTAGGAGGTTTTGACTTAGGTTTCGATCATCAGATCAACATGGCTTCGATTTCTTCAAACTCAGCGAGTTAGTTGAGCCGATCAGGCGCTGGACAAGGAGAAGGGTTGGATGATATGATCCAGAGACTGGGAATTGAAGAAGATGAATTCGATGATCTGATTTTCGAAGAAGAAGAAGAAGGAGTCTCAAATGAAGGAATTAAGTGGATGGCGCTCGTAAAAGTCCATACTACAAACCCTTTTAGCTCTCAAACTTTTGAAAAACACATGAAAATAGCCTGGAGCCCTGCGAAAGAGGTTAAGTTTACTACTCTAGAAGACAATATGTTCACAGTTCAATGCTTTTGTCTAGGAGATTGGAAAAAAATTGAGGAAGGAGGGCCTTGGCACTTTAGGAAATCATCTATAAGCATTGAACCATATGATGGCCTTGCATCCATATCTTTGGTAGATCTCAACTTCATCCATGTGTGGATTCAAATACATAAGTTGCCAGTAGGGTACCATGATTACCAACTTGACTTAAAGGAGAGTAGGCAAGGTGATTGGGGTTGAGACAGAAGTTCAAGGGGCAGGTAATTTCGTTCACGCCCGTGTCAGATTGGACGTTCGTAAGGGTCTTGCAAATAGTCTCGATTTCGAGAGGAGAACAGAGGGAGGTCTATGAATTCAAATATGAAGAAATTCCAAATTTTTGTGGGGCTTGTGGTATGTTAGGACACATGCTTTTGGAATATGGCACTGGAGAACACAGTGCAGACAAGATTAAATGGGGAGATTGGCTGAAAGCAGAATGGTCAACATGGAGGGGTAGAAGCCTAGGAGGATAGAGAGTAGGATTTGGAGGTAATCGGGCTACAGGTTTTTCAGGCCATGAAAGAGGCTCAGGTGGCCGTGGTGATATACCAATGGGAGAGATGGGACAGGGGAGCTGGAGATATAATGCAATACCATTGAGTGATAAAATATGGCTGCTGGATGACCCTTTGAAAGACACGGCCTCAAGCCCACTCAACCATAATGAGATGGATAATACAGAAAGTGAAAATTCAGAAATTGGAACAAAGAGATCCTTGGATTTCAAATCAGCAGAGAGAGGTTTTCTAGAAGATCAATCTGCAAAAGGGACTCGTACTGATATGGTGCTTGATGGTACCTATGAGATAGATAAGGCCATTGGGATGGAGGGTGAGATTAATCGCCCTAAAAGAACTAAGAAGGCAGGAGCTAACTTCACTTCACTAGGATCGGCGGGTTCTTTCGAGGAGCCCGTCCGGTCGCAATGAGGATTATAGTTTGGAACTGTCGCAGGTTGGGTAATGACGCGGCAATTCGTGCACTTCTGGATGTCCTGAGGCGAAACAACCCCGCGGTGGTTTTCTGTCGGAGACACACCTTGATAGCTACCCGGCGGAGTGTCTACGTAGGCGTGTTAAAATGGATTTATGTATTATTCAATAAAGTGATGGTAGAAGAGGAGGGATTTTGATGTTTTTGAAAAAGGAAGTGAATGTTAAGCAGTCATATACCTGTCCTAATTTTATAGATGTGAAGATTGTGGAAGAAGATAACAAAATTTGTTGATTTACAGGTATGTATGGGGAATTTCGTTGGGCTGATAAGCATAAAACTTGGGACAGAACGAAAGATATCTGATACGTCTCCAACGTATCTATAATTTCTGATGTTCCATGTTGATATTATGCCAATTGCTACATGTTTTCTCCCTTCTTTCTGTCATTTTTATCGATTTTCCGGGACTAACCTATTAACAAGATGCCAAGTGCAAGTTCCCTATTTTCTGTTGTTTTTAGTTTCAGAAAAATTGTTCTGGAAATATTCTCGGAATTGGACGATTCGAAAACCAGAAGTCTTAGAAGTCCCAGAAGCATCCAGAAGTCCCGAAGAGCCCCGGAGGGGGGCCACAGGGTGGACACACCATGGGGTGGCGTGAGTCCCCCTGGTCGCGCAACCTAGGGGTGTGGGCCCTCTAGCCACCTCCCGGCATCGCCCTTTCGCCTATATATACTCCCCGAGGCATAAACCCTAGAGGAATCGACCTTTTCCACAAAATACATCCGTAGCTCCGCCGCCGCTGCCGACAAGTTTTAGGGGACAAATCTCTGTTCTGGCACCCTGCCGGGATGGGTAAGTGCCCCCAGAAGTCATCTCCATCGACTCCACCGCCATCTCCGTCGCCGTTTCTGTCTCCTATGATGAGGAGGGAGTAGTTCTCCCCCGAGGCTGAGGGCTCTACCGGTAGCTATGTGGTTCATCTCTCTCTCCCATGGTGTGATCTTTATGTGATCATGAGCTTTGTAATCTAGTTGAATATGTAGATTGATCTTCATCTGTTATGCTACTCAAGTGGTTTTATTGTCTCCGTAAACACTTTGATCACGGGGCAAAGGTGACAGTGTGTGCTCCGTGTGGTTTAGCATGATATTTATATCTTGTGTTGGAAGGTGAACCTATGAAATTGTGGTGTTTGTTTAGTACTAATTTATGGCGCTCATAGTGACATTGGGGTGCCCTAGAGAGGGAATATAGACTTGAGGAGTGATTTTAAAGCCCTACGCAATGATTAATGTTCATTATTCGACCGGAGAGTGGTTCCGACTAGCATAGTGAAGAGATGTTATTTATGCATTCAGTTATGTGATCATTGTTAAGAGTGTCCTCTAGTGAAAGTAGGAGCCCTAGGCCTTATTTCCAAGCATTGAAACACCATTTTCTACTTGTTCTGCTACATGTTTGCTTGCTACCATATTTATTTCAGATTGCTATTATCACTTATTATCATCCATATTACTTGGATTTTACTCTCTCTTTGCCGAACTAGTGCACCTATGTACCTGACAAGTATATTGGGTCTGTTGGGGACACAAGAGACTTCTTGTATCTTGATTGTAGGGTTGCTTGAGAGGTATATCTTTGACCTCTACCTCCCTGAGTTTGATAAACCTTGGGTCATCCACTTAAGGGAAACTTGCTGCTGTTCTACAAATCTCTGCACTTGGAGGACCAACACTATCTACAAGAATAGAAGCGTGCTTAGACATCAAGCTATTTTCTGGCGCCGTTGCCGGGGAGGTAAGGTAAAAGGTTCTCACATCCTCGGGTGTGAGTGCTCGAAGTTATTTCCTTTAGATTCTGCAATTATATTTTTTTCACTAGTTAGGCTTATTTTTACTTGTTACTTGTTTTTATCTTTATGCCTAAATGGAAAACAACAAAAATATGAGAGAGCTTTATAATATTTATCTTGAGTTAGGACATGAAATGTTTGAAGAGAAAATTAAAAAAACCTATGGAACTTTATTTGCATGCTAGTGGAAATGTTATTAGTATGAACTCTTTAAACACCATTGATGCTATGTAAAAGTCTAAGCTTGGGGAAGCTAGTTTTGATGAATATGATATTTTTAGGCCCCCAAGTTTTGAGGAGGAAATTTTCTTTGATGATACCTTGCCTCCAATATATGATGATTATAATAATTGTGGTATTCTAGTTCCACCTGTTTACAATGATGAATATGATATTTTCAGTCCACCTACTATTGAGGAAAAAATTAATTATGATTACAATATGGCTCATATATTTAATGATTATGGTGATGATAATAATAATGATAGGTATTTTGTTGAATTTTCTCCCACTACTATTAATAAGAATGACTATGCTTATGTGGAGAGTATTAATTCTTTTATGCATGTGGCTCATGATAAGGATGTTATATCTGATAGTTATATTGTTAATTTTAGTCATGATGCTACTGAAATTTATTATGAGATAGGGAAACATGGTTTTATGCATCTCAACAATATGAATTTTCCCCTCTTTATGTTGAAATTTTTGATGTTGCACTTATTTTGTCTTCCTATGCTAGTCACTTTGTGCTTCATGGACTTGTTTTTCTACAAGATTCTTTTTTATAGGAAGTGGGTTAGGATTAAATGTGTTTTATATTTTCTTCTTGATGCTCTCTTATTGTGCTTCAACTCTTATTCTTATGTGAGCATCTTTTTAAAAAATCACTATGCCTAGCTGAAAGGCGTTAAAGAAAAGCGCTACCGGGAGACAACCCGTTTTCCTTCGTTTTCTTTTGTGTGCTTTGCACCTGGGTGTTTTCTATTTCCTTAGCAACCCCGCTGTATGTTTTCTTTTGTGTTTTTGTTGAGCCAAGTAAAGGCTCTAGTGGAAAGTTGAGGCTATATTTCGGATTTCTGCGCAGGAAACAGATTTCTGCTGTCCACTGTTTATTCCGTGTAAAATTACAGAAAATTCAAAATAACCTGAGCTTTTTTGTGATTAATCCTGAGTTATATACGCAAATTGTATTATAAGACAACTTTTTGATTTGATCAACAGAAGATTTTTGAAAAATCATCTTTACCTATTGTCCTGTTTTGACAGATTTCTGCCAATAATTGCATTTGCATCTTAATCTCTTTCTTTTGGTGTTCTTTTGAGAAAAAGAGTTTTAAAATAAGTTGTGACATTATCTAATGAGTTTTTGAGTGTTAGGCATGTGTTGAAACTTAACCACGTGAATTCATTATTTTGATTGCACTAACGTTGCTAATGAAGATTGTGAGAAGTTTGGTGTGAAGGAAGTTTTCAAGAGTCAAGAGAAGAGGATGATATGACGTGATCAAGAAGAGTGAAAAGGCTAATCTTGGGGATGCCCCGGTGGTACATCCAAGAAAATTCCAAGAAGACTCAAGCATCTAAGCTTGGGGATGCCCAAGGCATCCCCTTCTTCATCGACAAATTATCAGGTCACTTCTAGTGAAACTATATTTTTATTCGGGCACATCTTATGTGATTTACTTGGAGCGTCTTTTATTTTTCCTTTCAGTTTGTTTAGTTTTCTTTTCTGTAGTTTATGATTGGATCTTATCATACTTGTGTGGGAGAGAGACGCGCTCCGTTTTAATTGCTTAGAACACTCTAGTTTTCATTCTTATTGTTCTGTGAGTGTTCACTTTTTGCTAGTACTGCGTTTAGCCATTTTTTGCATGCATCCTTTGTTCAGAGCTATTAGCTTTTGTAGTTATGTGGTTCTCATATGTGTGCTTGGTTTAGAATAGAAATTCTTATGTGGTAGTTGGTATAGTGGAAAAATTCGCATGGTCTTGTAGATCACTAAACTGCTTCACTTGAATCACTACTGTTGTTTTGAGATATTAATTTGCTCAATGGATAAACGGGAAGGACTAGCAAGTTGAAACTTTTAACGGTTGGTCTAAGAAACTTGAAACTGTGCCACACTTAAATTACCAGCTGATAGAAACAATGACATATGATTGCTACGAGTGATACATTTCTGATCGGCCTTTTGTTACGCGCTACGGTCGGGGTAGCTAACAATGACTTGTCACTGCCACGGACCCTCTTGGAGTGATTTGCATTGTGCCTTGTAAGATGATTTGCTTGATGTAATATTTTAACTCATGATTCTATGTTGCGGTTCCTGGCACTTCCACCATCCATATTTGCTAGCCTCTTCGGTACTGTGCATTGCCCTTTCTCACATTGAGAGTTGGTGCAAACTTCGCCAGTGCATCCAAATCCCGTGGGAGGACTTAGTTCTCCTACACATAAGCCTATATATTCTTCCTCAAAACAGCCACCATACCTACCTATCATGGCATTTCCATAGCCATTCCAAGATATACTGTTGCACAACATCCACCTCCATTATGTTACTTGATGATGAGCTTCATGGTTATTTATGCATACTGCTACACTGGCAGGAGCATGCAGTTGGATACATCAGAGATATTTCTTTATGAGTTATGAGTACTAAACGTATGATGATTCATTGTAATATAGGATGGTGCCCCTACCGTGGTGAGGATATATAAAAAAAACTGAAAAAGCCCAAAAAGAAAAAAAAAGAAAAAAAGGGCCAAAGAGAGAATAAAGAGAGAGGGGGCGCATCACTATCCTTTATACCACACTTATGCTTCATGTTTAGCACCAATACTTCAGTTTGGAGAGAGTTTTCATATTGTTATCATTCATAACTATGTGGGGAACTTTACATTATAGAACTTGGCTTGTATATTCCAATGATGAGCCTCCTCAAATGGGATCTAGGTCTTCGTGATCAAGCAAGTTGGATGCACCCCCCGCTAGTTCCATTGGAGAGCTTTCATACACTTATAGCTCTGTGTGCATCCGTTGTGTGGCAATCCCTACTCCTTGCATAGCTTTGGTTGTAAGACTTTCTCTTGTCTAATGACCACTTTCAGCTTTGTGAGCTCTTCTTCCATTGACCTTCCAAACCCCCCATAATGTTCTCTTAGCCAAAACATCCCGGTGCCAGGACCAACGCAAGACACTTGCTTGTTTTTAGTGCGCAAATAGTTTAAGATTCAAGCATTGCATCTTGTGGAATGCTTGACTTGATCCTAACAGGGGTTGTGAAGATCGTTTGACGTGCATGATATTGTTGTTCTTGAAAGCTTAAATCATCTCTAATAAACTTTGCACGGTTGATAGTCTTTTAGTATTGATTCATTAAAAGTTTTGCTTATTTCTTCTTATTTGTTTATGCATTACTTGTTGATATCAAATATATATCACGAATTTAGTTCATTTGATCCTAGTTTACATGCTCTACTTTACATATTATGATCAAGATTGTGTGGTAGCATGTCACCTCAGAAATTATTTTGTTTATCGTTTACCTACTCGAGGACGAGTAGGAACTCAGCTTGGGGATGCTTGATACGTCTCCAACGTATCTATAATTTCTGATGTTCCATGTTGATATTATGCCAATTTCTACATGTTTTCTCCCTTTTGTATGTCATTTTTTTCGATTTTCCGGGACTAACCTATTAACAAGATGCCAAGTGCCAGTTCCCTGTTTTCTGCTGTTTTTAGTTTCAGAAAAGTTGTTCTGGAAATATTCTCGGAATTGGACGATTCAAAAACCAGAAGTCTTAGAAGTCCCGGAAGCATCCAGAAGTCCCGAAGAGCCCCGGAGGGGGCCATAGGGTGGCCACACCATGGGGTGGCGCGGGTCCCCCTGGCCGCGCCACCTAGGGGTGTGGGCCCCCTGGTAACCTCCCGGCATCGCCCTTTCGCCTATATATACTCCCCGAGGCATAAACCCTAGAGGAATTGACCTTTTCCGCAAAATACATCCGTAGCTCCGCCGCCACCGCCGACAAGTTTCGGGGGACAGATCTCTGTTCTGGCACCCTGCCGGGACGGGGAAGTTCCCTCGGTAGTCATCTCCATCGACTCCACCGCCATCTCCATCACCGTTGTTCTCTCTTGTGACGAGGAGGGAGTAGTTCTCCCCCGAGGCTGAGGGCTCTACCGGTAGCTATGTGGTTCATCTCTCTCTCCCATGGTGTGATCTTTATGTGATCATGAGCTTTGTAATCTAGTTTAATATGTAGATTGATCTTCATCTGTTATGTTACTCAAGTGGTTTTGTTGTCTCCGTAAACACTTTGATCACGGGGCAAATATGACAGTGTGTGCTCCGTGTGGTTTAGCATGATATTTATATCTTGTGTTGGAAGGTGAACCTATGAAATTGTGAAGTTTGTTTAGTACTAATTTATGGCGCTCGTAGTGACATTGGGGTGCCCTAGAGAGGGAATATAGACTTGAGGAGTGATGTTAAAGCCCTACGCAATGATTAGTGTTCATTATTCGACCAGAGAGTGGTTCGTAGTAGCATAGTGAAGAGATGATATTTATGCATTCAATTATGTGATCATTGTTGAGAGTGTTCTCTAGTGAAAGTAGGAGCCCTAGGCCTTATTTCCAAGCATTGAAACACCGTTTTCTGCCTGTTCTGCTACATGTTTGCTTGCTGCCATATTTATTTCAGATTGCTATTATCACTTATTATCATCCATATTACTTGCATTTTTCTCTCTCTTCGCCAAACTAGTGCACCTATATACCTGAAAAGTATATTGGGTGTGTTGGGGACACAAGAGACTTCTTGTATCTTGATTGCAGGTTTGCTTGAGAGGGATATGTTTGACCTCTACCTCCCTGAGTTCGATAAACCTTGGGTGATCCACTTAAGGGAAACTTTCTGTTGTTCTACAAACCTCTGCACTTGGAGGCCCAACACTGTCTACAAGAATAGGAGCGTGTGTAGACATCAATATCCACCAGCAAAATACCCTTCCATGGCTCGTTATGGGAGATCTTAACGAAATATTGTATGCCCATGAGAAAGAGGGGGGAATGTTAGACCCCAGAGCTTTATGGATGCATTTCGTGACACGATAGATATTTGTGGATTGGATGATCTGAGCTTCATCGGTGATAAATTCACATGGCACAGGGGCTCTATGAGAGAAAGGTTAGACAAAGGACTCGCAAATGCTAGTTGGAGGCAGCAACACCCCCGTGCGGTTGTTATTCACCTGGAGTATAATCATTCTGATCACATGTCGCTGCTATTGGATACGTAATTCTATGCAAATGGTACAAGGTCCCTCGTGGAAGAGTGAAATTTTTTGAAGCAAAATGGCTAAAAGAGGAGGGTTTGGGGGATGTTGTAAAGGAGCAGTGGAACAGTGCAGGGGCTGAGCTGATCGACGTTCTCTCTAAGCTGAAGGCCATGCATGCTGGGCTTCACGCGTGGGACTTGCGGGTACTGAAAAGGCCAAAACATCGGCTTCGGAAGGCCCAACAAGAGCTAGAAGCTGTGATGTGAGGCCCAATTTCCCCTTCGAGTGATATTAAGAAGAAAGAATTGGCTGAGTTGATTGAAAACCTCCTAGAACAGAAGGAAATAAAATGGAATCAAAGAGCTAGAGATAATTGGTTAGAGAATGGTGATAGAAATACTATGTTCTTCCATAACTTTGCTACGGCTCGGAGAAATATGAATTACATCAAAAAGCTAAAGGATCCAAATGGAACCTTCTTGGAAGGTACTGATAATATGAATCCCATTATCTTAAATTACTTCACACATCTGTTTACTACAGGGAACAATATTGTGGAGGAGTTTTTGGGAAAAATTGTGCCCAAAGTAACAGAGGATATGAATGCAATATTGATTGCCCCTTTTAATGCGGAGGATGTTCGAAGAGCTGTTTTTAGTATTGGTGATTTGAAAGCTCCTGCCCCAGATGGATTGCATGCCCTGTTTTATAAAAAATTATGGCATCTTGTTGGGATGAGATTACCTTGGCAGTTCTACTAGCAATAAATGACAGAGTGATCCTGCCTAGATGGAACGAAACGGTGGTTGTGATGATTCCTAAAATTGAGAATATTGAGGAGGTATCCCATTTCCGCCCTATTTCTCTTTGCAACGTGGTTTAGAAGATTATATCTAAAATTATTGCTGCAAGGTTGAAGGTTATTTTTCCATATATTATCTCTCCCACTCAGAGTGCGTTTGTTCCTGGAAGACTTATTATAGATAATATCTTAGTGTATTATGAGTGTGTTCATAAAATAAAGAATAAAAGGCAAGGCGAGTCTGGGTTGTGTGCAGTTAAACTTGACATGCACAAAGCCGATCGTGTAGAATGGGATTTCTTAAGGAAAATGATGAGGAGGATGGGGTTTCACGATAATTGGATTGATCTTATTATGGCTTGTGTTACTTTGGTCTCATACTCGGTTAGATTTAATTCCCAAGAGACAGATAAATTTATACCAACCAGGGGAATTCGACAAGGGGACCCTTTATCCCCTTATTTGTTCTTGTTATGTGCAGAAGGATTATCAAGTTGTTTGTTGCACGCGGAGGAGATTGGTGGCATTGAAGGAGTTAAGGTGTGCAGAAATGCACCATCAGTTTCACACCTGTTATTCACTGATGGTTCCTTAATACTCCTAAAAGCATATCGGAGTAATACTGTGACGCCCCGGGATCGGGCACTATGCAGATTTCGGCATTTCCGCCAAAATCCACATAATAACCGATTCCAGGTTGCCACTTGTGATAACATTACAACAATTCACGAATAATCCACAACAACAACAGAGGAGGTATATACAAGACGACTCAAACGAGTCAAGGATACAACTGATACAATACAAAGATCCAAATGACAGCGGAAGAAACAACATAGTGTCCGACTACGGACAAGATACAAATTGGACTAAGAGTCCTGAAGATAACCGATGGCGTCCAATCCCTGCCCAGACCAAGCCGGAGGGATTCCCAAGCTAACGTCGTCAGACTTCAAACCTGTTGACTGCAATGTGGAATATGCAGCCACGAAATGGAATCGTGGGTCAGTACTATTAAGTACTGGCAAGTGGATAAACCATACTCACAAGATACCAGCGTAACCAATCATCACAAGATACAAATACTTTGGGTACAACGGAAAGAGAAGGTGAAAGCAAAGTATGGGCACCTAGAGGGGGGTGAATAGGTGCTACGACCAATTTTAATTTTTCTTAAAGTTTAGGCTTGACGAGTAGGTAAATTCTCTATATAGTGCAACTAGTGGTGAATTTACCTATATGAAAAGGCAAGCAATTAATGCAACAAGTACGAGTAAGTAAAGGGAGGGAGGAACGAGGTAACCGATGGAAGCACACGGAGACACGATGTATTTCCGAGTTCCTCCTTTTTAGGGGAGTACGTCTCGTTGGAGGGGTGTGAGCTCGCCACAAAGGCCTACTCAACGCCACTAAGGCCTCACCCTATTCTCTGATGAACTCCGCCACAAAGGCCTAGTTCACCTTCCACTATTGAACCCCTTTGAGGCGGGGATCGAATCCTTTACAAACAACTTGGGGCACACACCCACAACTAAATTGGGGTCTCCCAACTCTTCTTGAATCACCAACAAGTATCAAGATGCCTAGGTTCTCCACAAGAGGAAACCCTAGGCTAGATCCCTCAAGCTAGACAGGGGAAATGAGGAACGGCTCGGTGAAGATGTAGATCGGGGCCTTCTCCTTCAATCCTCCAAAGATCTTCAAGATTGGGTGGAGGGATTGGGAGTAATGAGAGATTTGGTGAGTTCTTAAATGCTCATAAATGCTAAGGGGAAGAACTAGATCTTGGGGAAGAAGAGGAGGGGTATTTATAGC
Source organism: Alopecurus myosuroides (assembly GCA_028641055.1). Classification (NCBI taxonomy): domain Eukaryota; kingdom Viridiplantae; phylum Streptophyta; class Magnoliopsida; order Poales; family Poaceae; genus Alopecurus; species Alopecurus myosuroides. Next base: position 270,175,503 of record CM054058.1, read on the forward strand.
CCCTCCTCACAACTAGTCGTTGTGCAGGAAAAAAGGGACTGGAATATCCGGTTCAAGTTTGGACCGGAATATCCGGTCAGCTTGCTCCACGTAGTCCTGCAGATCTGAACCGGATTATCCGGTTGCTCCGGAATAATCCGGTTCAAATAATCCGGTTCACTCCAGTACCCCCAAACTTCCAGTCCTTAGCAGTTTTCGCGCTCCTTCATCAACACCCGGAATATCCGGTCCGATATGAAAAATACGGTCCGAAAAATCCGGTTGACTCCAGTATGCCAAACTTTCAGTCCTTAGCCATTTTTGCGCAGCACCCGGAATATCCGGTCCAGGATGAAAAATCCGATCCGAATAATCCGGTTGACTCCAGTACGCAAAACTTCCAGTCCTTAGCCATTTTGCGCAGCACCCGGAATATCCGGTCCAGGATGAAAAATCCGGTCCGAATAATCCGGTTGACTCCAGTACGCGAAACTTCCAGTCCTTAGCCATTTTGCGCAGCACCCGGAATATCCGGTCCAGGATGAAAAATCCGGTCCGAATAATCCGGCTGGGTTCTGTCCCAAAACTCTCAGGCCAAACTTCACCGACTTTTCGGTGATCGATGCCGATGTTAAGTATAACACCTGCACGCTTAACACCTCGATAAATAATGTACTTAGTATTGTTAACTAACACAAAAAACAATGGGAAAACGAAATGCACTTTCAATCTCCCCCTTTTTGGTGTTAGATGACAATACTAAGATTTGCAGCAAAAACTTTGACAAGAACATGTTTGAAACAAGATGGAAATGTCTCCCCCTATCTCTATGAATATATTTTGTTTGCCTAAAATGCAAATAGATGCAACGATGTATGGGGAGTGATTTCCAACAAGTAGCAAACATGTTAACGAACCAATATCACCAATATGTTGAGAGTGAGATAGAAGTATATACCTTGTGCGAAGATAATATATCCAGGAATAACCAAGCACAACAATAGATAATAATCCTCAACATATAAGATAGATAACCATATAACCACAAACATAGATAATCCATGATAATATCCAAATAACCAACATAGTCTCACACACCATAGCACACATAGTTTTAACGAGACAATAAACGAGCAAAGTTCACGACAAAAATGAATACTAAATGGACACAAGCTCTCAAGAAATGGTAAAAGCATACGCTTGTGCCCGAACCCATGCAAATCCCGTAGTCTAATAGCTACTTCTCCCCCTTTGGCATCGAGACACCAAAAAGGAGGGAAATAGCTAAGCTAACGTCCCAACCACGGTCTAAGCACCAGAGTGCTCAGAAGACTCGCCAGCAGACTCCTCGGACTCTCCCTCAGCCTCGTGCTCAGCATCAGACGCCTCGTCCTCATCCTCCTCATCATCATCACCAGCTCCAGAAGTAGTAGCCTGAGTAGAACGGAGAGCCGCCTCAATGCTCTACCAGGGAGTGCTATCCTCAGCAGACCAAGCAGAGTAAGATTGAGTAGTGAGAGGAGCAGGTACATCACCAGTAGCACCACTCACGTGGTGCAGAATCTGACTCTGTGCGCTAGCCATGGCAGTGTCTCTGCGATATGCCCTGTACTGCTCCTTGTGGATGTCCACCTTCATGCAGAGCACATTGCGCTGAAACCAGGAGAGCTTCCTGACATGGCGCAAAGTGCTAATATCAGGAATGGGCGCAGACTGAGAACCAGTAGAGGGACCTCCCATAGAGGGACCACCCTCGAAAGAAGCATCCTGAGAAGCAGTAGCATCCTTCTTCTTCCTCTTGATATACAGCCTCTTGACCTTGTGCTCAACCATGGGTAACTCTGTGTACTCCTTCCGCATCTCATGCTTGTTGAGCATCATGATATATGGAGCATAGGGAATGGTGCATCCACCAATCATAGCAGAGTATAGCTCGTGATAGATGATGTCCATCACATCCACAGTATAAGAGACAGACGGGTCCTCTTCCTCCATGCACTCCTTAGCCAGAATCAGAAGGTTGCATAAAGGAGTGGTGAGAGCATCATTGTTACCTCCACTTGGCACAAGGAAGGATCTGAAGATGCGAACCAGATGATCATAGAGGGGAAGAAGTCCCTCAAGGCCCCCAATAGTGAATCCAGGAGCATACAACTCAGCCATGGCTACCTCCCTCCTAGGCCTATCAACCTCATGGACACGGCGACCAAGAGGAGGGTGAGCGCGGTAAGTGTATCCAAGACGGCGTGCAAACCTCTCGAAGGAAGCCTCACAGGCAGTAGTCTCAGACATCCACTTGAGACGGCACAATATATCATCACTGAACACTAGAGTGGACATAAACTGCATCGCAAGCTGGGTGTTGTAGTTGCACTAGGTCTCCATGAGCTTCACAAGACCAAACCGCTCAACAATACTAGTTGCGTCAGCAAACTCCTCTTTAGCCTTGAGGGGAGCAAAGTCAAAGGGTTGCATCACACGGATAGGATGACGGTAGTCACAATAAATATCAGCATAGATGTAGGACTGCTCCAGATTCCAGAACCGAGGATCAATATTTGCAATACGAGGATCGAGGTAGACATCCTTCTGCCTGAGCACATTGAACTCCGGAACAGGAATGTCGGTCTTATAGTTGAGCCGAGCCTTCCTCTTGTTTTTGACAGAAACCTGCTTGGGACGCTTAGGAAGGCGCCTCTCAGAACCACCACCTGTGAAACAGGATAATAGAACGATAGCACAAGATGAGTACACTAGTGTCAAGCAACGGAAACAAACATGCATAAAAACAATAGAGGAGATTCCAGGGAGCAATCTAGGTAGAAATCTGGGAAAGATTAATTTTGGGTTGTTCTTAATCAGTACTGGACATAGCCGGATATTCCGGTTCAAAACTGAATCGGACATTCCGGTTCAGTCGTGGACCGGATATTCCGGTAGTGAGGAAACAACACAAAATTAATCTAGATCTTAGACTTCAAAAGTAGATCGTACACATGTGAATCTAATCTATCGTATCTAGCATGCAAAGGGACCTCTAGGGAACAAGTTCTACCAAGCATTGCCAACAAAAACGCAAATCCACGGATTGGTAGGGTTATAGCACCAAGATTCAAAGAGATTGAACATTACCGGAATCCATGGAGGAAGATGCTTGGGTAGAAACGTTCCTAAGGACGAGGGGAACGAGATCCGTGCCAAAGCTTCAAGATCCCGCGGAGGAACCGGCCCGGGAGGCCAAGAATCAAAGCGGCGGCGTTTTTGGGGTGGAGAGGAGCAGATGGGGAAAAGGGCAAGAACTGCCACCTCCCCGTCGGGCTCCAGTTTTTATGATTTTCGACGAACCGGATATTCCGGTTCATACTTGAACCGGATATTCCGGTACACCCGGATATTCCGGTCCAGAACTGGACCGGAAATTCCGACTGCCTTCTGATCCGAAATTTCCTCGCTTTCAATGGACGACACAAGTGCTAGAAAAGAATGGCTTTTTGATAGAATGGCTTAGGATAGAACAACAAACTGAAACTAGTACTTATCCCTCTCAAAAGCAAGAATCAAACCAACAAAAGACCAATTGAGTGGGATTTTCCTAGGACGAAACACTTAGACGGGGAAAACACAAGAAATGCAATGAAATGACAAATAAAACCCAACTAAGATCCAACTCTTCGAAACGAAGAGGTTGGTGGCCTAGGCCACCATGTAAGAGATTATGGTATGCAACCGCGAAGATATATCTTGGGGGCATTGCCAATACTCAACATTGAAGCTCACAATTCAACATTAGAAAAAGAGAGATCACAATGAATTTTTGCTATGGGCATAAGGGGGGAGGGAGAACCCAATGTGTTAGGATAACACTCCCCCTATGTCCATGCCTACACCTAAGCTCAAACACGTTTCATCTATAGGGGTGTGTGCAAGATCCTCAAGTCAAACTCCTAGAATCAATCACATTTAGTTCATTCCTCAAGAATAAGAATCTTGCATCATCAAGTGGCTTCGTGAAAATATCCGCAAGATTGTCCTTGGTGGGCACATAAGATAGTGCAATGTCTCCTCTTGCCACGTGATCACGGATGAAGTGGTGGCGGATCTCAATGTGTTTGGTCCTTGTATGTTGCACCGGATTGTATGCAATTTTGATGGCACTTTCATTGTCACACAAAAGAGGCACCTTATCCAAATGAACTCCATACTCCTTGAGAGTTTGCCTCATCCATAACAATTGAGTGCATGCACTTGCGGCGGCAACATACTCGGCTTCGGCGGTGGAAAGAGATATGCAATTTTGCTTCTTCGAGAACCAACTTACAAGGGACCTACCAAGAAATTGGCAAGCCCCGGAAGTTGACTTCCTATCATCTTGATCACCCGCCCAATCGGAATCCGCATATCCATTGAGAGAAAAATGTGCCCCCTTTGGGTACCACAAACCAAATCTTGGGGTATGAACCAAATAACGAAAGATCTTATGGACCGCCATCAAATGGCAATCCTTAGGAGCCGCTTGATACCTTGCACACACACCTACACTCAAAACGATATCGGGCCTAGATGCACAAAGATAGAGCAAAGAACCAATCATAGAACGATAAAGCTTCTGGTCCACATCCTTACTCCCTTTTGGATTCCGAGAGGGATGACACTTGACTTGCATAGGAGATGTCTTGATCTTAGCATCTTGGAAATTAAACCTCTTGATCATATCTTGGGTATACTTGGATTGAGAAATGAAGGTCCCACGAGCCAATTGCTTGATCTCAAAGCCAAGAAATAATTTAAGCTCACCCATCATAGACATCTCGAACCTGTCAGTCATAAGCTTAGAGAACTCATTATTGAAAGCTTGGTTAGTTGAGCCAAAGATGATATCGTCCACATATAGTTGGCATATGAAAAGCTCTCCCTTTACTCTCTTGGTGAAGAGAGTGGGGTCAATCTTCCCAACTTCGAAACCACGATCATCTAACAACTCCCTAAGGTGCTCGTACCAAGCACGAGGTGCTTGTTTGAGACCATAGAGAGCCTTGTCAAGTTTGTAAACGTGGTTAGGAAAGTTGAGATTCTCGAACCCCAGAGGTTGCTTAACATATACCTCCTATTTTAGTGGACCATTCAAGAAAGCACTTTTCACATCCATTTGTTGTAATTTGAAATTATGAGAGGATGCATAAGCAAGGAGGATACGGATGGACTCAAGGCGAGCCACGGGAGCGTAGGTTTCATCAAAGTCAATGCCTTCAACTTGGGTGTAACCTTGAGCAACCAATCTAGCCTTGTTCCTAATGACAATGCCATTCTCATCTTGCTTGTTCTTGAAAATCCACTTAGTGCCAATAACATTGTGGCAATCCTTGGGCTTCTCAACCAATCTCCAAACTTTGTTGTGCTCAAAGTTATTTAGCTCATCATGCATAGCTTCAACCCAATCAGAGTCCTCAAGAGCTTCATATACTTTCTTAGGCTCCACCATAGAGATATGAGCTTGATGCTCACAAAAATGAGCCAATTGCCTTCTTGTAGATCTTCTAGTTTGAACATCCTCCAAGACCTTGTCGTCTTGGGCATCAATTTGCTTCAAAGCTCTTCTTATCCTTTTGATGCGACGGGCTTCGATCTCCTCATTATTTCGAGGAGGGATCACTTGATCATCTTGATCATTTGGGTCCCCATCTTGACCAATATGGCCTTGATCATCATCATCATCATCATCAACAATATCTTCAACACTAGCTTCAACTTGAGGAGAGGATGAAGAGGATGGTTGATCTTGGCCTTGATCTTGACTCGCAGTAGTGAGAGGAGTGGGTACGACTTGCGGAGTCACTTGATCAATGAGAGGAGGGTCTTGAATATGTTCTTGGTTAGGTGTAATAGTTGGCTCCTTGGCTTGATCTTCTAATGTATAGGAGGGCTCCACTTGAGTAGAGCATAGTCCTTCTCGAGTCGCCATAAGGTGTCACTCGATCGGGCGGAAGAATCCCACACCCATCCTTCCTATGGCTTCTTGAGGCATTTCAACATCTACATTTGAAACATGAAATTGCGCCACTTGGGAGCCGTCATTTTCCTCGAAAACCACACTACAAGATTCTATGACAATCCGTGAGGCTTTGTCATAGACTCTATAAGTGTGGGATTCGGCACCGTAACCAACAAAAATACCCTCAATAGTTTTGGATTGAAATTTCGACAACCTAATACCCTTGATCAAATAGAAGCACTTACAACCGAATACACGGAAGTAGGATACGTTGGGCTTGTTGCCAGTGAGGATCTCATATGGGGTCTTTCCCAAGCCTTTGGGGATGTAGAGGCGGTTGGAGGAGTGGCATGTGGTGGATATGGCCTCGGCCCATAAATATTGGGGAGAAGAGTACTCCGCCAACATGGTCCTTGCCATATCCAAGAGAGTGCGATTCTTCCTTTCGGCAACACCATTTTGTTGAGGAGTGTAAGTGGCGGAGTATTGATGACGAATGCCTTCTTCACTAAGAAATTCATTCAATGTATAGTTCTTGAACTCCGAGCCATTATCACTCCTAATAGCCATGATTTGCACATTGTGTTGACGTTGCACTTCGTTGGAGAAGTCGATGATGGTTTGTTGAGTCTCACTCTTGCACTTGAAGAAATAAACCCAAGTGTATCTTGAATAATCATCGACAATCACCAAGCAATACTTCTTGCCGCCAAGACTTGCCTCGGGCACGGCACCAAAGAGATCAACATGGAGGAGCTCCAAGATCCTCTTAGATGAGATAATAGTCTTGGCCTTGTGCATGATGTCATGCATCTTCCCTTCAACGCACGACCTACAAACGCGATCCTTTGCAAAGGAAACATTTTCTTTTAGTCCAACAATAAGGCCACCTTTGTGAAGACTTTGCAAAGTTCTCATGTTGACATGGGATAGGCGGCGATGCCACAACCATCCCAAGTCCGCCTTCCCGAAAAGACACATTGCTTGAGAGTTGGTGGACTTCGAAAAGTCCACCACAAACAACTCATTTTCAACATGTCCCACGTGAGCGACGTCAAGAGTCTTGCTCCTCAAAAGGACCACAATATCACCATCGAAAAATACGGAAAAACCCATCTTTCCAAGAGAGCGGACGGAAAGTAAATTGTAACCAAGGGATTCGACAAGCATGACGTTCACGATAGTTATATCGGGAGCCACCACAACCTTGCCGAACCAGGATACCTTAGACTTGGACGAATCCCCATAAGTGACGGTTGCTTGGATGTCATTTGGTCGCAACTTCGTCACTAGTTCTTTGCTTCCGGTCATATGATTAGTGCACCCACTATCGAGAATCCATTTAGTCCCACCGGAAGCATAGTCCTGCACGAGATCATTGACTAGAGTTAGGACCCGAGTTGGGTCCTTTTATGTTAGCAACAAGGGTCTTTGGGACCCAAATAGTATAGTCAATGAAACCCTCAATAGGACCAACATATTTAGCTTGCACAACACCATAATAATCAACATATAAGAAATGGTGTGGATTGTTAGTTCCCGCGGAGGTGCTACGAGTAGTGGTGTCCCTCATGACATCACTACTTGAGGCAACATTGCTTGCTTGTGCGGGTGTGCTACGAGTAGTGTTGTCCCTAATGACAATGCTACCCGAAGCACCCTTTTGGTTCTTCCTCTTGTTCTTCTTCTTCTTGTTCTTCTTCTTGGCTATATAGCCAAGCCCTTGCTTACCCACTTGTTGCCTTGGAGCACTTAATTGTGGTCTAGCAATGAACGCGTTAGGGCTAGGGGCAACCACTTGTGGGGTGGCTAACACAACCTTCTCAACTTGAGTGCTTTTGCCCTTGAGCCTTGCGAGCTCATCCTTCAACCTATCCTCAATAACATTTGCATGATCACAAGAAGAAGTAGAGGTGCTAGGATGGTTAGATTGAGTAAGTTGAGTTTGAAGTTGTTCATGCAACTCTTTGAGGGATGAGTGTTGGCTTTCCAAAGCTTTGTGAGCATTTGTTAGCTTTTCAAACTCCTCGGTTAGTTTACCATGACCAACCCCAAACTCGACTTTATCCTTTTTAGCCTTTTTATATTTAGCAATAGCAAGATCACGTTCCTTAATGATTTTAGAGACAAGTTCATTATGGGTTGATTCAATAGATTCAAGTTCATCCTCTAGAGAAACTCTACCATCATGCTCTTCCTCAAGAGTCATAGAGAGAGATGCAATTTAATCCGCATCCCTTCTCTCAATCTCACCTTTCTTCTCAAGGGCCTCTTGGGCCTCTCCCAATTGCCTCATGAGATGCTCAAAGTACTTCTTGGTCTCCCCTTGCATGTTAGACATAAAACGGTCCAAGGAGGCCCTTTCCTCTTATTCTCTAAGACTAGCAATATGTTCTAGTTCACTAGGGGTCTTAGAGTAAGGAGAAGGTGATACCTCCGTGGCTTTAGCCATGAAGCACTTGGCATTGCGTTGAGGAAGATTTTCATTGGGGGATTCAAAGAGGGATGATGAAGATGGAGTGGAAGCAATAGCTAGAGCGGCCACTTCACTTGTTGTTTCTTCTTCTTCATCACTCCCGGAATCATATTCCTCTCGAGTCAAGAGCACAAACTTGGTGGGGGATTTCTTGTTGAAAGGTTTCTTCTTGAAGTGAGGTTTCTTGTATTCAACCTTGGACTTGTCCTTGCGAATGAGCTTGCCACTATGGTGTTCTCTATTCTCGTAGGGGCACTCCGCAATGAAGTGATGCTTGTCTTGGCAATTGAAACAAGACCTCACTTTTTGAGCTCCATCGTTTCCATAGCGAGACCTTGTCTTTTCCTCAACAAATTTCTTGCCCTTGGGAGGATTGCTCCAAAACTTTTGCACGGTGAGGGCGATGAGATCCTTTAGGACGGGATCATAGTCTTGTTCCTTCAAGGGAGGCAATGCCTCTTCTCCATTTTCTTCATTCTCAACCTCTCTTGACAAGACCTTGGCCTTCAAAGCAACGGATGCTCCTTGATGCATTCCAATGGCTCTAGCACGGTTGTCAAGAGCATTCTTGGTTTGCACTTTGTAGGAGCACAATTCTTGCATCACTTGAGTTGAGGTCATGGAGGAGAAATCATGTCTTCCTTGAATACTCTTCAAGTCCGTGCCCTCAAACGGTATCACGGCAATCATGTACTTCCTCTTGATCCAAGCATCATCAATATATGTTGCACCCGCACTAGAGAAGGCGGTGGCAAGAGTTTTGAGCCTTCGATACATGTCAACATGATCTTCTCCATCACACATGAAGAACCCTTCGGCCTCATTGGTCAAGGCATCATATCGATTTCTTTGCATGCTCTCATTCCCAACAAACATGATGACAAGAGCATCCCATGTTTCTTTGGCGGTGGAGAAGTGTTGAAGATGCGGCATGTGATTGGGGCCCACGGCTTGATGTAGGATGGACAAGGCGGTGTAGTTGAGTTGGCAATCTACGACCTCTCTTCTTGTGAGATTCTTGGGATCAAATGGCTTATATCCGTCCCGAGTGATTCTCCAAAGATCTATACAAGAAGAGTTCAAGTGAGTCTCCATGTAGTATTGCCATTCACGAAAAGAATATGCATCAATTTTAGGTGGATCTCCTCTAGGAATTATATGAGGAAAAGGGATGGGGGGATCGGGAGAATATTGGCCTTCAACGGCGTGATATCCTTCCTTTCCACCCGCACCCTTCTTAGCGGATTGTTCGGCGGAAGCAGTTTTAAGTGGTTCACCATCAACCCCTTTCTTGGCACCCTCCGTTTCTTCCGGAAGGGATGAGTCAACCACCTCCGGTCCTTTGGCTTTGAGGAGTGTTGTCATGAGTTGACGCAACTCATCAAATTTAGTGTTTATGGATGAGGTCAATGATTCTCTCAAAGCATTGAGATCATCCATAGTCACATTACCATCGGACGAAGCGTCAACCAACTCATCTCCCATACTTAAACTCTTAGGCGGTTAAGCCCGATAGAAGAGCCGAGGCTCTGATACCAATTGAAAGCAAAGTATGGGCACCTAGAGGGGGGGTGAATAGGTGCTACGACCAATTTTATTTTTTCTTAAAGTTTAGGCTTGACGAGAAGGTAAATTCTCTATATAGTGCAACTAGTGGTGAATTTACCGATATGACAAGGCAAGCAATTAATGCAACAAGTACGAGTAAGTAAAGGGAGGGAGGAACGAGGTAACCGATGGAAGCACACGGAGACACGATGTATTTCTGAGTTCCTCCTTTTTAGGGGAGTACATCTCGTTGGAGGGGTGTGAGCTCGCCACAAAGGCCTACTCAACACCACTAAGGCCTCACCCTATTCTCTGATGAACTCCGCCACAAAGGCCTAGTTCACCTTCCACTATTGAACCCCTTTGAGGCGGGGATCGAATCCTTTACAAACAACTTGGGGCACACACCCACAACTAAATTGGGGGCTCCCAACTCTTCTTGAATCACCAACAAGTATCAAGATGCCTAGGTTCTCCACAAGAGGAAACCCTAGGCTAGATCCCTCAAGCTAGAGAGGGGGAAATGAGGAACGGCTCGGTGAAGATGTAGATCGGGGCCTTCTCCTTCAATCCTCCAAAGATCTTCAAGATTGGGTGGAGGGATTGGGAGTAATGAGAGATTAGGTGAGTTCTTAAATGCTCATAAATGCTAAGGGGAAGAACTAGATCTTGGGGAAGAAGAGCAGGGGTATTTATAGCCCCTCCTCACAACTAGTCGTTGTGCAGGAAAAAAGGGACCGGAATATCCGGTTCAAGTTTGGACCGGAATATCCGGTCAGCTTGCTCCACGTAGTCCTGCAGATCTGAACCGGATTATCCGGCTGCTCCGGAATAATCTGGTTCAAATAATCCGGTTCACTCCAGTACCCCCAAACTTCCAGTCCTTAGCAGTTTTCGCGCTCCTTCATCAACACCCGGAATATCCGGTCCGATATGAAAAATCCGGTCCGAACAATCCGGTTGACTCCAGTACGCCAAACTTTCAGTCCTTAGCCATTTTTGTGCAGCACCCGGAATATCCGGTCTAGGATGAAAAACCGGTCCGAATAATCCGGTTGACTCCAGTACGCAAAACTTCCAGTCCTTAGCCATTTTGCGCAGCACCCGGAATATCTGGTCCAGGATGAAAAATCCGGTCCGAATAATCCGGTTGACTCCAGTACGCAAAACTTCCAGTCCTTAGCCATTTTGCGCAGCACCCGGAATATCCGGTCCAGGATGAAAAATCCGGTCCGAATAATCCGGCTGGGTTCTGTCCCAAAACTCTCAGGCCAAACTTCACCGACTTTTCGGTGATCGATGTCGATGTTAAGTATAACACCTGTACGCTTAACACCTCGATAAATAATGTACTTTGTATTGTTAACTAACACACAAAACAATGGGAAAACGAAATGCACTTTCAGAAGGGGGTAGTGCAAAGAAGCGGCAGCGGGCAGCAGCAACAACTAGAGAGACACGCTACAACTCCCGACTATTAGAGAGGGATAAGAGAGCGCGACAAAACCGACTATAACTACTCACCAAACAATACCCATCTAGTGTTACCCCCTACTAAAGAAGCAACCCAAGGAAACTCACACGGTTGATTAAGGTGACATTCATTTTTATGGTGGAGGTAATCTATATTACTAGTCGAGTTATCATCGTTAAGTGTAAGTTGTCTGAGTACTTGTTAGCCAGCACTTTCACCAAGTCATCCATAACCGCGGACAACACGGCTTCTCGAGAAGATTAACCCTACAGGGATGCACCAATTTGGCCGTACACGTAAGAATGACCCGCCAGATGGAAATGCACTTCCACCAAGCGAGGCACTCAACACAACCCAACTCTTCTTCGCATCAAGCCCAAAGAACCACGGGCTGTGCGTGCGCGGCTAATCTAGCCCCCACGAAGAAAATGGGGACCCTCATAGCACTCTAAGACCACGCCGCCCTAAATGCCGACTACAAAAGTTCCACCCTGGCGCCAAGGGTTCGCACCTGCATATGCATGCATCAAATGGAAAGCCCGAACTAAGTGTGGCGATTTGGACGAGATGCGAATCGAATCAGAATTGCGGGGGGCGCCCATACACGCTTCCCACATTGTAACATCCCAAGTATGAAAACACCCCTACAATGTTTGCTTCTTGTTTAAATTAAAGTTTTGCATCATGTCATCATACTCATTGCTTTTGTTGCATTTGTTTTGCATCTGTTTTCAATTGTTTTCTATTTCAAATTCAAACCAATATTTCAAATGCTTTGTTCATACTTGTTATGTTACAATTTTCCAACTAAAAAGTTCAATCAAAACAATCAATTGTTTCCATTAAACCATAAGGTTCAAACTATTTAAAATTATGGCTTTTAATAATTCACTTAATTCAAATGATATTCAAATTCAATTGCAAATTACAAACAACACCCAATTTGAAATTATGAAAATTACAAAACAATTCATTCACTTGTTTCCAATTAAATTTGAATTTAAAAACTTAATTGATTAAGTTTAGTTAATCAACTAATGTTAATTTCCCCTCAAATTTAAAATTAAATTCCAAACAGAAACCATTTGTAAATTATGGAAATTACAAGTCACTCCAAATCTATTGTTTCAAATAAACAAGAATTTTAAAAGGCTTTTAAATTGTTTAAGTTCAATTAATCACTTAGTTCAAATATTCAATTAAATTCATTTATTTTCCAAACAGCAACATGAATCAAATATTTTGAAAACAAAAGCTGATGCAATGTTGCTGTTGACCTAATTAACTTACACAAATTTTAGCTAATTTTTCTAACCCCAAAATCTAGCCTTTTTCTTCCTATTTCATTTCAGCAAAAAAAAAGAGAGAAACAGAAAAAAATTAAAAAGAAACGGAGGGAGTGGCCAGGCCAGTGGGAGGCCCAGCCCACCATTTTTCTTTTCCCCACGGCCCGGTACCCCTTCGGGGTCGTCTCCCTCCCGTACGGCGCACATCCGTCGTGTCCACGTCGTCGTACGGCGATCAGCGACGGCCACCGAGCGCTCCCACGCCCTATAAACCTAACCCTAGGCCCGAGCTGCTAGCCCTAGACCCCCTACCTCCCTTCTCCCTCGATCGCCGCCGTCGTTTCCTCCTTCCACAGCTCCTCTCCTCTCTGTACCTCATCACCACCCGAGCTCCACCCTCTGAATCCATGGAGATCGCCGCCGCGTGGTCGCTCCACCTCGCTGGCTAACCACGGGGATCAGCTCCCCGTGCCACCTTCTACATCTTGGACACCTCTGCGAGCACGGGAGGGGTCTGCATCTCCGCCGCCATCCTCGCAGCTGTCGCCGGCGACCACCTCTGCCCCGCGCCGGCTTCCCCTTCTGTCCCTCGAGGTGAGCACAGCGACGTCCTCCTCCCCCTCCTGTTCCTTCTCTGCTGCACGCACGCGCACATCATCCACAGCAGCACGGCAACACCAACACGCAGCAGCAGCCACGTCGTTCGCCGCCGGCAGCCACCGCACGGTTCAGTTAGCGCGCGTGTTTTCGTCAGTTTCAGTTAGCTAGCTGAAACTGAACCTAATCCTAGCTGCGCATCCTATACTGACAAGAACACGTTCGCTACCGCAGTGGTAGCACACAGCGAGCGCGCGCAGCAGACGCGGGTTCGAGCCCTGCGCTCGCGAATAAAACCCCAACCTTTTTCGCTAGGGTGCTGACAGGCAGGCCCCACCTGCCAGTGGCCTGTGCTGCCACGCGTGCAGACGCGGGCCACCGTGGCCCAGGGGCCCTCTGTCAGTGGCTAGGGCTAGCCACTGCGGAGTGAAAAACATTTTTTTCAGCCTTTTGCTTTTTTTCAAATCAAATCCTTTTCTTTACAGATTGGTCCCTAATCTTAAAAGGCTAATAACTTTTAATTTCTAAATCCAAATAATGTAATTAAAATATGTACACTGCACCAAATTAAATTCTCTACCTAGTTAAACCATTTGTATTCTGTTTTTGAGCATTTCAAATGCATTCAAAATTTAAATTCAAACAAATCATTTTCAAATTGGTTAAATCCATAACTAATTCAATATTAATTCAAATGCCACATATTAAATATGTTTTCCATGCTATTTTGAACCACCTTTCCAAATATAAATTTTGTTTCATGTTTTGAATAATTAAAATTGCTTAAATAATTTAAACCTTGTTTAAATCATTTAAATTTGCTAAATTCATAACTTGCTCAAATTAAATTATTTTTGAACATATAAAATATGTTTTCAAACTAGAAAAGTATAAACTTTTCAAATATGAATTTGAATTAATGTTTTGAACAAATAAAAATTCAAATAAAATTCAAACTTGAATTAAATTCAATTAAAACTTGTTTAAACTTGTTTAAATCATAAGTAATTCATCCTAATTCCTTTTTCAATAATTGAAACATGTATTCCACCTAAAATTTTGTGTTCTACTCAAATATGAACTTTGTTATCTGTTTTGAACAATTGGAAACAACAAATGCTTGTGTAACACCTTTAAGGAACCAAAATTCCTTAACTTAATAACTAAAATTCCAAACTTGGTAAACCTTATTTCAAAATTGTTCTATTGTTGTTATTTTTCTGTTTTCCTCATCCATGCATCATACTAATCCACTTTCACCTGTTGATTAGTTGTAAAACAATTATTCCAACCTTAATTCAGGGACCCTTCCATATGCAATCCAATTTTTGCATGTGGGTCCATTTAAACATGTTATGTTACCATGTCAACTAGGTTATTTCTATGCATCAATTAAATGGTCATGCATCATCCCATGATTGTGCACTATGCCATGTTATTGATTGTTTATCTCTCTGCGTTGTTTGTTTGCTTCTTCTCGAATAGACGACGACGTTGAGACAGACGAGGTTTACGACACCCCTCCTGAGGATCTAGCTCAGTACCAGGCTACTGAGTTTGCAGGCAAGTATTCACTCACATGAACCATTGTGTTTCCTTTCAACATTGGATACCGATACTTTCCGTTGTCTATTCTGCTAGACTTTTGACTCGTTGCTTCTGTTCGATCCTATCACATGTTATCCTTTAACCCTGATATAGCCTCACCTCCACACCTATAACCCCATTGATTGTTGCCCGTGTCTTACTAGCATGCTTAGGGTTGTTTCTGCTCGAGTCTGTTACCCGTTACTTTCTGTTACTATATCATTTATGTTCTGGGGCTCGATGTTAAACAACCACCTGTTAATTTTGAGGTAATAATAATTTGCTGATAAGGCACCGGTAGGAGGCCCGGCGTGGTTTTGAGGCCTGCTAGTGTCGACCCTAACTAGGAAAAGGGTCTTGTCTACTGATCCATGATGAGCGCACTAACCGCATGTGGGAAGCGTGTATGGGCGCCCCCCTCAATTTGATTCGATTCGCATCTCGTCCAAATCGCCACATGTAGTTCGGGCTTTCCATTTGATGCACTCATATGCAGGTACGAACCCGAGGCCAGGGTGGAACTTTTGTAGTCGGCATTTAGGGCGGCGTGGTCTTAGAGTGCTATGAGGGTCCCCTTTTCTTCGTGGGGCTCGATAAGCCGAGTGTAACATCCCAAGTATGAAAAACATCCATTAGAATGTTTGCTCTCTGTTATTTTATGTTTGGCATCATGACATCATGTTCATTGCATTTGTTTTGCTTTGTTTTCCATTTGTTTTCCTCTGTTTTCCTTTGTTTTCTATTTGAATTTCAAATCAAATTTCAAACCTTTTGTTTCATACTTGTGATGTTACAATTTCCAAAATGATATTTCAAATCAAAACAATCAATTGTTTCCATTAAAGTTGTGATTTCAAAACTGTTGATTTGTTTCTAATCAATAATTCATCTAATACCAAACCATTTTCAAATTCAATTAATTTCCAAAACAGCAACCCTTTTGAAAATTATGAAAATGACAAAACACTTCCATCATTTGTTTCCATTAAACCATGAGGTTCAAACTATTTAAAACTATGGTTTCAATAACTCACTTAACTCAAATATCATTCAAAATTCAATTGCAAATTACAAACAGCAACCATTTGAAATTTATGGAAATTACCAAAACAAACCAATCACTTGTTTCAATTAAAAACTTGAATTTAGAACTTTTAAGTGATCAAGTTAAGTTAATCAATTAATATTAATTTCCCCTCAAATTTCAAACAAATTGCAAACAGCGACAAATTTGAATTATTTGGAAAACCAAAGTTTGTGCTTAGGTTGCTGTTACAATAAATGTTCAACACAAATTTTTCCACAAATTCTCTAAATCCTAAAACCATTCCTTTTGTCCTTTTTCCTTTCAGCAAAAAAAAGAAAACAGAACAAAAAAATAAAAAACCAAAACCCAAACAGAGAGAGGGGCAGGCCCAGCCCACCTCTTCCCCAACGGCCCGATACCCCCCACCTCGCTTTCTTCTTCCTCGTACGGCTCCATCTGAAGGTGTCCACGTCGCAGAGATGCAGAAGCAACGGCCATCACCACCTCCTCCCCCTCCATAAGATCTAGCTCGATGCCCTAGCCCCCCTAACCCTACCCTCCTCCTCTCTTCCCTCTCCCCCGCCTCCATTTTCTCTCCTGCCCCCTCTGCTCTCTTCTCTCTGCTCCCTCTCTGAACCCAAACATCTCTGAACCGATCACCATCCCCTCTTCCCTCCGGCTATCGCCGTCGTTGAACTGCCCCATCTTCCAAGCTGACGGCAGGAATGGATCCCCCGTGATCCCTCCTTCCACTCCGACCCCTCCTCGGTGGCTGGGAGCCACCGAGCCGCCGCCGCCATCTAGGGTTCGCCGCCGGCCTTCCACCACCGAGCGCCTGCACCTCTTTTAGAGAGGTGAGCTTCCCTCCCCTTGACCCCTTCCTCCCTCTCCTCCATCCCCTACGCACGCACACGCACGTCGCAGCACACCACGCCGCAGCACGGCAACGGCCACCGGAGCCACAGCTGCCGCCGGCTGCAGCCTTCCTCTGTCGAGGTACAGAAACGAACCTGCAGTTTCAGTTTCAGAAACGAGCACGACCTGAACCATAACCCCCCCTTGGCCCCTGTACTGTCACCAAACTTTCAGCTACCGCAGTGGTAGCACCTCCCTGTGCGCGCTGTGAGGGGGTGGGCTCGAATCCCACCCCCGCGGATTAAAACCCCTATTTTTCATCTCTATTTTCCAGGCCCTGCACAAAGTTCTAATAGCCAACAGGTCCCTGCTAATCTATTCTAGGTCCCTGTATTATTTTTTTCCTAAGTCCCTAGATGTTATTTTAAATGGCAGAATACTACTTAAACTTCACAAATGCATAACTAAATCATTTTAACTCCAATTTCAACATTTTAAATATGTTTTCCACTCCAAATTGAATTCTCTAAACAAATATAAAATTTGTTTACTGTTTTGAATATTTTATATTGGTGAAATATTTGAATCCTTGTTTAATTCACTTAATTTTGCAAAATTCATAACTTGGGCATAAAAATTCCAAATTCAACAAACTAAATATGTTTTCCATTAAATTTTTCATGTACTTTCCAAATATCAACTTTGTTTGCTGTTTTGAATAATTTAAATTGCTGGAAACAACTGTTTCTTAATTAATGCATTTAAAATTGCCAAATTAATAACTTGCTCATTTTAAATCCATTTTCAACAAATTAAATATGTTTTCCATGCTAAATTAAACCACCTTTCCAAATATAAACTTTGTTTCGTGTTTTGAATAATTAAAATTGGTTAAATAATTTAAACCTTGTTTAAATCATTTAATTTTGCTAAATTCATAACTTGCTCAAATTAAATTATTTTTGAACATATAAAATATGTTTCAAACCATAAAAGTATAAGCTTTTCAAATATGAACTTCATTTAATGTTTTGAACAAATAAAAAATTCAAATAATTTCACACTTGAATTAAATTCATTTAAATCTTGTTTAAACTTGTTTAATTCATAATTAATTCATCTCAATTCCTTTTTCAATAATTGAAACATGTATTCCACCTAAAATTTTGTGTACTTTCCAAATATGAATTTTGTTATCTGTTTTGGACAATTAAAATGGGTGAAAACAACAACTGCTTGTGTAACCCCTTTAAGAAGCAAATTTTCATAACTTAATAAAAAAAAATCCAAACTTGGTAAACTTCATTTCAAATGGTATTTATTGTTGTTTTCTTTCTGTTTTTCTCATCCATGCATCATGCTAATCCACTTTCACCTATTGGTTAGTTGTAAAACAATTGTTTCAACCTTAATTCATGGGCTTTTCATGTGCAATCCAAATTGCATGTGGGTCCATTTAATCATGTTATGTTATCTTGTCAACTAGTTTATTTTGATGCATCAATTAAATGGTCATGCATCATCCCATGTTTGTGCACTATGCCATGTTATTGATTGTTTGTCTCTCTGCGTTGTTTGTTTGCTTCTTCTCGGATATACGACGACGTTGAGACCGACGATACTTACGACACCCCTTCTGAGGATCTAGCTCAGTACCATGCTGCTGAGTTTGCAGGCAAGTATTCACTCACATGAACCACTGTGTTCCTTTCAACATTGGTTACCGATACTTTCCGTTGTCTATTTCTGCTAGCCCTATGAATCGTTTCTTCTGTTACGAACCTATCACATGTTATCCTTTAACCCTGATATAGCCTCACCTCCATACCTATCACCCCGTTGCTTGTTGCCCGTGTCTTACTAGCATGCTTAGGGTTGTTTTGCTCGAGTCTGTTGTCCGTTACTTTCTGTTACTATATCATTATGTTATGGGGCTTGATGTTTAAACAATCAACATGTTAATATTTGAGGTAATGCTAATTTGATGATAAGGCACCGGCAGGAGGCCCGGCGTGGTTTTGAGGCCTGCTAGTGTCGACCCTAATTAGGAAAAGGGTCCTGTCTACTGATCCATGATGAGCGCACTAACCGCATGTGGGAAGCGTGTATGGGCGCCCCCCTCAATTTGATTCGATTCGCATCTCGTCCAAATCGCCTCATTTAGTTCGGGTTTTCCATTTGCCGCACGCATATGCAGGTACGAACCCGAGGCCAGGGTGGAAACTTTTGTAGTCGGCATTTAGGGAGACACGTTCTTAGAGTGCTATGAGGGTCCCCTTTTCTTCGTGGGGCTTGATTAGCCGTGCGCTCAATTTCACGGGGTTCTTTGGGCTTGATGCGAAGAAGAGTTGAGTTGTGTTGAGTGCCCCGCTTGGTGGGAAAGGCCTTCCCATCTGGCGGGTTATTCTTACGTGTACGGCCAAATTGGTGCACCCCTGCAGGGTAAATCTTCTCGAGAAGCCGTGTTTTCCGCGGTTATGGATGAATTGGTGAATGTACTGGCTAACAAGTACTCAGAACAACTTACACCTAACTAATGATAACTTGACTAGTAATAGTCTTATTGACACAACAATTTGAACCATCATTAATCCAACTGTGTGAGTTATCCTCGGATTGCTTCTTTGGATAAGGGGCGAGATCCAGGATGGGTTTGTTTGGGGTTAGTTAGTAGTTGGTTACGATACGCTATCTTATCTCCTTTCTGTTAGCCGGAAGTTGTAGTATGTTTCTGTAGTTGGTTAGAGCAGCCAGCTGTCGCATCTTTTGTATCACCCTTTCTTCCGTTGAACCCAAAGCATCTGTGCTTGATGTTGTTGGGTACACTTTGGTGAATTGTGAGTCTTGCTTGCCAGTACGTTTATGTACTGACCCCTTTGGGGATGTGGTTTCCGCAGACTACGCTTCCGAGGATCCCCATGGTGGCTACTACGTGGAGTATGACGAGGCTGCTGACGAGTAGATAGCGGACCCGGGCAGGATCCGAGACTTCGTGGATGGGCTCCGTCTTTTCGTTTCCGGCCTCTTAGGCCTATTTGGATCTTGTCTGTACTCAGACATTTTGGATGCTTCCGCTGTGATGTAATGATGTTATGTTGGGACATGTGTCCTCTGGATGATTGTATTTGCTATCTCTGCTCTAGGGAGAGCCATTTGCAACTTATTTCCATCTTTTGTGTCGTAGAGATCTGTTGTGATATCACTTGTTCCAATGCCGTTGACGTACCATGTGTGTATGTTTTGAAGTACGTCAATGGAAGCATCTGGATTTCTATGGGATGGTTTGCGCAGACGATGAATAGTAAGAGAATGGTTGTCACACGTTTACGTGTTGGCCTGCTCATATTGAGATGCGGGTGCCGGTATGCCCCGTAAGCCATTTATCTACTGTTTAACGGACTGTGAGTATCCCCTAGAAGTCCGGGTGCGACAAATGGTATCAGAGCCTGTCTGCCTGTAGGATCCCTTTTACTGGTCGCAGTTGAGTCTAGAAACTATTTTGTAGCTATATAGGAAAAATGAAACGTGAGAGTAGGAATTCGGTTCTTTTTTCTTCTTTCCCCACCCACCCTCCCTTTTTCTGGTAAGGAAGTGCAACGTTGTTTTCTCTTCTCATCTAAACTTTCATGTTAGGATTTCACGTATCCTGGTTTCTTTAGGATGGTTATATCTACTAGACCATAGGAATGGAGGTGGTTGTGACATGATTTATCATGTTGCCTACTCACGATTGAGAACGGAGGCGTGTAAGCCCCGGAAGCAGATCCTCTATTCCTTAAGCAGTAGATATTGATCCTTTAGAAGCCCGGATGGGTTTTCCGTAGCACCTCAGGAGTGTGTTGTTTTCGTGTTTCCCGATGTTGCTTCGTTATCCTGTTCTTCTCAACATCCTTTTTCGTCCGTTGAAACCTTGTTGTTGCTTCCACTTCAGTTCTGCCACCGGCGTCTAATCAATAACTCTGTTCCACCCTTCTGGCCAGATAGTCTATTCTCCAAATGAATCAAGTTCTATTCAACTATACACCATCGATGCAAAACCTCTACCTTTACTTGAAAATGTTCCGGTGGTTTGCGAATTCCATGACGTCTTCCCAGAAGAGTTGCCAGGAATGCCTATTGTCGTGGGATAATCACGGCAGATGTTACCAGGGGTAACTGATCTTGGGGCAAGTCGACACAGGCGTTCGGGAGAGGGTTTAGCTCAAGGGAAGACATGGTATAACTTGATCTGACAGCCGGCAATCGAAGTCGCCGGATCTCTATTCTCGATATAATAACTCGATTAGGGTTTACACTGGATACTCGATACCACACGATATTGCTAGGGTTCTTAGATCTCTCTCCCTAAAACTATACCTGAGGGTCGGTTTATAAAGCACCCGTACCCCCTGACTTATTCGGCAAGGCATATTCTGGATCCTACATGAACACGGCTCACTAACCATAACTTTCCTTTACAATGGCCCATAGCCCGGGCTGTTAAGCCCACAAGTTTGGGCCTCCACAAGCTTCTTTATTCTTAGCCGAATCCTGCACGCCATCCTTCGGGCCGGGTTATTTCCTCAGAGCTTGGCATACCGGGTTAGCATCCCCCTGTCAGTAGTCCCCAGAATAGCCTGGGCTTCATGGATCTCCTTGAAGCGCTTGCTATTCCCTGCAAAGATATAGATCATACGGGCGCATGAAGACCGGGTTAAGATGTTTTGATATTCGGCTAGGCCTCACTCCATGGTGGCCATGTGATAACCCGGATTTGGCCTCCAGATATTTAGGTTCAAATTCCCAGGCCCAGACTACCACAAAAATGCCAAGATCTCATGCTCGATAACCAGTCCCGTCATTGCCGGGCTAATCCTTTCCTTCTTCTGTCCCAATGCCTCGCTCAATACTCAACGCATATCCCGCAAGATTTTCGCTGATAACCTTTACCCCGCGGTTTCCGGCTACTGGCCGTTAGGATAGGCTCACCCTTGCCTTATAAATAGTACTTAATGGGCAACCCTAAGCCTCTCACCACGCCACAACTTCCCCTCTTCTTCCTTGCTCCCAACACCCTCGCGACACCATCGTGCGGAGATCGCACAGGTCACCAACGCAAACTCACCAGCGACCGCGCCCGCCCTTGAATCGCCTTACGCCACCGTCAAGTGTCATCGTTGCTCCTCCGTTCCTCTCATTCGAGCCACGCCGCCCGTCGCCATCGTATTAGACTCCAATCTCCCCGGTAAGCTCCTCGCAACCAGTCAATCAATCCTCACAACTTTCAATTTACCCAAGATCGGATCTAGGTCAACCCGCAAGTCATTTGTCCGATTGCACCAAACTAGATCGACTCGAGGCTTGCCAACTCCTTTAATCATCTGCCCTATAGTCACAAATGATCCTCCAACCCTCATTGATTACCAATTTTACTTAAAAATCATCCGCAAGCATTTCCATCTAGATCCGTTCCTCCTCAATTTTCCGCCTATTGCATTAACACCCGGAAAAACCCTCCTTTTCCAGCCATTTCATTTGCGATATAAATATGGGCAACCATCCGTCATCCCCGAATACCTTTCCCTATGTAAGTGACCAACAATTTCACAAGTGTGCTCAATACCCGGATAGTTCTCGACTTCGCACCTTCTTGATACTTTTATATTCGGATGCCTCAGTATTCCCGGGTCTTATTTCACACGCCTCTTCTCTTTATGTTTTGCAGGCTGGCCCCATGGCTCCCAAGCGACAAGGGAAACAGCCGGCTCCGACAAGGACCACCCAAGCCATATCTGCCAACTGGGGGCGTTCCACAACCACCAAAGCCAAATTGGACGAGCTAGCCGAATTAGGAACCCTCCCTTCTCAAAAAGACATCCACTGGAGGGTCCCGGGTAATGAGACTCGTCCCACCCCCGAAGAAAACGAGGTAATCTACTTCGTTGACCACGTGACCCGGGGATTTCGTCCTCCGGGTCATCCTTTCTTTAGGGAGGTCTTAGATCATTATGGACTCCGGGTGTTTGACATAGGGCCTAACTCCATGTTAAACATTACCCACTTCATTGTTCTATCTGAGTCGTACTTGTGCATGCCACCGAGTCTGACTCTTTTCATTGAGTTATTCCAGTGCAAGCCGTGCCGCGAAAGCGGCGACGGAGCGCTTCTCACTTGCGGCGGGGTATCTATCCAACGCCGTAAGAATTCTCTGATGCCAACCCTCAACCTGCACTCCCACGTTAAACATTGGCAGCTATCCTTCTTTTACTGCCACGATACCTCCCCCGACAGCGAAAAGAAGCTGCCGGGTTACTCAGAGGCCCCCCTCAAGCTCTCCGAGTCTTTCAATGCCTTCGCATCAGACTCAGACAGGGAGGCAATCCTTCCTTCGCTAGCCAAGATAGCCATTCTCTCAGCCCAGGGCCTCCTAGGGCTCAATTTAATAAAAACTTGGGTCGATTTCCGAATCCAACCTAATTCCGTTCGCGCCAAATTGATGTGCGAGTACTCGGGGCACACCACAGACGCGCTCCGCTACTCCACCAAGAGCTTTGCGACCGGTGATACTATAAAGACTATCAAGGGCTTCTTGGCGGAGAAGCTGGAGGCGATAAAGGGTATCGCCGGATTACCTCCGTTTACCCGGGAAAATCCAGCTCCAGCGGTAATACCCGGCGCTCATAGCTTGTTTCCGCATTTCAACTCGATACTGCTTCTAAGCCTTTAATCTTATCTTTTTACCTCAGGCTGATGACCCTTTCTGGAGAGTTGAACCACTCCCCCCCTCCAGAGACCCGGAAGAGGAGGACGAAGCGACTGACGATAGTGAAGGTATTCACTCAGGATCTGCATATTTTTACTTGCATTACTTTCCTCTCGTCTGTCTTTTTTCCAATGAATGCACACCCGGTTCGCAGGGCTAGAAGACGAGGGTGGAAACAATGAAGACGACCCGGAGAGAACCGAGTCTGACCCAGAGGCAACAGTCGGGGCCAAGAGGAAAGGCAGGGGGACAGTGTCCAAGGTTCCTTTTTCCTCATTATCCTCTGAACCTTACTCCTTTGACGTCATGCGACGACTTAACCATCAATTATCAAATTCATCATGCTTGAAGGATTCCCTCCCAGCCAAGCGCAGGGTAACTCGGAGCTCCCCAGGTGACGATCCACTTAACCCGGGCATTTCCGCCCCCTTGGTCCCTCGTAGCAGTGCTCCTCCATCTCGCTCTTCCAACTCTCCTTAGCGCCACCCTTCTCCTAACCACCCACGTGCCGGGAAATTCCGGGTTCCATTAGTGGTTCCTGCGAATACCTCATCTACTTCAAGTGGCGAGCTCCCATCGGATTACACCGTAAATGCCGGGTAAGTTTTTGCCTTACTATTTCTTTTTGCCTCTAGCGAACTTTCATCCGAGCCACCGTCATCATTAATAACTGCCTTTTTTCGTCTTTCTTTCAGTGCTCAGGTCACCGTCAGTGACCCGGAAAACACAGAAACGGATAACCCCCAGGTGGAGAAGCCGACTGACGACGCAGACGCCGCAACTGGTGGTGATGCGGCCACTAACCGGGAACAAGGCCCTCTGAACAATCCGCTTTCCCAAACCGTCGGATCTCCTTCCTTATCGGAACCAGTAGACGAAGAGATAGAAATTCTAGATACAAAGATGAGCCCTCCCAACCCGGACAATCAGACTGTCCGGGTCTCCACTCCAAATGCAAGGGGAACCCCCCTACCAGATGATCAAGCTGCCAGCACTTCCGGGACTCGCTCCGAGGAGTTAACTTTTGCCCAGATGCTAGAGACCCTGCGCGCCTTAAGGGCTAACGAGGAAAATATCTTGGGGTCTTTGATAACCAAACACGAGGTAAGTTTGATTAATGTTGCTTGTACCTTTGTCCAGTCCCCAAGTTCCGAGGGAGTTCATTCATGACTTGCTCGGTACTTTTATTATACCAATGACTGATAACTGTGCTCTTCTACCTGACCAATGCTTTCTTAACATCCATGCAGTCTTACGTGACTCAATACGAGGAGAAACTTGCGGACGCCGCCAAGCTCGTTGAAAAGGAGATATCTTTACGTGAAGCAGCAGAGGCTGAAGGCAGGAGGAACAGGCAATTAATGAAGAAGTACCGAAGAAGGGCTCACCAAGCCGAAGATGACCTGACAAGCCTTTCCGTCGAAATATCTGACACCTATCGTTCTTTGCTTGGTATGCTTCCTTCTCCGGCTTTATCCTTTTGACAAACAGCAAAAGTTGTCCGACTTATATCTTCATTTTACTTCAGGCCCGGACGAAGCCATGCCGGACGAAGATGACATTGCCAAGCTGAAAACCATAAAGAGTGCTATCCGGCAGCTATGTGCCGGGGCCAGATGGATCCTTGACGAGTTACGGTGTCCGGGTAGAGGACATGTTGACCTGAGGAGGCTGTTGGACGCCCTATCCACTGTTCCCGAGTGGATTCGGCACTGGAAGCGCTCATCTTGCCGGGTTGGAGTGACCCGGGGGCTTGCGCTTGCGAAAGCTTATCTCCCCAAGCTCGAGTTAGCGAAGCTTATGGGCGGCTTCCCAGAGTTCAAGCCTGACGGATCCAAGTTTTCAGTAAAGGATTTCCAGGCCGTCCAGAAGGAGGTCCGTTACCCGGCCAGCGTAATTGCTGATGAACTGGATGTTAACATACTTGTTCCAGCATATGATTCTGCCGACAAAGCAATTAAGTCGGATCTTCCTGAGCCTTATGACATGCTGGCCCGGTGGAAGGAGGAAGCTGCTGCGATAAGGGCGGAGGCTGCGAAGAAACAAGCTGAAGCCGGCTCTGCTCCTGCTGCCTCAACATCAGTCGTTCCGCCCCCTGCAGGGGCTGGCGCCGCCGATCCGGGTGTTGCTGCTACCACCAATGATGGCAAGGGTAAGGCCAAGATGGGCGCCGAGTGATATATGGTTTCCGATGCCTCTTCTTAAGCGTCAGTCGGTCGACATGCTTTTTGAAACAGTCATTTTTTAGGCGGTGCGCCTGTGCACCTTTGATATTTTTTCACCAGTATTTTGTAATGCACACTAAGGCCTTGATATACTCGATGCATGTTCCGACCTTTGTAAGTTTAAGCTCATCTGTTCTCGATATCTGGTTTTATTTATTGCTCCTTTTGTGAAAACTCAATTTCCGGGTCTCATGGGTATTGACAAGCGGATTTTGCTTCGAAGTCCCCAAGTCCCCAAGACTCGGATATTTGGATTTTTGCAACTATACAAGTAAGCCAGTTCTTTTCAAGATTTCAAGCTACCGGGCCCGGATTGCCGAGCCTAGGACACTTGATCTTGAAAAGGCAACAACATGCTTATAGCTATTTTCACAAAGATCCATGAGTTGTTTCACATCGGTTTTGAAGTTATGCTTAATAGTCATTGAGTTTCCAGCTATTCAGCCTTGTACTCTGCATAACTTGTGGTTTAGATGACCCTTTTGACTGTCTTGTACTGTAAGCCGGCTTTCGCGTGGATACCATGTTGTTACATCAATACGAAGACGTAGCCAGCCAATTCCCGTCGGGTTTCATGACTAACTGCCATCGTAAGCGAACAAATCATGCCACTTTAATGCGAGTCACATCGAGCTTAAGTAAGAGTAGCCAAGAAATTTGGACTTCTTTGTCCGGTTATAAGATTGTAGCCGTACTCGTTTGCGAGTAATCGGCCCTTATAACTCATAGGCATCATGGCCGGGTCTTTGAGTTTGTAACTGTGCTATTTAAGCGATCAGCCCCCAAGACCTAGATATACGCATCGTACTGAGAATACATAACCTGATAACAACCATCTCTTTTCTTGATAACCATCTCTTTACTTGATATGAAAAACTGATAACAACCATCTCTTTTCTTGATAACCATCTCTTTACTTGATATGAAAAATGTAGGTCAGCAAGCCGCCTCATTAAAAACCCGTCCAGTCCCCAAAGGTGCCCTGGATAGGAAAAGAGTACGTCAGAAAACCTGCTGCCTATTACATCGTGCAATTCCACTTGCCAATATAGTCTTTACTAAGTATAATACGGACGCAGCTGAGCCACGTTCCATGGTCTATCTCTTTCTTGCATAGATGAAGTGGTGTGTGCGGTGTCATTGACTGTAGCCGACTCTTCCCTTGCATCTATCAAATAATATGATCCGTTATGTAGGCTCCGGCTTATGATAAATGGTCCTTCCCATGGTGGTGATAATTTGTGTTTTCCTTCGTTTGACTGTACCAGACGCAGAACCAAATCTCCTTCCTGGAATACCCGGGTCTTCACACGCCGGCTATGATACCTCCGTAGATCTTGCTGATATATGGCTGATCTTTCCAGGGCTTGTTCTCTTTGTTCTTCTAACATATCTACGGCGTCCTGCCTGGTTTTTTCGTTCTCTACTTCGACGTAAGCTGATACTCTGGGCGAATCGTGAATAATATCACTTGGTAACACTGCTTCCGCACCATAGACCATGAAGAAGGGTGTCATCTGAGTGGATCTGTTAGGTGTAGTGTTGATACCCCAAACCACAGACGGAAGTTCCTCAACCCATGCACCAGCGGCCCTGACACAGGGAACTCGCAATCGTGGTTTTAATCCGCGAAGCAATTCTTGGTTTGCCCTCTCCACTTGTCCATTGGCCTGGGGATGAGCCACCGATGCCACATCGAGCCGGATTCCATTGTTGCCGCAAAATTTCTCCATCTCACCAAGGGACATGTTGGTTCCATTGTCGGTAATTATGCTGTGGGGTTACCCAAACCGGTAGATAATCCTTTTCAGGAATTTGACTGCTGTAGCTGCTTCGCAATTAGTAACTGGCATAACCTCAACCCACTTGGTAAACTTATCAATAGCCACCAAAAGATGTGTTTTCTTGCATGGTGACATATGGAAGGGGCCAACCATGTACATACCCCAGACGGCAAACGGCCAAGTTAACGGGATAGTCCGCAACTCCATAGCCGGCACGTGGGTTTGGCGAGCGTACCTTTGACATCCGTCACACCTTGCTACCAATCGCTCCGCATCCGTTAGGGCCGTGAGCCAGAAAAACCCGTGTCGATAAGCTTTGGCCACAAGAGACCTTGTGGACGCATGATGCCCACAGTCGCCTTCATGGATTTCCTTGAGAATCTGTCTGCCTTCTTCCGGCGCCACGCAGCGCAAAAAGACTCCTGCTGCACTTCTTTTGTACAATTCCCCATTGATGATAGAGTACCCCTTTGCTCGCCTCAAAATTTGCCTTGCTAATACCTCCTGTTGTGGTAACTCACCTCGTGATAGGTAGGCCAAAAACGGTTCTGTCCACTCGGGAATAGTACGTACAGTGGCTACGAGCCCTGAATCCGAGTCTTGATTTGCCAATTCCTCCTCTGACTCGATTTTAACTGATGGTCGCCATAATTCGTCCAGGAAAACGTTAGGTGGAACCGGCTCTCTGCGTGAGCCGAGTCTGGCGAGGGCGTCGGCTGCCTCGTTCTTTCTTCTGTCTATATGCTCCACCTCATACCTGGAAAAACATCCTGCTACCCTATCAACCTCCCTGCGGTATGCCGCCATAGTTGCGTCCTTTCTGTCCCACGTTCCCGACACCTGCTGTACCACAAGGTCCGAGTCTCCGAAGCACCGTATCCTCTTGATGCTCATCTCCCTGGCTACCTTTAAGCCATGCAATAGGGCCTCATACTCGGCAACGTTGTTGGAACAGTCGAAGTGAATTTGTAGCACGTAACTCAATTTGTCCCCTTTGGGTGATGTTAGCACCACCCCAGCTCCTGATCCCTCGTACTGCTTTGATCCGTCGAAGTGCATGACCCATGACTCGGAATTTGGAACCGTTGCAGTCATGCCTGTATGTGTCCAATCGTTAACGAAATCAACTAAAGCTTGAGACTTGATTGCTGACCTGGGTTCGTAGTTGATATGATAATCCCCCATCTCTATCGCCCATTTGGCTATTCTTCCCGTCGCGTCCGAGTTTCTGATGATATCCGACATTGGTATTGAACTAACCACTGTTATCGGATGCTCTTGGAAATACGGCTTCAACTTCCGGCTAGCCATAAAGACCCCGAACACCAGCTTTTGCCAATGCGGATAGCGCTGCTTTGCTTCTGATAACACCTCACTGACGTAATAAACCGGCCTCTGAACCGGGTAACCTTTCCCGTCCTCTTTGCGTTCCACGACAACCACTGCGCTAACGGCTCGGGGGCCAGCTGCCACGTATAGCAACATAGGCTCTTTAGGACCCGGCGCCGCTAGTACTGGTGCTTCAGATAATTGCTTCTTTAGTGCTTCAAACGCTTCATCTGCCTCTTCGTCCCATACGAATTTATCCGATTTTCGCAAGAGCCGATACAAGGGTATTGCTTTTTCTCCGAGTCTAGATATGAACCGGCTCAAGGCTGCTACACAGCCCGTGAGCTTTTGAACATGCTTCAAGTTCTCCGGCTTTTTCAAACTCTGGATTGCCTTGATTTTATCTGGATTTGCCTCAATTCCTCTCTCGGAAACTATGAAGCCGAGTAATTTCCCAGCCGGAACTCCGAACACGCACTTCGTTGGATTAAGCTTCATCTGGTACCTCCTCAGGTTTTTGAATGTCTCCTTTAGATCATCGATAAATGTCTCCGCCTTCCTGGTCTTGATGACCACGTCATCCACATAAGCATGGACGTTACGTCCGATTTGGTCCTCAAAGCACTTTTGAATACACCGTTGGTAAGTTGCGCCAGCGTTCTTCAACCCAAATGTCATAGTTTTATAACAAAAGGCCCCAAACGGGGTTATGAATGATGTTTTCTCCCAATCCTCCCTTTTGAGCTTAATCTGATGATACCCGGAATATGCATCCAGGAAGCATAACAGATCGCTTCCAGCTACTGCGTCTATAATCTGATCTATCCTTGGGAGCGCGAACGGATCCTTTGGGCAATGCTTGTTAAGACTAGTGAAGTCAATGCACATCCTCCACTCGTTGGTCTTTTTCATCACCAGAACCGGGTTAGCCAACCAATCCGGGTGAAATACTTCCATGATAAAGCCGGCTGCCAGTAGCCGAGCGATCTCTTCGCCTATAGCTTTCCTTCTTTCCTCATTCATTTTCCTCAAACCTTGTTTCACGGGCCTGGACTTGGGATCCACATGCAAACTGTGCTCAGCCAATTCTGTAGGGATACCCGGCATGTCGCTGGGTGTCCAGGCAAACACATCTGCATTCGAGCGAATGAACTCCACGAGCGCTCCCTCCTGCTCTTTTCCCAGGTTAGACCCTATGGTAAACTGCTTAGTAGAATCCCCTTCGACAAAATCTATCTTCTTGGTGTCTTGCGCTGCCTTGAATTTTGCTCTCTCATCCTCAGTATTCGGCTTTTTCAAGGCTGTTCTATCGTCCGGGTTTACTTGAGACCGGTAATATTCGAGCTCTTCCTTCCTGCATGCCTGCTCGGCCATAACTGAATCTCCTTCGTCGCACTCGGCCGCTATATCCCGGTTCCCCATGTATAGTGATGGTCCGTTTAGGACCCGGGATTTTCAGCTGCAAATACACGTAGCACGGCCTAGCCATGAATTGGGCGTAAGCCGGCCTCCCCAAACAGCGCGTGGTAAGGACTGCGCAACTTGACCACCTCGAACGTGAGCCACTCCACTCGATAATTATCCGTCGATTCCCCAAAAGCAACTTCCAAGGTGATCCTTCCCTCGGGGCTCGCCGAGTGACCCGGTACGATCCGTGAAAGATTGTTGAACTTTTCTTGCAGCTGGGACTCTTTGAGATTCATCCGTAAGAAGGTCTCCCAATAAAGGATGTTGATGCTACTTCCACCGTCCATCAGGACCTTCTTCAGCTCGTAACCATTAAACCTGTGGAGCGACCACCAACGCCAAGACTCCTGGACGCTCCACCTTTTCCGGATGATCTCTTCTACTCCACGTTATCTCTTGTTCTGCCCATCTAAGATATCCCGGCGCGGCTGATGAAACCGAATTTGCCGCTTGCTTTGATGTCTCTTTGTTCCTGCTAGAAGTTCCTGTAGTATGCACATGATATTGTCCTTTTAAGTTAGTCGTTCGTACCGTGTCGACGAAGATATTGATCCGGCCGATCGTCAATATAAATCCGGACTCGAGGTGATCCGATTCTGGCCCCCAGCCGGGATCGTCCACCGACTTTTCTTCTTCGTGGTCGATGTAGATTTCGCCAATGACAAGATCCTCCATGCCCTTCCGAGCTTCTCCCGTGATGTAAACACCTTTGGACGCAGGCCCCACGGTGGGCGCCAACTGTCGTGGGATAATCACGGCAGATGTTACCAGGGGTAACTGATCTTGGGGCAAGTCGACACAGGCGTTCGGGAGAGGGTTTAGCTCAAGGGAAGACATGGTATAACTTGATCTGACAGCCGGCAATCGAAGTCGCCGGATCTCTATTCTCGATACAATAACTCGATTAGGGTTTACACTGGATACTCGATACCACACGATATTGCTAGGGTTCTTAGATCTCTCTCCCTAAAACTATACCTGAGGGTCGGTTTATAAAGCACCCGTACCCCCTGACTTATTCGGCAAGGCATATTCTGGATCCTACATGAACACGGCGCACTAACCATAACTTTCCTTTACAATGGCCCATAGCCCGGGCTGTTAAGCCCACAAGTTTGGGCCTCCACAAGCTTCTTTATTCTTAGCCGAATCCTGCACGCCATCCTTCGGGCCGGGTTATTTCCTCAGAGCTTGGCATACCGGGTTAGCATCCCCCTGTCACCTATCGTCTTGAACTTCCAGAAAAACTATCCAAGGTGCACGATGTGTTTCACGTGTCACGGCTCAAGAGGATCTTCGCAAGAAGTATTCGGACCTTTTCTCTTCTATGTAGGAATCTAGGGGCGCGATTCCTTCAAGGGGGGCGTTTTGTAACATCCCAAGTATGAAAAACATCCATTAGAATGTTTGCTCTCTGTTATTTTATGTTTGGCATCATGACATCATGTTCATTGCATTTGTTTTGTTTTGTTTTCCATTTGTTTTCCTCTGTTTTCCTTTGTTTTCTATTTGAATTTCAAATCAAATTTCAAACCTTTTGTTTCATACTTGTGATGTTACAATTTCCAAAATGATATTTCAAATCAAAACAATCAATTGTTTCCATTAAAGTTGTGATTTCAAAACTGTTGATTTGTTTCTAATCAATAATTCATCTAATACCAAACCATTTTCAAATTCAATTAATTTCCAAAACAGCAACCCTTTTGAAAATTATGAAAATGACAAAACACTTCCATCATTTGTTTCCATTAAACCATGAGGTTCAAACTATTTAAAACTATGGTTTCAATAACTCACTTAACTCAAATATGATTCAAAATTCAATTGCAAATTACAAACAACAACCATTTGAAATTTATGGAAATTACCAAAACAAACCAATCACTTGTTTCAATTAAAAACTTGAATTTAGAACTTTTAAGTGATCAAGTTAAGTTAATCAATTGTAACATCCCAAGTATGAAAACCTACCATTTAGAATGTTTGATTTCTTGTTATTAAAGTATTGCATCATGTCATCATATTTATTTCCTTGTTTGCATTTGTTTACTATTTGTTTTGCATCTGTTTTTATTCTGTTTTCATAATTGAATTTCAAACAAATTCAAATGATGTGTTTCATACTTGTCATGTTACAACATTTTTTCAAATAAAAGTTCAATTCAAACAACCTTTTGTTTCCAATTATTCCATAAAGATCAACTAATAAAATGGTGCTTTTATTTCAATTAAATAATTCCAAATTGCCTTCAAACTCAAATCAAATCACCAAACAGCACCCCAATTTGAAATTATAAGATTGCCAAAACAAATATACTCATTTGTTTCCAATTAAAGTTATTTGGGTCACCCTATTTAAAAATTTGGTTTCAATAATCATTTTAATACTCAAATCATCCAAATATGAATTAATTTCAAACAACACCCAAATTCAACTTATAGAAATCAGCATTATAACCCAACCCATTTGTTCTTTTTAATCATTAGGGTTCACCCTAATAAAAACATTGTTTTCATTATTAATCATTTAATTATCAAATTATTCAAATTCAAACCAATTTACAAAACAGCAAATAAATTTGAATTTTCAAAAACCTAAGTTGGCAAATGGTAGATGTTGAGCTAACAAACTCACAGGAATTTTTCCCAAATTTTTTGCAACTCAAAACCTACCAATCTCTTCCATTTTCATTTGCTGCGAAAAAAAACAAAAAATAAAAATAGGAAAAAGGAAAACAGCGCGCGCGGCAGCTAACTAACCGGCCCAGCCCGCTAACTTACCGCACCGCGCGGCCCGAAAACGTTTCGCAGACGCCCCCGTCGTTTTCAACGTGTACGGCGCGCCATCCGTGGCGCCACGGCGGCACTGCCGCGAGCAGACGGCTGATCGCGCGCCCCCCGAGCCTATTTAGCTGCCTGGGACCCCTCCGGAGGCTAGCCCTAACCCCAGGAACCTCTGTCCCCTCGAACCGCCGCTGTTCTCTCTCTCTCCCGGCGAAGCTAGCCCTCTGAACCTCACCGCTACACCTCACCGGAGTTCTTCTCTGAACCCTCGATGGCAGCCACCGCTCCAGTGCACCTCCGTCCTCGCTGATCGCGGAAATCGAGCCGCCGTGTCTTCCTCGTCCACCCCGACACCTGCACGACGCCTGCGAGCAGCTGCTTCCACGCCACCGTCCTCGTCCCTGTCCGCGGCGTCCACCTCGCCGTCGTCCACCTTCTGAACCCCCACGGTGATCACCTCCTACCTCTTCCCCCTCCTCCTCTCTGTTACTTGCCCGCAAGCGCGCGCACATCACCACCACCCAGCACGCGCACGCACCAGCGAGCCGCCGTGGTGATCGCCGCCGGCCCCGCTCCGTCTCTGTCAGTCGCAGATGCGTTCGGTCGTCAGAAAATTCAGAAACGCGCCGAGCAACAGCTTACCTTGGACGCGCATCGCTTACTGACAACAAACGTTTCACCACCGCACTGGTTCAGTACTGCGCACACGAGCGAGAGGTTCAGGGTTCGAATCCTGGCCTCGCACGGGAGAAATCCCACCCTTTTTGCCCCGCAGCGCTGACAGGGAGGGCCCCCTGTCAGCCACTCTGAAGTCACGCAAGCGCACAGTGACCCTGGGCCCCCTGGCAGTGCCTAGGGTAGGGTTCTGTGCGGTATAAAAACGTTTTAAACTTTTCTGTTTTCAAATCCAAGCCCTTAAAAATTGCAGAATGGTCCCTAGTTTTAAAAACCTTATAGCTTTTATTTTATAACTCCAAATAATGAAAATAAAATATGTGTGCTGGTCTAAATTTAATTCTCTATATAATGGTAGCATTTGTTTCCTGTTTTGAATTTTCAAAATGCAATTCAAATTTGAATTCAAATAATTCAATTGCAATTTGCTAAAATTCATAACTAATTCATTCTTAATCCAAATAATGCAAATAAAATATGTTTTCCATGCTATTTCAAATAACCTTTTCAAATATAAATTTTGTTTCATGGTTTGAATAATTTAAATTGCCTAAATAATTTAAACCTTGTTTAAATCATTTAAATTTGATAAAATCATAACTTGCTCAAATTAAATTATTTTTAAACATGCAAAATATGTTTTCCAACTAGAAAAGTATAAACTTTTCAAATGTGAATTTGAATTTATGTTTTGAACAAATAAAATTCAAATAATATTCAAACTTGTTTTAAATTCATTTAAAACTTGTTTAAGTTTGTTTAAGTCATAATAAATTCATCCTAATTCCTTTTTCAATATTTGAAACATGTAATCCAACTAAAATTTGGTATTCTTTTCAAATATGAATTTTGTTATTTGTTTTGAGCATTTTAAGTTGATGAAAACAACAAATACTTGTGTGACATCTTTAAGTAACCAAAAATTTCCAAACTTAATAAATGATTTCCAAACATGTTAAGATTCCTTTTCCCACTTGCATCTATTGTTGTTACTTTGTTGTTATCATCATGCATGCTTCATGCTAAGCAAACTTTCACATGGTAGTCAATTATAGATCATTTGTTTCCACTTAATTCATGGACCTTTTCCATATGCAATCTCATTGCATATGGGTCCATTAAAATTATGTTACCATGTCACTTAGTTTATTTTGATGCATCTATTAAATTGACATGCATCATCCCATGATTGTGCACTATGCCATGATATTGATTGTTTATATTTCTGTCTTGTTTGTTTGCTTCTTCTCGAATAGACGACGACGTTGAGACAGACGATCTTTACAGCACCCCTTCTGAGGATCTAGCTCAGTACCAGGCTGCTGAGTTTGCAGGCAAGTTATCACTCACATGAACCATTGTGTTCCTTTCAACCCTGGTTACCGATACTTTCCGTTGTCTATTACTGCTAGCCTTAGTAGTAGTTGTTTCTGATACGAACCTATCACATGATTCCCTTAACCCTGATATTGCCTCACCTCCACTCCTACACCCTATTGCTTTAGCCAGTGTCTTACTAGCATGCTTAGGTTGTTTTGCTCGAGTCTGTTACCCGTTACTTTCTGTTACTATTTTATTATGTTCTGGGGGCTCAATGTTTAATCAATCAATCATGCTAATGTTATTGTTAAATAATAATTTGATGATAAGGCACCAGCAGGAGGCCCTGTGTGGTTTTGAGGCCTGCTAGTGTCGACCCTAATAGGAAAAGGGTCTTGTCTACTGATCCATGATGAGCGCACTACCAGCATGTGGGAAGAGAGTATGGGCGCCCCCCTCAATTTGATTCGATTCGCATCCCGTCCAAATCGCCTCATTTAGTTCGTGTTTTCCATTTGCCGCATGCATGTTTTTGCGAGCCCAGCGCAGGGTGGAACTTTTGTAGTCGGCATATAGGGGGACACGGTCTTAGAGTGCTATGAGGGTCCCTTTTCTTCGGGGCTTGATTAGCCGTGCGCCCAAGGTGCTTTGGGCTTGATGCGAAGAAGAGTTGAGTTGTGTTGAGTGCCCCGCTTGGTGGGAGGCATCCCATCTGGCGAGTTATTCATACGTGTACGGCCAAATTGGTGCAACCCTGCAGGGATAATCTTCTCGAGAAGCCGTGTTTTCCGCGGTTATGGTTAACTTGGTGAAAGTACTGGCTAGCAAGTACTCAGGACAACTTAAACCTAATGATTCACATTCTCACACCCAATGATTAACAACTTGACTAGTAATAGGATTATTGACACAATAACTTGATTCATCTTTAATCCAACTGTGTGAGTTATCCTCGGATTGCTTCTTTGGATAAGGGGCGAGATCCAGGATGGGTTTGTTTGAAGTTATCTTTCAGTTGGTTACAATACTCGATCTTATCTTCTTTCTGTTAGCCGGAAGTGGTAGAATCTCTGTAGTTGGTTAGCGCAGCCAGTTGCAGCATCTTTTATATCCCCTCTCTTCCGTTGAACCCAAGGCATCTGTGCTTGGTGTTGACGGGCTACACTTTGGTGAACTGTGAGTCTTGCTTGCCAGTACGTCTATGTACTGACCCCTTTGGGGCTGTGGTTTCCGCAGACTACGCTTACGAGGATCCAGGTGACGGCTACTACGTGGATTTTGACGAGGCTGCTGACGAGTAGGTAGTGGACCCGGGCAGGATCCGAGACTACGTGGATGGGCTCCGTCTTTATTTCAGTTTCCGGCTTCTTAAGCCTATTTGGATTTGTCTGTACTCAGACCCTTTGAATGCTTCCGCTGAGATGTAATGATGTTATGTTGGGACATGTGTGCTCTAGATGATTGTATTTGCTATCTCTGCTCTAGTGAGAGCTATTTGCAACTTATTTCACTCTTTTGTGTCTTAGAGATATGTTGTGCTATCATTCTGTTACAAACCGTTGACGTACCATGTGTGTATGGTATGAAGTACGTCAATGGTAGTGTCCTGATTTCTATGGGATGGTTTACGTCGACGCTGAACAGATAGGGGTTGGTTGTCACACATACGTGTGTTGGCCTACTCGTAAGAGGACGCGGGTGCCGGTAAGCCCCGTAATCCAATCTACTACTGTTCAACGGAACGGCGAGTATCCTTTAGAAGTCCGGGTGCGACAAATGGTATCAGAGCCTGTCTGCCTGTAGGATCCCTTTTACTGGTCGCAGTTGAGTCTAGAAACTATTTTGTAGCTATATAGGAAAAATGAAACGTGAGAGTAGGAATTCTGCCATTTTTCTTCTTTCCCCACCCACCCACCCTTTTCTGGTAAGAAAGTGCAACGTTGTTTTCTCTCTTCTCACCTAAACTTTCAAGTTAGGGTTTCACGTGTTTTGGGTTCTGTCGTGGGATGATCACGGCAGATGTTACCAGAGGTAACTGATCTTGGGGTAAGTCGACACAGGTATTTGGGAGAGGGTTTAGCTCGAAAGAGAACATGATGATAAGCGATCTAGGAATCGGCTCTCAACTCGCCGAGTCTCGAATATGGCTCTCGGGTTATACTGGATACTCGATAATAGGTGATATGATTATGTCGTGAATCTCTGTCAAACCAAGCCTAGGGGCCGGCTTATAAAGCACCCGTACCCCCCCTTGGCTTGCCCTCCAAGGCGCAGCTTGAATCATATCCGAACTCTACTTACAAACCCTAGCTTTCCTTACCGCAACCCACAATCCGGGTTACGAGGCCTACAAACTTTGGACCTTCCAGAAGTTTCTTTATCCTTAGCCGGATCCCGCGCATCGTCCTTTGGGCCGGGTTACACCTTGGAGTTGGCCTACCGGGTTACTATCCCCCCATCAGTAGTCCCCAGAATAGCTTGGGCTTCCTGGATTCCTCCTAGAAGCGCTGGCTATTCCCTGCAAGAATATCAGACGTACCAATTCAAGTAGGCCGGGTTAGATTTCTTCGATAAACAGTCAGGCCCAACTCCACGGTGGCCATATAGTAACTCGGCCTTTTCCGAATCCATCGCTCATCTTCCCGAGAAAATACCCTGGTAACGATGTTGAAGACCCATCTTACTTTGCTTGCTTAACCCATCCGATAACCACAAAAAAGATACGCCTTACGTCCATTCTGAAAATCTCGCCTAACCTCTTGACGCATACCTCGGAAAATCCGGGCGGATGCGATTTTATCCGTAATTCCCGGCTCTCGTCCGTTGGCCTAGGTTTACCCTCCCGCACCCTATAAATAGGCACTTAAGGATTAACCTAATCCCAACGGCTCATTCCTCCTTCTTCTTCCCTTTGCTTTCGTGCTCGAATCCACAGGGCGCCTCCACAGAGACCTCGTGCTCGCCCGCGGATCCAACTCGCCGCAGTTCGTCCCGCACCCCCGTCGAACTTATTCACCGCGCCCGTGAGCACCTGGCCAACCGTCGCAAGGAAGTATCCACTGCGCGCTATCTATCACCGCCGCGCACCGCTCCAATCTTCTCCGGTAAGCCTCTCGTATCCATCAATTTGACCCATAATTTCCAGATTTTCTTCAGATTGGATCTTGGTCGACCCGCGAGCCATTGCTCTTACTGCACCAAATTAAACCACTTAGATACTTGCTAGTTACTCCAAGGACCGGTGGGATGATCTCACACCACCCTCCTATCACTTTTAATCTCTAATTTCTTCATAGAACCTTTCGCAAATTTTCCTAACCTAGATCCATTTCGCCCAAATTTCCGCGCATATTATTAATACCCAAAAAATCCTCCTTTTCCAGTTACTTTGCTCGTAGTAGAGGCATGGGCAACCATCCGTGCACACCAAACTCACCTCAACACGTAAGTAACTAGTAATTTCCACAACCGTATTTAACACTCGGACAACTCGTAATTTTTTGCTCCGTGATACGTTACCCGGATATTTCTGAGTCTTCATGTTGTCTCTAACATCCCAACTCGGATAATCCAATATTTCCGAGTCTCATTTCCCACACCTCTTGTACTCTGCAGGTCAACCCTATGGCTCCGAAGAGGCAAGGAAAGCAACCGGCCCCGGCAAAGGTTACCCAAACCATATCAGCAAACTGGGGTCGGTCTACTGCGACAAAGGCCAAGCTGGATGGGATGGCCGAGCTAGGAATCCTCCCTTCTCAAAAGGATATACACTGGAGGGCACCAGGCGACGAGACCCGGCCCACTCCCGCCGGAAATGAGGTAATTTGCTTCACCGAGCACGTGACCCGGGGATTCCGTCCTCCGGGTCACTCTTTCTTCCGGGAGGTCTTAAGCCACTACGGCCTCCGGGTATTCGACATAGGGCCTAACTCTATGTTGAATATTACCCACTTCATCGTTTTATCCGAGTCATACTTGTGCGTTCCGCCAAGTCTGGCTCTTTTTATTGAACTATTCGAGTGCAAACCGTGCCGCGAGAGCGGTGACGGAGCACTTCTTACTTGCGGTGGGGTATCTATCCAACGCCGCAAGCACTCACCAATGCCAACTCTCAACCTGAACTCCCACGTCAAAAACTGGCAACTATCTTTCTTTTATTGCTATGACACTTCCCCGGATGGCGAGAGGAAGTTGCCAGGTTACTCGGAGAGTCTCCTTGAGCCTTCCGAATCTTTCAGTTCTTTTGCCCCCGACTCTGACAGGGAGGCAATCCAGCCTTTGCTGGCTAAGTTAGCTGCTCTCTCGGCCCAAGGCCTTCTTGGCCTTAATTTGGTGAAGACCTGGGTAGATTTACGGGTTCAGCCCAACTCCATTCGCACCAAGTTGTTGTGTGAATACTCGGGGCACATCACGGACTCGCTCCGATACTCCACCAAAAACTTTGTTGCTGGGGACACCAACAAGACCATCAAAAGTTTCCTGACGGAGAAGCTAGAGGCGATAAGAAATATCGCCGGGTTACCCCCATTTACTCGAGAGCACCCAGCTCCAGCGGTAAGACATGGTTCCTTTAGCTTATTTCGACACTTTTACCTGTTTCAGTTTCTAATTCTTGCTTTCATCTCTTTGATCACAGGCTGACGATCCCTTCTGGAGGATTGAAACCTCTCCTCCTTCCCAAGACCCGGAAGAAGAGGAAGAGCCGATTGAAGACGACGAGGGTATTTTCCCTAATCTCACATTCACCTTTTACCTGTGCTACCTTTCCTACCATCCATCTTTTCCTCGTTTGATACATACTCAATCTTTCAGGGTTAGAGGACGAGGAGGAAAAAGAAGAAGATGACCCGGAAGCCACCGAATCCGACCAGGAAACCACAGTCGGAACCAAGAGGAAGGCCAGAGGGGTAGTTGCAAAGGTTCCCTTCTCCTCCATGTCTTCCGAGCCCTACTCCTTTGATACTATGCATAAACTTAATGAACAATTATCACATTCACCATTCTTGAAGGATCCCCCCTCGGCTAAACGTAGGGTGACCCGGAGTTCCCCGGGGGATGATCCCCTTAACCCGGGTATCTCCACTTCACCTGCTCACCGAGTTAGCACTCCTCCACCTCAGCCTCCCAAATCAACTCAACGCCGTCCATCTCCTAATCATCCACTCGCCGGGCAATTCCGGGTACCGCAGCCGGTACCTTTGACGACATCATCCGCCTCCAGCAGCGAGCTCCCACCGGACTATGCCGTGAACACTGGGTAAATGACCTTTATTCAATATTCTTTTGCACTTATTAACCTTTTTAATACGTGCCACTAACCACTATCTCCTTCTTTCCCTTTAGTGTCCAAGTTACCATTAGTGACCCGGATATTCCTGAAGCGGAAAAGCGAGGAGATGAGGAGCCAAATATTAACATGGATGTTGCGGCTGATGACGAGGCTGAGGACGAACAGGAACAAGACCCCTTTAAGGACCCAGCTCCACCGAAAACCGCATCACCCAAGTCCTCTGAAGAAGTAGATGAAGATATCATCTTAGAGACCAAGCCGGGTTCTCCTAACCCGGACACTCAGACGGTCCGGGTTTCGACCCCAAGATCCGGAAAAGCCCTTCAACCGGAAGGCCAAACTTCTGGCCCTTCAAGACTTCGCCCTGAAGACATGACGTTTGCCCAGATGCTCGATGCCCTTTACACTTTGAGGGCCAATGAAGAAAATATCCAAGATGCCTTGATAACCAAACACAAAGTAAACCCGAGTAAAACCATCTATCTCCTTATATAGTCCCCAAGTTCGAAGTGAATTACTAAGTAATTTGCTTGGAACTTTGCATGATATTTCCGACTGACCCTTCTTCGTGTTTTCTCGTAGGACTTTGTTGCGCAATCTGAGAAGAAGCTAGCCAAGGCCGCCAAGCGTATCGAAAAGGAAACGGCCCTTCGCGAAGCAGCTGAAACTGAAACTCGTAGGAGCCAAAAAATCATGAGGAAGTACCGGAAAAGAGCTCACGCGGCTGAAGATAGGCTGACGACTCTTTCAGTGCAGATTGCTGATATCCATCGTGTTGCAACTGGTATGATCATTGACTTTTAGCACGCACGACCCTGATTCTCTCTAGATGGACAACCGTATCCCTTTACTTATTACTTTTTCTTTGTCTTTTCAACAGGCCCGTGTGACGTAGCCCCTGAAGAAGATGACACTATCAAGTTGAAACTTATCAAGGACACTATCTGGCAGCTTAGTGCCGGAATTGGTTGGATTCTTGACGAGTTGCGGCTGCCGAGTATCAGGCCAAGCAACATGAAGAAATTGCTAAAATTCTGCTCCACTATCCCTGAGTGGATTTGGCACTGGAAGCGTTCATCTTGCCGATTTGGTGTGACCCGAGGACTCGCGCTGGCTAAAGCTTATTTTCCTAAGCTAGAGCCGGCAAAGCTGATGGGCGGGTTTCCGGAGTTCAACCCAGATGGATCCAAGTTTTCGCCTAAGGACTTCAAGGCTATTCAAAAAGAAATCCGTCATCCGGCTAGCGTTATTGCCGATAGTTTGGAGATTGATACCATTCTTCCTGCATACGATGTTAACGACAAGATCATCAAGGCGGACCGCCCCAAGCCATACGACATGCTTGCCCGGTGGAAGGAGGAGGCGGCCAAGATAAGGGAAGAAGCTGCCAAGAAGAAGGCCGAAGCCGACTCTATGCCTGCTACTTCTACTCCTGTCGTCCCTCCGCCCGCGCGAGTCGGCATTGCTACTAACCCGAGTGGCGCTGCTACCACAAGCGACGGCAAGGGGAAAGCCAAGATGGATCCTGCGGCTTAGAATATCGAGTGACACCTATTACTTCATATGCATCAGTCGGCCAAAGTGCCATTGAAACAATTTATTTGTTAACTGGTGCGCCTGTGCTCCTCTGATACTTTTTAGTAAAACTTTGTAATACACTCTAAATTCCTGATGCACCTTACGCCTCTTTGGGTTTTTGATTTATCTACTTTTGCATCTATTTGTTCTTGATATCCAACTTGCTTTATTCTTGATACCCGCACTTCTTTATTTTTCCTTTTGTGAGACCCGGCTTCCGGGTTTCATGGGTGTTTGGCGAACGGACTTACTCCTAAGTCCCCAAGCCCCCAAGACCCGGATGTTTGGCTTCTTGGAATTTTAGCAACTGGATAATATATTTCTCTTTCGAAATTCGCGAGTCCCCAGGCCCGGATTTCCGAGCCTAGGACACGTGATTTTTAAAGGAGAACAATTTGCCTGCTGCTAGATTCACAAAAATCCCAGAACGGTTTCACATAGGATTTGAAGTTATGCTTAATAACCATTGAGTTTCCGGCTATCAGCCTTATACTCTGCATAACTTGTGGTTTAGATGACCCTTTCGACTATCTTGTACTGTAAGCCGGCTTTCGCGTGGATACCATGTTATTACATCTGTACGAAAACAGGGTCAGGCAAGTCCCTTTGGGCCTCATGGCTGACTGTAATCGTAAGCGAACAAATCATGCCACTTTATTGCGAGTCACATCGAGCTTAAGTAAGAACAGCCGAGAAATTTGGACTTCTTTGTCCGGTTATAAGATTGTAGCCGCACTCGTTTTCGAGTAACCGGCCCTTATAACTCATTGGCATCAAGGCCGGGTCTTTTGAGTTTGCAACTGTGCCTATATGAGCGACCAGCCCTCAAGACCTAAAGATACACACCGTACTGAAAGTATAGATAATAACCACCTCTTTTCTTGATAATCGCCTCTTTATTTGATATGAAAAATTAGGTCAGCAGGCCGCCTCATTAAAAACCCGTCCAGTCCCCAAGGGTACCCTGGATAGGAAAAGAGTACGTCTGAAACCTGCTGCCTGTTACATCATTTGATTCCACGTGCCAACATAATCCTTGCTAAGTATAATACGGGCGTAGCTGAGCCACGTTCCATGGTCTGTCTCTTTCTTGCATAGGTGCAGTGGTATGAGCGGTGTCGTTAACTGTGGCCGACTCTTCCCTTGCGTCTATCAAGTAATATGACCCATTATGCAGATTCCGGCTTACGATGAAAGGCCCTTCCCATGGTGGTGATAGCTTGTGTTTCCCTTCGTTTGACTGAACCAGGCGCAGAACCAGGTCTCCTTCCTGGAAGACCCGGGTTTTCACACGCCGGCTATGATACCTCCGTAAATCCTGCTGATATATGGCTGACCTTTCCAAGGCTTGTTCTCTTTGTTCTTCTAACATATCCATGGCGTCCTGCCGGGTCTTCTCGTTCTCCACTTCAACATAAGCTGACACTCTCGGTGAATCATGAATGATATCGCAGACCATGAATAAGGGTGTCATCTGAGTGGATCTGTTGGGCGTAGTATTTATACCCCAGACCACGGAAGGAAGTTCTTCGACCCATGCACCGGAGGCCCTGATACATGGAACTCGTAGTCGTGGTTTTAATCCGCGAAGCAACTCTTGATTTGCTCTCTCCACTTGCCCATTGGCCTGTGGGTGAGCGACTGATGCTACATCAAGCCGGATTCCATTGCTGCCACAGAATTTTTCCATCTCTCCAAGGGACATGTTGGTTCCATTGTCGGTAATTATGCTGTGGGGGTACCCGAATCGGTAAATAATTCTTTTCAAGAACTTGACCGCTGTAGCTGCTTCGCAATTAGTAACTGGCATAACCTCGACCCACTTGGTAAACTTATCGATAGCCACTAAAAGATGTGTCTTCTTGCAAGGTGACATATGAAAGGGGCCAACCATGTCCATACCCCAGACAGCGAACGGCCAAGTTAACGGGATGGTCCGTAATTCCATTGCCGGTACATGGGTTTGGCGAGCGTACCTTTGACATCCGTCGCACCTTGCTACTAACCGTTCCGCATCTGCTAGGGCCGTAAGCCAGAAGAATCCATGTCGATAGGCCTTGGCCACAAGGGATCTTGTGGAGGCATGATG
The DNA here is from genome assembly GCA_028641055.1 of Alopecurus myosuroides. Classification (NCBI taxonomy): domain Eukaryota; kingdom Viridiplantae; phylum Streptophyta; class Magnoliopsida; order Poales; family Poaceae; genus Alopecurus; species Alopecurus myosuroides. The sequence continues at coordinate 270,219,607 of CM054058.1, forward strand.
CCCGCAATCACCTTCGTGGATTTCCTTAAGGATCTGTTGGCCTTCTTCTGGTGCCACGCAGCGCAAAAAGACCCCCGCGGCACTTCTCTTGTATAATTCCCCGTTGATGATAGAATACCCCTTTGCTCGCCGTAAAATTTGCCTTGCTAACACCTCTTGCTGTGGTAACTCGCCCCGTGATAGGTAGGCCAAAAACGGTTCTGTCCATTCAGGAATAGTGCGTATAGTGGCCACAAGTGCTGCATCCGGGTCTTGGTTTGCCAGTTCCTCCTCTGACTCGGTTTTAACTGACGGTCGCCATAACTCGTCCAGGAAAACGTTGGGTGGAACCGGCTCTCTGCGCGAACCGAGTCTAGCCAGGGCGTCTGCTGCCTCATTCTTTCTTCTGTCTATATGCTCCACCTCGTACCCGGAAAAACATCCTGCAACCCTGTCAACCTCCCTGCGGTACGCTGCCATGGTTGCATCCTTTCTATCCCAAGTTCCTGATACCTGTTGTACCACAAGGTCCGAATCTCCAAAGCATCGTATCCTTCTAATGTTCATTTCCTTGGCTACCTTTAAGCCATGCAATAGGGCCTCATACTCGGCCACGTTATTTGAACAGTCAAAGTGAATTTGCAGTACGTAACTCAATTTATCTCCTTTGGGTGATGTTAGCACCACTCCGGCTCCTGATCCCTCGTATTGTTTCGATCCATCGAAGTGCATGGTCCACGACTCGGAATTTGGGACTATGGTAGTCATTCCGGTGTGCGTCCAATCATTAACGAAATCGACCAAGGCCTGGGATTTGATTGCCGATCTGGGCTCATAGCTGATATGATAATCCCCCATCTCTATCGCCCATTTGGCTATTCTTCCGGTCGCGTTCGAGTTTCTGATGATATCTGACATTGGTATTGAGCTGACTACTGTTATAGGGTGTTCCTGGAAGTACGGCTTCAATTTCCGGCTGGCCATGAAGACTCCGAAAACCAGCTTCTGCCAATGCGGGTAACGCTGCTTTGCCTCGGATAGTACCTCGCTGACGTAATAAACCGGCCTCTGGACTGGATAACCGTTTCCGTCTTCTTTGCGTTCCACTACCACTACCGCACTGACGGCTCGGGGCCCAGCTGCCACATATAACAACATAGGTTCTTTGGGACCCGGGGCCGCTAGCACCGGTGCCTCAGATAGCTGCTTTTTTAATGCCTCGAATGCCTCATCCGCCTCTTGATCCCATACGAATTTATCGGATTTCCTCAGGAGCCGGTACAAGGGTATTGCCTTTTCCCCGAGTCTGGATATAAACCGGCTCAAGGCTGCCACGCAGCCCGTAAGCTTTTGAACCTGCTTCAAATTTTCCGGCTTTCTTAGATTTTGGATAGCTTTGATTTTGTCCGGGTTTGCCTCAATTCCTCTTTCTGAAACGATAAAACCGAGTAGCTTGCCAGCTGGAACCCCAAACACACACTTTGTCGGGTTGAGCTTCATCTGATATCTTCTTAGGTTTTTTAACGTCTCTTTTAGATCGTCTATAAATGTCTCAGCCTTCCGGATCTTGATGACCACATCATCCACATAAGCATGCACGTTGCGTCCAATTTGGTCTTCGAAGCACTTCTGAATGCACCGCTGGTAGGTTGCGCCCGCGTTCTTCAATCCAAACGTCATGGTTTTGTAGCAGAAGGCCCGAAAAGGGGTTATGAACGATGTTTTCTCCCAATCCTCCCTTTTGAGTTTAATCTGGTGATATCCCGAATATGCGTCCAAGAAACACAGCAAGTCACTCCCGGCTACCGCGTCTATGATTTGGTCTATCCTTGGTAGCGCGAACGGATCCTTTGGACAATGGTTGTTGAGACTTGTGAAATCGATGCACATCCTCCATTCATTCGTTTTTTTCATCACAAGAACCGGATTCGCCAACCAGTCCGGGTGAAACACTTCCATGATGAAGCCTGCAGCTAATAGTCGCGCGATTTCCTCACCTATAGCTCTTCTTCTTTCCTCATTCATTTTTCTCAAACCCTGCTTCACTGGTCTAGACTTGGGATCTACATGCAGACTATGCTCTGCCAACTCGGTGGGGATACCCGGCATGTCGCTGGGTGTCCAAGCAAACACGTCCGCATTTGAACGAATGAACTCCACAAGTGCCTTTTCTTGCCCGCTTCCCAAGTTAGACCCTATAGTGAACTGCTTGGTGGGATCGCCTTCCACAAAATCTACTTTCTTGGTGTCCTGTGCCGCCTTGAATTTTACTCTTTCGTCCTCGGAATCCGGCCTTCTCAATGTTGTGCCATCACCCGGATCCACCTGAGACCGGTAATATTTGAGTTCTTCCTTTCTGCAAGCTTGCTCTGCCATCACTGAATCTCCTTCATCGCACTCAGCGGCTATATCCCGACTCCCATGTATAGTGATGGTCTGTTTAGGGACCGGAATCTTTAGCTGCAAATATACATAACACGGCCTAGCCATGAATTTAGCGTAAGCCGGCCTTCCGAACAGCGCATGATAAGGACTATGCAACTTGACCACCTCAAACGTGAGCCACTCCACTCGATAATTATCCACTGACTCTCCGAAAGCAACCTCCAGTGTAATTTTTCCTTCAGGGCGCGCCGAATGACCCGGTACGATTCCATGAAAGACTGTTGAACTTTTCTGCAGCTGAGATTCCTTGAGGTTCATGCGCAAGAAGGTTTCCCAATACAGGATGTTGATGCTGCTCCCGCCATCCATCAAGACCTTTTTCAATTCGTAACCATTGACCTGCGGCGCAACCACCAATGCCAAGATTCCGGGGCGTTCTATTCCTCCCGGGTGATCCCTTCTGCTCCACGTTACCTCTTGCTCCGCCCATCTCAAGTATCCCGGAACGGCCGAGGAAACTGAATTCGCCGCTTGTTTTAGTGCTTCCTTGTCCCTGCTAGAAGTCCCTGTAACATGCACATGATATTGTCCTTTTAAATCAAGCGTACGTACCATACCGATGAAGATACGGATCTGGCCGATCGTCACAGTAGATCCGGATTCGAGGTGATCCGACTCTAGCTCCCAGCCGGAATCGTCCACCATCCTTTCTCCTTCGCCGTTGACGTAGATCTCTCCGACGGCGAGGTTCCTCATGCTTTTCCGAGCTTCTCCCGTGATGTAAACACCTTTGGACGCAGGCCCCACGGTGGGCGCCAACTGTCGTGGGATGATCACGGCAGATGTTACCAGAGGTAACTGATCTTGGGGTAAGTCGACACAGGTATTTGGGAGAGGGTTTAGCTCGAAAGAGAACATGATGATAAGCGATCTAGGAATCGGCTCTCAACTCGCTGAGTCTTGAATATGGCTCTCGGGTTATACTGGATACTCGATAATAGGTGATATGATTATGTCGTGAATCTCTGTCAAACCAAGCCTAGGGGCCGGCTTATAAAGCACCCGTACCCCCCCTTGGCTTGCCCTCCAAGGCGCAGCTTGAATCATATCCGAACTCTACTTACAAACCCTAGCTTTCCTTACCGCAACCCACAATCCGGGTTACGAGGCCTACAAACTTTGGGCCTTCCAGAAGTTTCTTTATCCTTAGCCGGATCCCGCGCATCGTCCTTTGGGCCGGGTTACACCTTGGAGTTGGCCTACCGGGTTACTATCCCCCCATCAGGTTCTCCGTAGTACCTCAGGAGTTTTTGGTCTCGTGTTTCCCGATGTTGCTTCAATATCCTATTCTTTTCAACATCCTTTTCGTCCGTTGAACCTTGTTGTTGCTTTCCACTTCAGTTCTCTACCGGCGTCTAATCAAAACCTTCCCCAATCATCTGCAGATGGATCTCAGGTTCTACCCGCAGGTGGTTCGGATGACTCGTTGTGAGAGCACCGCCGGTTATCCGGAGATGCTGAGAGACATGGTCACTTATCTGGGGTTCCGTTGGGCACCAGAGTACCAGGTCTACGAGCAGCAGCGAGAGTTTGACTAGACCTACTACCAGGCTATCGTCTACATTCTGTCAGATGATGGCATGAGCGTTGTCCACCGCTACGAGGCAGTAGGTTCCACAGTGGATATGGCTGCGCAGCAGGCAGCTTATGTGAGTCTCACCGTCCTTCGTGCTGACTACTGGGGATTTGACGATTCTATCTATCGCCACATCCCCCGTGGTTACATCACTTCGGAGGGATCTCACTTCACCCTCTATAACAACCTGGATGTCTACGAGCATGATAACACCAGGCTGCACACCACCGCTCAGTTTGTGAGGCACAGTGACGCAGTTGCCACCACACTTTCTCAGGAGTTGGCCTCAGTCAGGGAGCAGCTCTACCTTGCTTTGACTCGTCTGGCGACGTACACCACAGACTTTGTTGGAGATGAGCGCTTTGCACGTTTTGATCAGCCAGTTGGTCGTCGTCTGCCAGATGCTGGAGGTTACGAGCCGATCAGAGGTCCACTCCTCAACCTCGGAGCTGGTTACACTGGGATTCCACGCTTTGGAGCACAGGGAGACGACGCTTTCTACTTCACCACACCGAGAGTCGCTCTCAGAGCAGTCCCGATATATGTGGATCGTCGATCTACTTACTTTCGTGGGATTCCTCCTCACCGTATCTCTCGTCGTACTACTCACCGCCGTCCTGCGTGATGAGCATGGGAGTACTGATGTATCCATTCCTAGCTATGTTTAGTTATCCTTTGGCTTTCGAACCATGTATTGGTGTGTTGGATATTCTGATGTGTTTGAACATGTGATGATGTACCTGTTGGTTATCTATTCATGCGTCGGAATAATCTATCTTTCGGTTACCAAGTCTATTCTTTTCTATTGTTGTGCTAAAATGCATGTCTATTCAGGATGCCGCCAACAAGGAGCAACCCGCCTGAACCACCTCCGATCACGGAGCTCTTGACTCAGATGACTCAGGTCGTGGCGCAGATGGCCCAGTTCCAGGCTAACCAGCACAACAACCAGAATGCTCCATGGGTCAGCATCAAGGAGTTCCTCAGTATGGGTCCGAGAGCTTTCGTGGCAACACATGAGCCTCTGGATGCTGATGACTGGATCCGGGAGATGGCCAGGGCTCTGGACATTGCTCACGTTGCTGAGGAAGACAAAGTCAAGTATGCCACCTACCTACTGAAGGGTCAGGCAGCTACCTGGTGGGAGAACTACCAGACCATGAGAGCTGGCTATCCTATCACCTGGGGATGTTTCAAGGATGCCTTCCTGAAGCACCACATCCCAGATGGTCTCATGGAAAGGATGCGTGAGGAATTTTGCTCTCTCAAGCAGGGCAAGCTGGACGTCATTGGCTATCAGAACGAGTTCAATCGTCTCGCTCGATACGCTGGTGATGAGGTGTCCACTGAGGCTAAGAAGATGGCAAGGTTCCACCGAGGTTTTAACCCGGAACTGAAGTACGCTCTCACAAACATCAAGTGCAAAGACTTCGAGGAGCTCGTGAACACCGCGCTCAATGAGGAAAATGGGTGCAAGGCGTTCGAGGATTCTCGCAAGCACTCGTGTGAGGGTGGTTCCTCCTCCAACATGACCACCCCTCCGCAGAAGCGCCGCATCTGGGTGCCAAATGGTGCTGTCACTCGGGCTCCATATGCCCAAGCTTCTCCAGGCTTTGCTCCCCGCCCACCCAACCCATCTCAGATGCAGGGTCAGAGGGTTCCAATGGGGCAGCCAAGGCCAGGTCCTCCTCGTGTCGTCACTTGCTACAAGTGCAAGGAGACTGGACACTACGCTGATAAGTGCACTCAGAGGCAGCTACCTCCACCTCCTCGCCCCAACACCAACCAGGCAATGGTTCGTGCTCCCCCGGCTAAAGCCTTCAACTCCAACAACAGGCCTGTCGGGAGGACCGCGAGGGTGAATCATATCAAGGCCGACAAAGCTGAGGAAGCTGCTGACGTCGTTCTCGGTATATTACCCGTAAACTCTTTTCCAGCTAAAGTGTTGTTTGATACCGGAGCATCGCATTCTTTTGTGTCAAAGATCTTTGCAACAGCATACAACCTAGTTCTGGTTCCACTAAGCAGTCAAATCTCTGTTCACTCTCCGGGATCTAAAATGTTGACTTCCAAGATAAGTATGGACAATCAAATCCTAATTGGAGGTCGCATATTCCTTGCTTCACTCATGTTGCTGGGAAATTCTGACATTGATGTCATTCTGGGCATGGATTGGTTGAAGACCCACAAAGCTAAAATTGACTGTGCTCAAAAGTTAATAATTCTCTCTCACCCTTCTGGCCAGATAGTCTATTCTCCATATGGATCAAGTTATGTTCAGCTGTTCAACCTCGATGCAAAACCTCTACCTCTACTTGAGAATGTTCCGGTGGTTTGTGAATTCCCTGACGTCTTTCCAGAAGAATTGCCAGGAATGCCTCCGGACAGAGCAGTTGAGTTCGTGATCGAGCTTTGAGCCAGGTACTGCTCCAATCTCCAAGCATCCATACAAGATAGCTCCTCCTGAACTGAAATTGTTGAAGGAGAAAATCGATATGTACATGGAGAAAGGTTACATTCAGCCTAGTTCCTCCGCTTGGGGTTGCCCAACTCTGTTCGTTGCCAAGAAGGACCAAACAAAGAGATTCGTGGTTGACTATCGTCCTCTCAACGAGAAAACCATCAAAAACAAGTATCCAATTCCTCGTATCGATGATCTTTTTGATCAACTTGCTGGAGCCTCAATATTCTCAAAGTTGGACTTGAGGATGGGTTACCATCAAATAAAGATCAGAAAGGAAGATATTCCAAAAACAGCCTTCACCACTCGGTACGTTCTATATGAATACACCGTCATGTCCTTTGGTCTCACCAATGCACCGGCGACCTTCTCTAGACTTATGAATTCTGTCTTCCATGAATACCTCGACAAGTTTGTTGTGGTATATCTCGATGACATTCTGGTCTACTCAAAATCCGAGGAAGAGCATGGAGAACACCTTCGTCTCACTCTCATGAAACTTCGCGAGCATCGTATATATGCCAAGTTCTCCAAATGTGAGTTCTGGATTCCAGAAGTTGCTTACCTTGGTCATGTCATCTCTGCCAAAGGCATAGCCATTGACCCGGAAAAGGTTAAGGCAATTGTTGATTGGAAACCTCCTAAGACGGTGAAGCAAGTCAGAAGTTTTCTCGGCTTGGCTAGCTATTGCCGTCGTTTCGTCCAAAACTTTTCCAAGATTGCCAAACCTCTCACTGATCTCACAAAGAAGGACAAGAAGTTCGTTTGGACTCCACAGTGTGATGAGAGTTTCAATCTCCTCAAGACTAAACTCACTTCTGCACCAGTTCTGGTCTTCTCCAACCTCTGAAAATTCCTGAGTGGAAGTGGGACATGATTGAAATGGACTTCGTTACTGGGTTTCCAAAGTCCAAGAAGGGCAACGATGCAATCTTCGTTGTTATTGATCGTCTCACTAAAGTAGCTCACTTCTTTGCTGTCAAGGAAACTACCTCAGCTAGCCAGTTAGCAGAGCTCTACACAGCAAGGATCGTTCCCCTTCATGGTGTTCCATTGGAAATAAGCTCAGACCGTGGAAGCATATTCACTTCTCATTTCTGGAAAAGCTTTCAAGATGCATTGGGCACCAAACTGCTGTTCAGCACAGCTTATCACCCTCAGTCTCAGGGGCAAGTCGAAAGAGTCAATCAGATTCTCGAGGATATGCTCAGAGCATGTGGTCTCTCCTTTGGCATGAAATGGGAGGATTGCCTTCCATATGCTGAATTCTCCTACAACAACAGCTTCCAGGCAAGCCTAGGCATGGCACCATTTGAAGCACTCTATGGCCGCAGATGCAGGAGTCCAATAAATTGGTCTGGAGCTGGTGAATGTTCACTCTTAGGCCCTGACATTGTTAAGGAAGCCGAGGAGAAAGTTCGTATCATTCGTGACAATCTCAAGATTGCTCAGTCTCGTCAGAAGAGCTACTATGACAGCAAGCACAGGGATATGATCTATGCACCTGGTGACAAGGCATATCTCCGTGTAACTCCCCTCAGAGGCACTCATCGTTTTGGTGTGAAAGGGAAGCTGGCACCAAGATACATTGGTCCTTTCAACATTCTCTCAAGATGTGCGCAAAATGCCTATCGTCTTGAACTTCCAGAAAAACTATCCAAGGTGCACGATGTGTTCCACGTGTCACAGCTCAAGAAGTGTTTCAAAGATCCAGATCGTGTAGTTGATCATGATTCCATTGAACTGCAAGATGATCTATCTTATGAGGAGCACCCTGTTCGTATTCTCGATGAGACCGAGCGTAAGACTCGCAACAAGAGCACCAAGTTCTTGAAAGTACAGTGGTCTCATCATTCTGATAAAGAGGCAACGTGGGAGACCGAAGAGGATCTTCGCAAGAAGTATCCGGACCTTTTCGTTTCTGAGTAAGGAATCTCGGGGCGCGATTCCTTCAAGGGGGGGCGTTTTGTAACATCCCAAGTATGAAAACCTACCATTTAGAAAGTTTGATTTCTTGTTATTAAAGTATTGCATCATGTCATCATATTTATTTCCTTGTTTGCATTTGTTTACTATTTGTTTTGCATCTGTTTTTATTCTGTTTTCATAATTGAATTTCAAACAAATTCAAATGATGTGTTTCATACTTGTCATGTTACAACATTTTTTCAAATAAAAGTTCAATTCAAACAACCTTTTGTTTCCAATTATTCCATAAAGATCAACTAATAAAATGGTGCTTTTATTTCAATTAAATAATTCCAAATTGCCTTCAAACTCAAATCAAATCACCAAACAGCACCCCAATTTGAAATTATAAGATTGCCAAAACAAATATACTCATTTGTTTCCAATTAAAGTTACTTGGGTCACCCTATTTAAAAATTTGGTTTCAATAATCATTTTAATACTCAAATCATCCAAATATGAATTAATTTCAAACAGCACCCAAATTCAACTTATAAAAATCAGCATTATAACCCAACCCATTTGTTTTTTTTAATCATTAGGGTTCACCCTAATAAAAACATTGTTTTCATTATTAATCATTTAATTATCAAATTATTCAAATTCAAACCAATTTACAAAACAGCAAATAAATTTGAATTTTCAAAAACCTAAGTTGGCAAATGGTAGATGTTGAGCTAACAAACTCACAGGAATTTTTCCCAAATTTTTTGCAACTCAAAACCTACCAATCTCTTCCATTTTCATTTGCTGCAAAAAAAAACAGAAACATAAAAATAGGAAAAAGGAAAACAGCGCGCGCGGCAGCTAACTAACCGGCCTAGCCCGCTAACTTACCGCACCGCGCGGCCCGAAAACGTTTCGCAGACGCCCCCGTCGTCTTCAACGTGTACGGCGCGCCATCCGTGGCGCCACGACGGCACTGCCGCGAGCAGACGGCTGATCGCGCGCCCCCCAAGCCTATTTAGCTGCCTGGGACCCCTCCGGAGGCTAGCCCTAACCCTAGGAACCTCTGTCCCCTCGAGCCGCCGCTGTTCTCTCTCTCTCCCGGCGAAGCTAGCCCTCTGAACCTCACCGCTACACCTCACCGGAGTTCTTCTCTGAACCCTCGATGGCAGCCACCGCTCCAGTGCACCTCCGTCCTTGCTGATCGCGGAAATCGAGCCGCCGTGTCTTCCTCGTCCACCCCGACACCTGCACGACGCCTGCGAGCAGCTGCTTCCACGCCGCCGTCCTCGTCCCTGTCCGCGGCGTCCACCTCGCCGTCGTCCACCTTCTGAACCCCCACGGTGATCACCTCCTACCTCTTCCCCCTCCTCCTCTCTGTTACTTGCCCGCAAGCGCGCGCACATCACCACCACCCAGCACGCGCACGCACCAGCGAGCCGCCGCGGTGATCGCCGCCGGCCCCGCTCTGTCTCTGTCAGTCGCAGATGCGTTCGGTCGTCAGAAAATTCAGAAACGCGCCGAGCAACAGCTTACCTTGGCCGCGCATCGCTTACTGACAACAAACATTTCACCACCGCACTGGTTCAGTACTGCGCACACGAGCGAGAGGTTCAGGGTTCGAATCCTGGCCTCGCACGGGAGAAATCCCACCCTTTTTGCCCTGCAGCGCTGACAGGGAGGGCCCCCTGTCAGCCACTCTGAAGCCACGCAAGCGCAAAGTGACCCTGGGCCCCCTGGCAGTGCCTAGGGTAGGGTTCTGTGCGGTATAAAAACGTTTTAAACTTTTCTGTTTTCAAATCCAAGCCCTTAAAAATTGCAGAATGGTCCCTAGTTTTAAAAACTTTATAGCTTTTATTTTATAACTCCAAATAATGAAAATAAAATATGTGTGCTGGTCTAAATTTAATTCTCTATCTAATGGTAGCATTTGTTTCCTGTTTTGAATTTTCAAAATGCAATTCAAATTTGAATTCAAATAATTCAATTGCAATTTGCTAAAATTCATAACTAATTCATTCTTAATCCAAATAATGCAAATAAAATATGTTTTCCATGCTATTTCAAATAACCTTTTCAAATATAAATTTTGTTTCATGGTTTGAATAATTTAAATTGCCTAAATAATTTAAACCTTGTTTAAATCATTTAAATTTGATAAAATCATAACTTGCTCAAATTAAATTATTTTTAAACATGCAAAATATGTTTTCCAACTAGAAAAGTATAAACTTTTCAAATGTGAATTTGAATTTATGTTTTGAACAAATAAAATTCAAATAATATTCAAACTTGTTTTAAATTCATTTATAACTTGTTTAAGTTTGTTTAAGTCATAATAAATTCATCCTAATTCCTTTTTCAATATTTGAAACATGTAATCAAACTAAAATTTGGTATTCTTTTCAAATATGAATTTTGTTATTTGTTTTGAGCATTTTAAGTTGATGAAAACAACAAATACTTGTGTGACATCTTTAAGTAACCAAAAATTTCCAAACTTAATAAATGATTTCCAAACTTGTTAAGATTCCTTTTCCCACTTGCATCTATTGTTGTTATTTTGTTGTTATCATCATGCATGCTTCATGCTAAGCAAACTTTCACATGGTAGTCAATTATAGATCATTTGTTTCCACTTAATTCATGGACCTTTTCCATATGCAATCTCATTGCATATGGGTCCATTTAAATTGTGTTACCATGTCACTTAGTTTATTTTGATGCATCTATTAAATTGACATGCATCATCCCATGATTGTGCACTATGCCATGATATTGATTGTTTATATTTCTGTCTTGTTTGTTTGCTTCTTCTCGAATAGATGACGACGTTGAGACAGACGATCTTTACAGCACCCCTTCTGAGGATCTAGCTCAGTACCAGGGTGCTGAGTTTGCAGGCAAGTTATCACTCACATGAACCATTGTGTTCCTTTCAACCCTGGTTACCGATACTTTCCGTTGTCTATTACTGCTAGCCTTAGTAGTAGTTGTTTCTGATACGAACCTATCACATGATTCCCTTAACCCTGATATTGCCTCACCTCCACTCCTACACCCTATTGCTTGAGCCAGTGTCTTACTAGCATGCTTAGGTTGTTTTGCTCGAGTCTGTTACCCGTTACTTTCTGTTACTATTTTATTATGTTCTGGGGGCTCAATGTTTAATCAATCAATCATGCTAATGTTATTGTTAAATAATAATTTGATGATAAGGCACCGGCAGGAGGCCCTGTGTGGTTTTGAGGCCTGCTAGTGTCGACCCTAATAGGAAAAGGGTCTTGTCTACTGATCCATGATGAGCGCACTACATGCATGTGGGAAGCGAGTATGGGCGCCCCCCTCAATTTTATTCGATTCACATCTCGTCCAAATCGCCTCATTTAGTTCGTGTTTTCCATTTGCCGCATGCATGTTTTTGCGAGCCCAGCGCAGGGTGGAACTTTTGTAGTCGGCATATAGGGGGACACGGTCTTAGAGTGCTATGAGGGTCCCTTTTCTTCGGGGCTTGATTAGCCGTGCGCCCAAGGTGCTTTGGGCTTGATGCGAAGAAGAGTTGAGTTGTGTTGAGTGCCCCGCTTGGTGGGAGGCATCCCATCTGGCGAGTTATTCATACGTGTACGGCCAAATTGGTGCAACCCTGCAGGGATAATCTTCTCGAGAAGCCGTGTTTTCCGCGGTTATGGTTAACTTGGTGAAAGTACTGGCTAACAAGTACTCAGGACAACTTAAACCTAATGATTCACATTCTCACACCCAATGATTAACAACTTGACTTGTAATAGGATTATTGACACAATAACTTGATTCATCTTTATCCAACTGTGTGAGTTATCCTCGGATTGCTTCTTTGGATAAGGGGAGAGATCCAGGAAGGGTTTGTTTGAAGTTATCTTTCAGTTGGTTACAATACTCGATCTTATCTTCTTTCTGTTAGCCGGAAGTGGTAGAATCTCTGTAGTTGGTTAGCGCAGCCAGTTGCAGCATATTTTATATCCCCTCTCTTCCGTTGAACCCAAGGCATCTGTGCTTGGTGTTGACGGGCTACACTTTGGTGAACTGTGAGTCTTGCTTGCCAGTACGTCTATGTACTGACCCCTTTGGGGTTGTGGTTTCCGCAGACTACGCTTACGAGGATCCAGGTGACGGCTACTATGTGGAGTTTGACGAGGCTGCTTACGAGTAGGTAGTGGACCCGGGCAGGATCCGAGACTACGTGGATGGGCTCCGTCTTTATTTCAGTTTCCGGCTTCTTAAGCCTATTTGGATTTGTCTGTACTCAGACCCTTTGAATGCTTCCGCTGAGATGTAATGATGTTATGTTGGGACATGTGTCCTCTGGATGATTGTATTTGCTATCTCTCCTCTAGTGAGAGCTATTTGCAACTTATTTCACTCTTTTGTGTCTTAGAGATATGTTGTGCTATCATTCTGTTACAAACCGTTGACGTACCATGTGTGTATGGTATGAAGTACGTCAATGGTAGTGTCCTGATTTCTATGGGATGGTTTACGTCGACGCTGAACAGATAGGGGTTGGTTGTCACACATACGTGTGTTGGCCTACTCGTAAGAGGACGCGGGTGCCGGTAAGCCCCGTAATCCAATCTACTACTGTTCAACGGAACGGCGAGTATCCTTTAGAAGTCCGGGTGCGACAAATGGTATCAGAGCCTGTCTGCCTGTAGGATCCCTTTTACTGGTCACAGTTGAGTCTAGAAACTATTTTGTAGCTATATAGGAAAAATGAAACGTGAGAGTAGGAATTCTGCCATTTTTCTTCTTTCCCCACCCACCCACCCTTTTCTGGTAAGGAAGTGCAACGTTGTTTTCTCTCTTCTCACCTAAACTTTCAAGTTAGGGTTTCACGTGTTTTGGGTTCTCCGTAGTACCTCAGGAGTTTTTGGTCTCGTGTTTCCCGATGTTGCTTCAATATCCTGTTCTTTTCAACATCCTTTTCGTCCGTTGAACCTTGTTGTTGCTTTCCACTTCAGTTCTCTACCGGCGTCTAATCAAAACCTTCCCCAATCATCTGCAGATGGATCTCAGGTTCTACCCGCAGGTGGTTCGGATGACTCGTTGTGAGAGCACCGCCGGTTATCCGGAGATGCTGAGAGACATGGTCACTTATCTGGGGTTCCGTTGGGCACCAGAGTACCAGGTCTACGAGCAGCAGCGAGAGTTTGACCAGACCTACTACCAGGCTATCGTCTACATTCTGTCAGATGATGGCATGAGCGTTGTCCACCGCTACGAGTCAGTAGGTTCCACAGTGGATATGGCTGCGCAGCAGGCAGCTTATGTGAGTCTCACCGTCCTTCGTGCTGACTACTGGGGATTTGACGATTCTATCTATCGCCACATCCCCCGTGGTTACATCACTTCGGTGGGAGCTCACTTCACCCTCTATGACAACTTGGATGTCTACGAGCATGATAACACCAGGCTGCACACCACCGCTCAGTTTGTGAGGCACAGTGACGCAGTTGCCACCACACTTTCTCAGGAGTTGGCCTCAGTCAGGGAGCAGCTCTACCTTGCTTTGACTCGTCTGGCGACGTACACCACAGACTTTGTTGGAGATGAGCGCTTTGCACGTTTCGATCAGCCAGTTGGTCGTCGTCTGCCAGATGCTGGAGGTTACGAGCCGATCAGAGGTCCACTCCTCAACCTCGGAGCTGGTTACACTGGGATTCCACGCTTTGGAGCACAGGGAGACGACGCTTTCTACTTCACCACACCGAGAGTCGCTCTCAGAGCAGTCCCGATATATGTGGATCGTCGATCTACTTACTTTCGTGGGATTCCTCCTCACCGTATCTCTCGTCGTACTACTCACCGCCGTCCTGCGTGATGAGCATGGGAGTACCGATGTATCCATTCCTAGCTATGTTTAGTTATCCTTTGGCTTTCGAACCATGTATTGGTGTGTTGGATATTCTGATGTGTTTGAACATGTGATGATGTACCTGTTGGTTATCTATTCATGCGTCGGAATAATCTATCTTTCGGTTACCAAGTCTATTCTTTTCTATTGTTGTGCTAAAATGCATGTCTATTCAGGATGCCGCCAACAAGGAGCAACCCGCCTGAACCACCTCCGATCACGAAGCTCTTGACTCAGATGACTCAGGTCGTGGCGCAGATGGCCCAGTTCCAGGCTAACCAGCACAACAACCAGAATGCTCCACGGGTCAGCATCAAGGAGTTCCTCAGTATGGGTCCGAGAGCTTTCGTGGCAACACGTGAGCCTCTGGATGCTCATGACTGGATCCGGGAGATGGCCAGGGCTCTGGACATTGCTCACGTTGCTGAGGAAGACAAAGTCAAGTATGCCACCTACCTACTGAAGGGTCAGGCAGCTACCTGGTGGGAGAACTACCAGACCATGAGAGCTGGCTATCCTATCACCTGGGGATGTTTCAAGGATGCCTTCCTGAAGCACCACATCCCAGATGGTCTCATGGAAAGGATGCGTGAGGAATTTTGCTCTCTCAAGCAGGGCAAGCTGGAAGTCATTGGCTATCAGAACGAGTTCAATCGTCTCGCTCGATACGCCGGTGATGAGGTGTCCACTGAGGCTAAGAAGATGGCAAGGTTCCGCCGAGGTTTTAACCCGGAACTGAAGTACGCTCTCACAAACATCAAGTGCAAAGACTTCGAGGAGCTCGTGAACACCGCGCTCAATGAGGAAAATGGGTGCAAGGCGTTCGAGGATTCTCGCAAGCACTCGTGTGAGGGTGGTTCCTCCTCCAACATGACCACCCCTCCGCAGAAGCGCCGCATCTGGGTGCCAAATGGTGCTGCCACTCGGGCTCCATATGCCCAAGCTTCTCCAGGCTTTGCTCCCCGCCCACCCAACCCATCTCAGATGCAGGGTCAGAGGGTTCCAATGGGGCAGCCAAGGCCAGGTCCTCCTCGTGTCGTCACTTGCTACAAGTGCAAGGAGACTGGACACTACGCTGATAA
The DNA here is from genome assembly GCA_028641055.1 of Alopecurus myosuroides. NCBI lineage: Eukaryota > Viridiplantae > Streptophyta > Magnoliopsida > Poales > Poaceae > Alopecurus > Alopecurus myosuroides. The sequence continues at coordinate 270,234,954 of CM054058.1, forward strand.
GTGCACTCAGAGGCAGCTACCTCCACCTCCTCGCCCCAACACCAACCAGGCAATGGTTCGTGCTCCCCCGGCTAAAGCCTTCAACTCCAACAACAGGCCTGTCGGGAGGACCGCGAGGGTGAATCATATCAAGGCTGACAAAGCTGAGGAAGCTGCTGACGTCATTCTCGGTATATTACCCGTAAACTCTTTTCCAGCTAAAGTGTTGTTTGATACCGGAGCATCGCATTCTTTTGTGTCAAAGATCTTTGCAACAGCATACAACCTAGTTCTGGTTCCACTAAGCAGTCAAATCTCTGTTCACTCTCCGGGGTCTAAAATGTTGACTTCCAAGATAAGTATGGACAATCAAATCCTAATTGGAGGTCGCATAATCCTTGCTTCACTCATGTTGCTGGGAAATTCTGACATTGATGTCATTCTGGGCATGGATTGGTTGAAGACCCACAAAGCTAAAATTGACTGTGCTCAAAAGTTAATAATTCTCTCTCACCCTTCTGGCCAGATAGTCTATTCTCCATATGGATCAAGTTCTGTTCAGCTGTTCAACCTCGATGCAAAACCTCTACCTCTACTTGAGAATGTTCTGGTGGTTTGTGAATTCCCTGACGTCTTTCCAGAAGAATTGCCAGGAATGCCTCCGGACAGAGCAGTTGAGTTCGTGATCGAGCTTGAGCCAGGTACTGCTCCAATCTCCAAGCATCCATACAAGATAGCTCCTCCTGAACTGAAATTGTTGAAGGAGCAAATCGATATGTACATGGAGAAAGGTTACATTCAGCCTAGTTCCTCCGCTTGGGGTTGCCCAACTCTGTTCGTTGCCAAGAAGTACCAAACGAAGAGACTCGTGGTTGACTATCGTCCTCTCAACGAGAAAACCATCAAAAACAAGTATCCAATTCCTCGTATCGATGATCTTTTTGATCAACTTGCTGGAGCCTCAATATTCTCAAAGTTGGACTTGAGGATGGGTTACCATCAAATAAAGATCAGAAAGGAAGATATTCCAAAAACAGCCTTCACCACTCGGTACGGTCTATATGAATACACCGTCATGTCCTTTGGTCTCACCAATGCACCGGCGACCTTCTCTAGACTTATGAATTCTGTCTTCCATGAATACCTCGACAAGTTCGTTGTGGTATATCTCGATGACATTCTGGTCTACTCAAAATCCGAGGAAGAGCATGGAGAACACCTTCGTCTCACTCTCATGAAACTTCGCGAGCATCGTCTATATGCCAAGTTCTCCAAATGTGAGTTCTGGATTCCAGAAGTTGCTTACCTTGGTCATGTCATCTCTGCCAAAGGCATAGCCATTGACCCGGAAAAGGTTAAGGCAATTGTTGATTGGAAACCTCCTAAGACGGTGAAGCAAGTCAGAAGTTTTCTCGGCTTGGCTAGCTATTGCCGTCGTTTCGTCCAAAACTTTTCCAAGATTGCCAAACCTCTCACTGATCTCACAAAGAAGGACAAGAAGTTCGTTTGGACTCCACAGTGTGATGAGAGTTTCAATCTCCTCAAGACTAAACTCACTTCTGCACCAGTTCTGGTTGGCCCAGATACTACCAAACATTTCCAGATATTCTGTGATGCATCTCTCCAAGGTCTAGGTGCAGTTCTTATGCAAGAACGTCAAGTTGTGGCTTATGCTTCACGTCAGTTGAACCCACGTGAGCAAAACTATCCCACACATGATCTTGAACTTGCAGCAGTTGTGTTTGCCCTCAAAAAATGGAGACAATACTTGTTGGGTAACCGCACTGAAATCTTTTCCGATCATAAGAGTCTGAAATACATCTTCACTCAACCAGATCTAAACCTCAGGCAAAGGAGATGGATTGAAAAGATTAAAGACTTTGATCTCACCATTTCTTACACTCCAGGCAAGGCTAATGTTATGGCCGATGCTCTCAGTCGCAAGTCATATTGCAATAATCTCATGATCATGGAAAGCCAACCTCCACTTCATGAAGAATTCCAGAAGCTGAACCTTGGTCTGGTCCCTCAAGGTTACCTTGCTAGCTTGACAGCCAGTCCAACTCTCGAGGACAAGATTCGTTCTGAACAACTTCGTGATACTGAAATCAAGAAGATTGTAGAGCACATCAAAGAAGGCAATGATAAATTCAAGTCCTTCTCAATTGATGACAAGGGAACTGTGTTCTTCGAAGGACGCATTGCAGTTCCTCAGATTCAAAGTCTCAAAGATATCATTCTCAAGGAGGCTCATGAAACTCCTCTCTCCATCCACCCTGGAAGTACAAAGATGTACCAGGATCTCAAGACTCTGTATTGGTGGCCTGGCATGAAACGTGAAATTGGTCAATACGTTTCTGAATGCGACGTTTGTCAACGTGTTAAGGCAGTCCATCAGAAAACAGCCGGTCTTCTCCAACCTCTGAAAATTCCTGAGTGGAAGTGGGACATGATTGAAATGGACTTCGTTACTGGGTTTCCAAAGTCCAAGAAGGGCAACGATGCAATCTTCGTTGTTATTGATCGTCTCACTAAAGTAGCTCACTTCTTTGCTGTCAAGGAAACAATCTCAGCTAGCCAGTTAGCAGAGCTCTACACAGCAAGGATCGTTCCCCTTCATGGTGTTCCATTGGAGATAAGCTCAGACCGTGGAAGCATATTCACTTCTCATTTCTGGAAAAGCTTTCAAGATGCATTGGGCACCAAACTGCTGTTCAGCACAGCTTATCACCCTCAGTCTCAGGGGCAAGTCGAAAGAGTCAATCAGATTCTCGAGGATATGCTCAGAGCATGTGGTCTCTCCTTTGGCATGAAAGGGGAGGATTGCCTTCCATGTGCTGAATTCTCCTACAACAACAGCTTCCAGGCAAGCCTAGGCATGGCACCATTTGAAGCACTCTATGGCCGCAGATGCAGGAGTCCAATCAATTGGTCTGGAGCTGGTGAATGTTCACTCTTAGGCCCTGACATTGTTAAGGAAGCCGAGGAGAAAGTTCGTATCATTCGTGACAATCTCAAGATTGCTCAGTCTCGTCAGAAGAGCTACTATGACAGCAAGCACAGGGATATGATCTATGCACCTGGTGACAAGGCATATCTCCGTGTAACTCCCCTCAGAGGCACTCATCGTTTTGGTGTGAAAGGGAAGCTGGCACCAAGATACATTGGTCCTTTCAACATTCTCTCAAGACGTGCGGAAAATGCCTATCGTCTTGAACTTCCAGAAAAACTATCCAAGGTGCACGATGTGTTCCACGTGTCACAGCTCAAGAAGTGTTTCAAAGATCCAGATCGTGCAGTTGATCATGATTCCATTGAACTGCAAGATGATCTATCTTATGAGGAGCACCCTGTTCGTATTCTCGATGAGACCGAGCGTAAGACTCGCAACAAGAGCACCAAGTTCTTGAAAGTACAGTGGTCTCATCATTCCGATAAAGAGGCAACGTGGGAGACCGAAGAGGATCTTCGCAAGAAGTATCCGGACCTTTTCGTTTCTCAGTAAGGAATCTCGGGGCGCGATTCCTTCAAGGGGGGGGGGGCGTTTTGTAACATCCCAAGTATGAAAACCTACCATTTAGAAAGTTTGATTTCTTGTTATTAAAGTATTGCATCATGTCATCATATTTATTTCCTTGTTTGCATTTGTTTACTATTTGTTTTGCATATGTTTTTATTCTGTTTTCATAATTGAATTTCAAACAAATTCAAATGATGTGTTTCATACTTGTCATGTTACAACATTTTTTCAAATAAAAGTTCAATTCAAACAACCTTTTGTTTCCAATTATTCCATAAAGATCAACTAATAAAATGGTGCTTTTATTTCAATTAAATAATTCCAAATTGCCTTCAAACTCAAATCAAATCACCAAACAGCACCCCAATTTGAAATTATAAGATTGCCAAAACAAATATACTCATTTGTTTCCAATTAAAGTTATTTGGGTCACCCTATTTAAAAATTTGGTTTCAATAATCATTTTAATACTCAAATCATCCAAATATGAATTAATTTCAAACAGCACCCAAATTCAACTTATAAAAATCAGCATTATAACCCAACCCATTTGTTTTTTTTTAATCATTAGGGTTCACCCTAATAAAAACATTGTTTTCATTATTAGTCATTTAATTATCAAATTATTCAAATTCAAACCAATTTACAAAACAGCAAATAAATTTGAATTTTCAAAAACCTAAGTTGGCAAATGGTAGATGTTGAGCTAACAAACTCACAGGAATTTTTCCCAAATTTTTTGCAACTCAAAACCTACCAATCTCTTCCATTTTCATTTGCTGCAAAAAAAACAGAAAAATAAAAATAGGAAAAAGGAAAACAGCGCGCGCGGCAGCTAACTAACCGGCCCAGCCCGCTAACTTACCGCACCGCGCGGCCCGAAAACGTTTCGCAGACGCCCCCGTCGTCTTCAACGTGTACGGCGCGCCATCCGTGGCGCCACGGCGGCACTGCCGCAAGCAGACGGCTGATCGCGCGCCCCCCGAGCCTATTTAGCTGCCTGGGACCCCTCCGGAGGCTAGCCCTAACCCTAGGAACCTCTGTCCCCTCGAGCCGCCGCTGTTCTCTCTCTCCCGGCGAAGCTAGCCCTCTGAACCTCACCGCTACACCTCACCGGAGTTCTTCTCTGAACCCTCGATGGCAGCCACCGCTCCAGTGCACCTCCGTCCTTGCTGATCGCGGAAATCGAGTCGCCGTGTCTTCCTCGTCCACCCCGACACCTGCACGACGCCTGCGAGCAGCTGCTTCCACGCCGCCGTCCTCGTCCCTGTCCGCGGCGTCCACCTCGCCGTCGTCCACCTTCTGAACCCACACGGTGATCACCTCCTACCTCTTCCCCCTCCTCCTCTCTGTTACTTGCCCGCAAGCGCGCGCACATCACCACCACCCAGCACGCGCACGCACCAGCGAGCCGCCGCGGTGATCGCCGCCGGCCCCGCTCCGTCTCTGTCAGTCGCAGATGCGTTCGGTCGTCAGAAAATTCAGAAACGCGCCGAGCAACAGCTTACCTTGGCTGCGCATCGCTTACGGACAACAAACGTTTCACCACCGCACTGGTTCAGTACTGCGCACACGAGCGAGAGGTTCAGGGTTCGAATCCTGGCCTCGCACGGGAGAAATCCCACCCTTTTTGCCCCGCAGCGCTGACAAGGAGGGCCCCCTGTCAGCCACTCTGAAGCCACGCAAGCGCACAGTGACCCTGGGCCCCCTGGCAGTGCCTAGGGTAGGGTTCTGTGCGGTATAAAAACGTTTTAAACTTTTCTGTTTTCAAATCCAAGCCCTTAAAAATTGCAGAATGGTCCCTAGTTTTAAAAACCTTATAGCTTTTATTTTATAACTCCAAATAATGAAAATAAAATATGTGTGCTGGTCTAAATTTAATTCTCTATCTAATGGTAGCATTTGTTTCCTGTTTTGAATTTTCAAAATGCAATTCAAATTTGAATTCAAATAATTCAATTGCAATTTGCTAAAATTCATAACTAATTCATTCTTAATCCAAATAATGCAAATAAAATATGTTTTCCATGCTATTTAAAATAACCTTTTCAAATATAAATTTTGTTTCATGGTTTGAATAATTTAAATTGCCTAAATAATTTAAACCTTGTTTAAATCATTTAAATTTGATAAAATCATAACTTGCTCAAATTAAATTATTTTTAAACATGCAAAATATGTTTTCCAACTAGAAAAGTATAAACTTTTCAAATGTGAATTTGAATTTATGTTTTGAACAAATAAAATTCAAATAATATTCAAACTTGTTTTAAATTCATTTAAAACTTGTTTAAGTTTGTTTAAGTCATAATAAATTTATCCTAATTCCATTTTCAATATTTGAAACATGTAATCCAACTAAAATTTGGTATTCTTTTCAAATATGAATTTTGTTATTTGTTTTGAGCATTTTAAGTTGATGAAAACAACAAATACTTGTGTGACATCTTTAAGTAACCAAAAATTTCCAAACTTAATAAATGATTTCCAAACTTGTTAAGATTCCTTTTCCCACTTGCATCTATTGTTGTTATTTTGTTGTTATCATCATGCATGTTTCATGCTAAGCAAACTTTCACATGGTAGTCAATTATAGATCATTTGTTTCCACTTAATTCATGGACCTTTTCCATATGCAATCTCATTGCATATGGGTCCATTTAAATTGTGTTACCATGTCACTTAGTTTATTTTGATGCATCTATAATATTGACATGCATCATCCCATGATTGTGCACTATGCCATGATATTGATTGTTTATATTTCTGTCTTGTTTGTTTGCTTCTTCTCGAATAGACGACGACGTTGAGACAGACGATCTTTACAGCACCCCTTCTGAGGATCTAGCTCAGTACCAGGCTACTGAGTTTGCAGGCAAGTTATCACTCACATGAACCATTGTGTTCCTTTCAACCCTGGTTACCGATACTTTCCGTTGTCTATTACTGCTAGCCTTAGTAGTAGTTGTTTCTGATACGAACCTATCACATGATTCCCTTAACCCTGATATTGCCTCACCTCCACTCCTACACCCTATTGCTTGAGCCAGTGTCTTACTAGCATGCTTAGGTTGTTTTGCTCGAGTCTGTTACCCGTTACTTTATGTTACTATTTTATTATGTTCTGGGGGCTCGATGTTTAATCAATCAATCATGCTAATGTTATTGTTAAATAATAATTTGATGATAAGGCACCGGCAGGAGGCCCTGTGTGGTTTTGAGGCCTGCTAGTGTCGACCCTAATAGGAAAAGGGTCTTGTCTACTGATCCATGATGAGCGCACTACCCGCATGTGGGAAGCGAGTATGGGCGCCCCCCTCAATTTGATTCGATTCGCATCTCGTCCAAATCGCCTCATTTAGTTCGTGTTTTCCATTTGCCGCATGCATGTTTTTGCGAGCCCAGCGCAGGGTGGAACTTTTGTAGTCGGCATATAGGGGGACACGGTCTTAGAGTGCTATGAGGGTCCCTTCTCTTCGGGGCTTGATTAGCCGTGCGCCCAAGGTGCTTTGGGCTTGATGCGAAGAAGAGTTGAGTTGTGTTGAGTGCCCCGCTTGGTGGGAGGCATCCCATCTGGCGGGTTATTCATACGTGTACGGCCAAATTGGTGCAACCCTGCAGGGATAATCTTCTCGAGAAGCCATGTTTTCCGCGGTTATGGTTAACTTGGTGAAAGTACTGGCTAACAAGTACTCAGGACAACTTAAACCTAATGATTCACATTATCACACCCAATGATTAACAACTTGACTAGTAATAGGATTATTGACACAATAACTTGATTCATCTTTAATCCAACTGTGTGAGTTATCCTCGGATTCCTTCTTTGGATAAGGGGCGAGATCCAGGATGGGTTTGTTTGAAGTTATCTTTCAGTTGGTTACAATACTCGATCTTATCTTCTTTCTGTTAGCCAGAAGTGGTAGAATCTCTGTAGTTGGTTAGCGCAGCCAGTTGCAGCATCTTTTATATCCCCTCTCTTCCGTTGAACCCAAGGCATCTGTGCTTGGTGTTGACGGGCTACACTTTGGTGAACTGTGAGTCTTGCTTGCCAGTACGTCTATGTACTGACCCCTTTGGGGCTGTGGTTTCCGCAGACTACGCTTACGAGGATCCAGGTGACGGCTACTACGTGGAGTTTGACGAGGCTGCTGACGAGTAGGTAGTGGACCCGGGCAGGATCCGAGACTACGTGGATGAGCTCCGTCTTTATTTCAGTTTCCGGCTTCTTAAGCCTATTTGGATTTGTCTGTACTCAGACCCTTTGAATGCTTCCGCTGAGATGTAATGATGTTATGTTGGGACATGTGTCCTCTGGATGATTGTATTTGCTATCTCTGCTCTAGTGAGAGCTATTTGCAACTTATTTCACTCTTTTGTGTCTTAGAGATATGTTGTGATATCATTCTGTTACAAACCGTTGACGTACCATGTGTGTATGGTATGAAGTACGTCAATGGTAGTGTCCTGATTTCTATGGGATGGTTTACGTCGACGCTGAACAGATAGGGGTTGGTTGTCACACATACGTGTGTTGCCCTACTCGTAAGAGGACGCGGGTGCCGGTAAGCCCCGTAATCCAATCTACTACTGTTCAACGGAACGGCGAGTATCCTTTAGAAGTCCGGGTGCGACATCAATTAATATTAATTTCCCCTCAAATTTCAAACAAATTGCAAACAGCAACAAATTTGAATTATTTGGAAAACCAAAGTTTGTGCTTAGGTTGCTGTTACAATAAATGTTCAATACAAATTTTTCCACAAATTCTCTAAATCCTAAAACCATTCCTTTTGTCCTTTTTCCTTTCAGCAAAAAAAAGAAAACAGAACAAAAAAAATAAAAAACCAAAACCCAAACAGAGAGAGAGGGGCAGGCCCAGCCCACCTCTTCCCCAATGGCCCGATACCCCCCACCTCGCTTTCTTCTTCCTCGTACGGCTCCATCTGAAGGTGTCCACGTCGCAGAGATGCAGAAGCAACGGCCATCACCACCTCCTCCCCCTCCATAAGACCTAGCTCGATGCCCTAGCCCCCTAACCCTACCCTCCTCCTCTCTTCCCTCTCTCCCGCCTCTATTTTCTCTCCTGCCCCCTCTGCTCTCTTCTCTCTGATCCCTCTCTGAACCCAAACACCTCTGAACCGATCACCATCCCCTCTTCCCTCCGGCGATCGCCGTCGTTGAACTGCCCCATCTTCCAAGCTGACAGCGGGAATGGATCCCCCGCGATCCCTCCTTCCTCTCCGACCCCTCCTCGGTGGCTGGGAGCCACCGAGCCGCCGCCGCCATCCAGGGTTCACCGCCGGCCATCCACCACCGAGCGCCTGCACCTCTTTCAGAGAGGTGAGCTTCCCTCCCCTCGACCCCTTCCTCCCTCTCCTCCATCCCCTACGCACGCACACACACGTCGCAGCACACCACGCCGCAGCACGGCAACGGCCACCGGAGCCACAGCTGCCGCCGGCTGCAGACTTCCTCTGTCGAGGTACAGAAACGAACCTGCAGTTTCAGTTCCGAGAACGAGCAAGACCTGAACCATAACCCCCCCTTGGCCCCTGTACTGTCACCAAACTTTCAGCTACCGCAGTGGTAGCACCTCCCTGTGCGCGCTGTGAGGGGGTGGGTTCGAATCCCACCCCCGCGGATTAAACCCCCTATTTTTCATCTCTATTTTCCAGGCCCTGCACAAAGTTCTAATAGCCAACAGGTCCCTGCTAATCTATTCTAGGTCCCTGTATTATTTTTTTCCTAAGTCCCTAGATGTTATTTTAAATGGCAGAATACTACTTAAACTTCACAAATGCATAACTAAATCATTTTAACTCCAATTTCAACATTTTAAATATGTTTTCCACTCCAAATTGAATTCTCTACCCAAATATAAAATTTGTTTACTGTTTTGAATATTTTAAATTGGTGAAATATTTGAATCCTTGTTTAATTCACTTAATTTTGCAAAATTCATAACTTGGGCATAAAAATTCCAAATTCAATAAACTAAATATGTTTTCCATTCAATTTTTCATTTACTTTCCAAATATCAACTTTGTTTGCTGTTTTGAATAATTTAAATTGCTGAAAACAACTGTTTCTTAATTACTGCATTTAAAATTGCCAAATTAATAACTTGCTCATTTTAAATCCATTTTCAACAAATAAAATATGTTTTCCATGCTAAATTAAACCACCTTTCCAAATATAAACTTTGTTTCATGTTTTAAATAATTAAAATTGGTTAAATAATTTAAACCTTGTTTAAATCATTTAATTTTGCTAAATTCATAACTTGCTCAAATTAAATTATTTTTGAACATATAAAATATGTTTCAAACCATAAAAGTATAAGCTTTTCAAATATGAACTTCATTTAATGTTTTGAACAAATAACAAATTCAAATAATTTCACACTTGAATTAAATTCATTTAAATCTTGTTTAAACTTGTTTAATTCATAATTAATTCATCTCAATTCCTTTTTCAATAATTGAAACATGTATTCCACCTAAAATTTTGTGTTCTACTCAAATATGAATTTTGTTATCTGTTTTGGACAATTAAAATGGGTGAAAACAACAACTGCTTGTGTAACCCCTTTAAGAAGCAAATTTTCATAACTTAATAAATAAAATTCCAAACTTGGTAAACTTCATTTCAAATGGTATTTATTGTTGTTTTCTTTCTGTTTTTCTCATCCATGCATCATGCTAATCCACTTTCACCTATTGGTTAGTTGTAAAACAATTGTTTCAACCTTAATTCATGGGCTTTTCATGTGCAATCCAAATTGCATGTGGGTCCATTTAATCATGTTATGTTATCTTGTCAACTAGTTTATTTTGATGCATCAATTAAATGGTCATGCATCATCCCATGTTTGTGCACTATGCCATGTTATTGATTGTTTGTCTCTCTGCGTTGTTTGTTTGCTTCTTCTCGGATATACGACGACGTTGAGACCGACGATACTTACGACACCCCTTCTGAGGATCTAGCTCAGTACCATGCTGCTGAGTTTGCAGGCAAGTATTCACTCACATGAACCACTGTGTTCCTTTCAACATTGGTTACCGATACTTTCCGTTGTCTATTTCTGCTAGCCCTATGAATCGTTGCTTCTGTTACGAACCTATCACATGTTATCCTTTAACCCTGATATAGCCTCACCTCCATACCTATCACCCCGTTGCTTGTTGCCCGTGTCTTACTAGCATGCTTAGGGTTGTTTTGCTCGAGTCTGTTGTCCGTTACTTTCTGTTACTATATCATTATGTTCTAGGGCTCGATGTTTAAACAATCAACCTGTTAATATTTGAGGTAATGCTAATTTGATGATAAGGCACCGGCAGGAGGCCCGGCGTGGTTTTGAGGCCTGCTAGTGTCGACCCTAATTAGGAAAAGGGTCTTGTCTACTGATCCATGATGAGCGCACTAACCGCATGTGGGAAGCGTGTATGGGCGCCCCCCTCAATTTGATTCGATTCGCATCTCGTCCAAATCGCCTCATTTAGTTCGGGTTTTCCATTTCCCGCACGCATATGCAGGTACGAACCCGAGGCCAGGGTGGAAACTTTTGTAGTCGGCATTTAGGGAGACACGTTCTTAGAGTGCTATGAGGGTCCCCTTTTCTTCGTGGGGCTTGATTAGCCGTGCGCTCAATTGCACGGGGTTCTTTGGGCTTGATGCGAAGAAGAGTTGAGTTGTGTTGAGTGCCCCGCTTGGTGGGAAAGGCCTTCCCATCTGGCTGGTTATTCTTACGTGTACGGCCAAATTGGTGCACCCCTGCAGAGTAAATCTTCTCGAGAAGCCGTGTTTTCTGCGGTTATGGATGAATTGGTGAAAGTACTGGCTAACAAGTACTCAGAACAACTTACACCTAACTAATGATAACTTGACTAGTAATAGTCTTATTGACACAACAATTTGAACCATCATTAATCCAACTGTGTGAGTTATCCTCGGATTGCTTCTTTGGATAAGGGGCGAGATCCAGGATGGGTTTGATTGGGGTTAGTTAGTAGTTGGTTACGATACGCTATCTTATCTCCTTTCTGTTAGCCGGAAGTTGTAGTATGTTTCTGTAGTTGGTTAGAGCAGCCAGCTGTCGCATCTTTTGTATCACCCTTTCTTCCATTGAACCCAAAGCATCCGTGCTTGATGTTGTTGGGTACACTTTGGTGAATTGTGAGTCTTGCTTGCCAGTACGTTTATGTACTGACCCCTTTGGGGCTTTGGTTTCCGCAGACTACGTTTCCGAGGATCCCCATGGTGGCTACTACGTGGAGTATGACGAGGCTGCTGACGAGTAGATAGCGGACCCGGGCAGGATCCGAGACTTCGTGGATGGGCTCCGTCTTTTCGTTTCCGGCCTCTTAGGCCTATTTGGATCTTGTCTGTACTCAGACATTTTGGATGCTTCCGCTCTGATGTAATGATGTTATGTTGGGACATGTGTCCTCTGGATGATTGTATTTGCTATCTCTGCTCTAGTGAGAGCCATTTGCAACTTATTTCCATCTTTTGTGTCGTAGAGATCTGTTGTGATATCACTTGTTCCAATGCCGTTGACGTACCATGTGTGTATGTTTTGAAGTACGTCAATGGAAGCATCTGGATTTCTATGGGATGGTTTGCGCAGACGATGAATAGTAAGAGAATGGTTGTCACACGTTTACGTGTTGGCCTGCTCATATTGAGATGCGGGTGCCGGTATGCCCCGTAAGCCATTTATCTACTGTTTAACGGACTGTGAGTATCCCCTAGAAGTTCGGGTGCGACACCGCGCACGCACAGCACGTGGTTCTTTGGGCTTGATGCGAAGAAGAGTTGAGTTTGTAGAGTGCCTCGCTTGGTGGGTTTGATTCCCGTCTCGCGGGATATTCTTACGTGTACGGCCAAATTGGTGCACCCCTGCAGGGATAAATCTTCTCGAGAAGCCGTGTTTTCCGCGGTTATGGTTGACTTGGTGAAAGTACTGGCTCACAAGTACTTAGAACAACTTACACCTAACTAATGATAACTTGACTAGTAATAGACTTATTGACACAATAACTTGACCCATCATTAATCCAACTGTGTGAGTTATCCTCGGATTGCTTCTTTGGATAAGGGGCGAGATCCAGGATGGATTTGTTTGGAGTTAGTTGTAGTTGGTTACGATACGCTATCTTATCTCCTTTCTGTTAGCCGGAAGTTGTAGCATGTTCTGTAGTTGGTTAGTGCAGCCAGCTGCCGCCTCTTTTGTATCCCCTTTTATTCTGTTGAACCCAAAGCATCTGTGCTTGGTGTTGACGGGTTATACTTTGGTGAACTGTGAGTCTTGCTTGCCAGTACGTTTATGTACTGACCCCTTTGGGGCTGTGGTTTCCGCAGACTACGCTTACGAGGATCCCCGTGATGGCTACTACGTGGAGTTTGACGAGGCTGCTGACGAGTAGATAGCGGACCCGGGCAGGATCCGAGACATCGTGGATGGGCTCCGTCTTTTCGTTTCCGGCTTCTTAAGCCTATTTGGATCTTGTCTGTACTCAGACCTTTTGAAGGCTTCCGCTGTGATGTAATGATGATATGTTGGGACATGTGTCCTCTGGATGATTGTATTTTGCTATCTCTGCTCTAGTGAGAGCTATTTGCAACTTATTTCTATTTATTTGTGTCTTAGAGATATGTTGTGCTATCATTTTGTTAAACGCTGTTGACGTACCATGTGTGTATGGTATGAAGTATGTCAATGGTAGTGTCCTGATTTCTATGGGATGGTTTACGTAGACGATGATCAGTAGGGGTTGGTTGTCACACATACGTGTGTTGGCCTACTCGTAAGAGATGCGGGTGCCGGTAAGCCCCGTAATCCAATCAACTACTGTTCAACGGAACTGCGAGTATCCTCTAGAAGTACGGGTGCGACAAATGGTATCAGAGCCTGTCTGCCTGTAGGATCCCTTTTACTGGTCGCAGTTGAGTCTAGAAACTATTTTTGTAGCTATATAGGAAAAATGAAACGTGAGAGTAGGAATTCTGCCATTTTATTTCTTTCCCCACCCACCCTCCCTTTTTCTGGTAAGGAAGTGCAACGTTGTTTTCTCTTCTCACCTAAACTTTCAAGTTAGGTTTTCACGAATCCTGGTTTCTCTAGGATAGTTATATCTACTAGACCATAGGAATGGAGGTGGTTGTGACATGATTTATCATGTTGCCTACTCACGATTGAGAACGGAGGCGTGTAAGCCCCGGAAGCAAATCCTCTATTCCTTAAGCAGTAGATATTGATCCTTTAGAAGCCCGGATGAGTTTTCCGTAGTACCTCAGGAGTTTTTTGGTCTCGTGTTTCCCCAATGTTGCTTCAATATCCTGTTCTTCTCAACATCCTTTTCGTCCGTTGAAACCTTGTTGTTGCTTTCCACTTCAGTTCTTCTACCGGCGTCTAATCAAAACTTCCCCGATCATCTGCAGATGGATCTCAGGTTCTTCCCGCAGGTGGTTCGGATGACTCGTTGTGAGAGCACCGCCGGTTATCCGGAGATGCTGAGAGACATGGTCACTTATCTGGGGTTCTGTTGGGCACCAGAGTACCAGGTCTACGAGCAGCAGCGAGAGTTTGACCAGACCTACTACCAGGCTATCGTCTACATTCTGTCAGATGATGGCATGAGCGTAGTCCACCGCTACGAGGCAGTAGGTTCCACAGTGGATATGGTTGTGCAGCAGGCAGCTTATGTGAGTCTCACCGTCCTTCGTGCTGACTACTGGGGATTTGACGATTCCATCTATCGCCACATTCCCCGTGGTTACATCACTTCGGAGGGAGCTCATTTCACTCTCTACGACAACTTGGATGTTTATGAGCATGATAACTCCAGGCTGCACACCACCGCTCAGTTTGTGAGGCACAGTGACGCAGTTGCCAGCACACTATCTCAGGAGTTGGCTTCAGTCAGAGAGCAGCTTTACCTTGCTTTGACCCGTCTGGCGACTTACACCACAGACTTTGTTGGAGACGAGCGCTTCGCACGTTTCGAGCAGCCAGTTGGTCGTCCTCTACCAGATGCTGGAGGTTACGAGCCGATCAGAGGTCCACTCCTCAACCTCGGTGCTGGTTACACTGGGATTCCACGCTTTGGAGCACAGGGAGTCGACGCTATGTACTTCACCACACCTAGAGTCGCTCTCAGACCACGTCAGGTCTATGTGGATCGTCGTTCTACCTACTTTCGTGGGCGTGCTCCTCACTGTACCTCTCGCCGTACTCCCCACCGCCGTCCTGCGTGATGAGCATGGGAGTACCGATGTATCCATTCCTAGCTATGTTTAGTTATCCTTTGGCATTCGAACCATTTGTGGTGTGTTGGATATTCTGATGTATTTGAACATGTGATGATGTACCTGTTGGTTATCTATTCATGCGTCGGAATAATCTCTCTTTTCGGTTACCAAGTCTATCCTTTTCTGTTGTTGTGCTAAAATGCATTTCCATTCAGGATGCCGCCAACAAGGAACACCCCGCCTGAGCCACCGCCAATCACGGAGCTGTTGACTCAGATGACTCGGGTCATGACGCAGATGGCCTAGTTCCAGACTAATCAGCACAACAACCAGAATGCTCCACGAGTCAATATCAAGGAGTTTCTCAGTCTGGGCCCAAGAGCTTTCGTGGCAACACGCGAGCCTTTGGATGCTGATGACTGGATCCGTGAGATAGCTAGGGCTCTGGAGATTGCTCACGTTGCTGAGGAAGACAAGGTCAAGTATGCATCCTATCTGCTGAAGGGTCAGGCAGCTACTTGGTGGGAAAACTACCAGACCATGAGAGTTGGCTATCCAATCACCTGGGGTTGTTTCAAGGAAGCCTTCCTGAAGCACCACATTCCAGATGGTCTCATGGAAAGGATGCGTGAAGAGTTTTGCTCTCTCAAGCAGGGCAAGCTGGACGCCATTGGCTATCAGAGTGAGTTCAATCGCCTCGCTCGTTACGCTGGTGATGAGGTGTCCACTGAGGCTAAGAAGATGGCAAGGTTCCGCAGAGGTTTTAACCCGGAACTCAAGTACGCCCTCACCAACATCAAGGCCAACAACTTCGAGGAGCTCGTTAACACCGCGCTCAATGAAGAAAATGGGCGCAAGGCGTTCGAGGAGTCTCGAAAGCACTCGCGTGAGGGTGGTTCCTCCTCCAACATGACCACCCCTCCGCAGAAGCGCCGCATCTGGGTGCCAAATGGTGCTGTCACTCGGGCTCCATACGCCCAAGCTTCTCCAGGCTTCGCTCCCCGCCCACCCAACCCTGCTCAGATGCATGGTCAGAGGTTTTCAATGGGGCAGCCAAGGCCAGATCCTCCTTGTGTCATCACTTGATACAAGTGCAAGCAGACGGGGCACTACGCTGACAAGTGCACGCAGAGGCAGCTACCTCCACCACCACCTCGTCCCAACACAAACCAGGCAATGGTGCGTGCTCCCCCGGCTAAAGCCTTCAACTCCAACAACAGGCCTGTCAGGAGGACCGCGAGGGTGAATCATGTCAAGGTCGACAAAGCTGAGGAAGCTGCTGACGTTGTTCTCGGTACATTTCCCGTAAACTCTAACCCAGCTAAAGTGTTGTTTGATACCGGAGCATCGCATTCTTTCGTGTCAAAGATCTTTGCGACAGCAGTTAAAATCCCCTTTGTTGGTTTGGGTTCCCCGCTAGTAGTAAACTCCCCTGGAGCAACTATGCAAACATCTAAGACCAGTCACGAAAATCAAATTCTAACTGGAGGCCACATATTCTTTGCTTCTCTCATACTGCTGGGAAATTCTGACATTGATGTCATTCTTGGTATGGATTGGTTGAAGACCAATAAAGCTACGATTGACTATGCTCAGAAGTCGATAACTCTGTTCCACCCCTCTGGCCAGATAGTCTATTCTCCAAATGAATCAAGTTCTGTTCAGCTATACACCCTCGATGCAAAACCTCTTCCTGCAATTGAAAATGTTCCGGTGGTTTGTGAATTCCCTGACGTCTTCCCAGAAGAGTTGCCAGGGATGCCTCCGGACAGAGCAGTTGAGTTCGTGATCGAACTTGAACCAGGTACTGCTCAATCTCTAAGCATCCATACAAGATAGCTCCTCCTGAATTGAAGTTGTTAAAGGAGCAAATCGATATGTACATGGAGAAAGGTTACATTCAACCTAGTTCCTCGGCTTGGGGTTGCCCAACTCTTTTCGTTGCGAAGAAGGATCACACAAAGAGACTCGTTGTTGACTATCGTCCTCTTAACGAGAAAACCATCAAAAACAAGTATCCAATTCCTCGTATCGATGATCTTTTTGATCAACTTGCTGGAGCCTCAATATTCTCCAAGTTGGACTTGAGAATGGGTTACCATCAAATACAGATCAGAAAAGAGGATATTCCAAAAACAGCCTTCACCACTCGGTACGGTCTATATGAATACACCGTCATGTCCTTTGGTCTCACCAATGCACCGGCGACATTCTCTCGACTCATGAATTCTGTCTTCCATGAATACCTCGACAAGTTCGTTGTGGTATATCTTGATGACATCCTTGTCTACTCAAAATCCGAGGAAGAGCATGAAGAACATCTTCGTCTCACTCTCATGAAACTTCGCGAGCATCGTCTATATGCCAAGTTCTCCAAATGTGAGTTCTGGATTCCAGAAGTTTCTTACCTTGGTCATGTCATCTCTGCCAAAGGCATAGCCATTGACCCGGAAAAGGTTAAGGCAATTGTTGATTGGAAACCTCCTAAGACGGTGAAGCAAGTCAGAAATTTTCTCGGCTTGGCTAGCTATTGCCGTCGTTTCGTCCAAAACTTTTCCAAGATTGCCAAACCTCTCACTGATCTCACAAAGAAGGACAAGAAGTTCGTTTGGACTCCACAGTGTGATGAGAGTTTCAATCTCCTCAAGACTAAACTCACTTCTGCACCAGTTCTGGTTGGCCCAGATACTACCAAACCTTTCCAGATATTCTGTGATGCATCTCTCCAAGGTCTAGGTGCAGTTCTTATGCAAGAACGTCAAGTTGTGGCTTATGCTTCACGTCAGTTGAACCCACATGAGCAAAACTATCCCACACATGATCTTGAACTTGCAGCAGTTGTGTTTTCCCTCAAAAAATGGAGACAATACTTGTTGGGTAACCGCACTGAAATCTTTTCCGATCATAAGAGTCTGAAATACATCTTCACTCAACCAGATCTAAACCTCAGGCAAAGGAGATGGATTGAAAAGATTAAAGACTTTGATCTCACCATTTCTTACACTCCAGGCAAGGCTAATGTTATGGCCGATGCTCTTAGTCGCAAGTCATATTGCAATAATCTCATGATCATGGAAAGCCAACCTCCACTTCATGAAGAATTCCAGAAGCTGAACCTTGGTCTGGTCCCTCAAGGTTACCTTGCTAGCTTGACAGCCAGTCCAACTCTCGAGGACAAGATTCGTTCTGAACAACTTCGTGATACTGAAATCAAGAAGATTGTAGAGCACATCAAAGAAGGCAATGATAAATTCAAGTCCTTCTCAATTGATGACAAGGGAACTGTGTTCTTCGAAGGACGCATTGCAGTTCCTCAGATTCAAAGTCTCAAAGATATCATTCTCAAGGAGGCTCATGAAACTCCTCTCTCCATCCACCCTGGAAGTACAAAGATGTACCAGGATCTCAAGACTCTGTATTGGTGGCCTGGCATGAAACGTGAAATTGCTCAATACGTTTCTGAATGCGACGTTTGTCAACGTGTTAAGGCAGACCATCAGAAAACAGCCGGTCTACTCCAACCACTGAAAATCCCTGAGTGGAAGTGGGACATGATTGAAATGGACTTCGTCACTGGTTTTCCAAAGTCCAAGAAGGGCAACGATGCAATCTTCGTTGTCATTGATCGTCTCACTAAAGTAGCTCACTTCTTTGCTGTCAAAGAAACAGTCTCAGCTAGCCAGTTAGCAGAGCTCTACACAGCAAAGATTGTTCCTCTTCATGGTGTTCCATTGGAAATAGCTCAGACCGTGGAAGCATTTTCACTTCTCATTTCTGGAAAAGCTTTCAAGAAGCATTGGGCACCAAACTTCTGTTCAGCACAGCCTACCATCCTCAGTCTCAAGGGCAAGTCGAAAGAGTCAATCAGATTCTCGAGGATATGCTCAGAGCATGTGGTCTCTCCTTTGGCATGAAATGGGAGGATTGCCTTCCATATGCTGAATTCTCCTACAACAACAGCTTCCAGGCAAGCCTAGGCATGGCACCATTTGAAGCTCTCTATGGCCGCAGATGCAGGAGCCCAATCAATTGGTCTGGAGCTGGTGAACGTTCACTCTTAGGCCCTGACATTCTTAAGGAAGCCGAGGAGAAAGTTCGCATCATTCGTGACAATCTCAAGATTGCTCAGTCTCGTCAGAAAAGCTACTATGACAGCAAGCACAGGGATGTGATCTATGCACCTGGTGACAAGGCATATCTCCGTGTAACTCCCCTCAGAGGCACTCATCATTTTGGTGTGAAAGGAAAGCTTGCACCAAGATACATTGGTGCTTTCAACATTCTCTCAAGGCATGCGGAAAATGCCTATCGCCTTGAACTTCCAGAAAAACTATCCAAGGTGCACGATGTGTTTCACGTGTCAAAGCTCAAGAAGTGTTTCAAAGATCCAAATCGCGCAGTTGATCATGATTCCATTGAACTGCAAGATGATCTATCTTATGAGGAGCACCCTGTTCGAATTCTCGATGAGACCGAGCGTAAGACTCGCAACAAGAGCACCAAGTTCTTGAAAGTGCAGTGGTCCCATCATTCCGATAAAGAGGCAACGTGGGAGACCGAAGAGGATCTTCGCAAGAAGTATCCGGACCTTTTCTCTTCTCAGTAGGAATCTCGGGGCGCGATTCCTTCAAGGGGGGGTGTTTTGTAACATCCCAAGTATGAAAACACCCCTACAATGTTTGCTTCTTGTTTAAATTAAAGTTTTGCATCATGTCATCATACTCATTGCTTTTGTTGCATTTGTTTTGCATCTGTTTTCAATTGTTTCTATTTCAAATTCAAACCAATATTTCAAATGCTTTGTTCATACTTGTTATGTAACAATTTTCCAACTAAAAAGTTCAATCAAAACAATCAATTGTTTCCATTAAACCATAAGGTTCAAACTATTTAAAATTATGGCTTTTAATAATTCACTTAATTCAAATGATATTCAAATTCAATTGCAAATTACAAACAGCACCCAATTTGAAATTATGAAATTACAAAACAATTGCATTCACTTGTTTCCAATTTAGATATGAATTAAAAACTTATTGATTAAGTTTAGTTAATCAATTAATATTAATTTCCCCTCAAATTTCAAATAAATTCCAACAGAAACCATTTGTAAATTATGGAAATACAAGTCACTCCAAATCTATTGTTTCAAATAAACAAGAATTTTAAAAGGCTTTTAAATTGTTAAGTTCAATTAATCACTTAGTTCAAATATTCAATAAATTCATTTATTTTCCCAAACAGCAACATGAATCAAATGATTTTGAAAACAAAAGCTGATGCAATGTTGCTGTTGACCTAATTAACTTACACAATATTACCTAATTTTTCTAACCCCAAAATCTAGCCTTTTTCTTCCTATTTCATTTCAGCAAAAAAAAAGAGAGAGAAACAGAAAAAAATTAAAAAGAAACGGAGGGAGTGGCCAGGCCAGTGGGAGGCCCAGCCCACCATTTTTCTTTTCCCCACGGCCCGGTACCCCTTCGGGGTCGTCTCCCTCCCGTACGACACGCATCCGTCGCGTCCACGTCGCCGTACGGCGATCAGCGACGGCCACCGAGCGCTCCCACGCCCTATAAACCTAACCCTAGGCCCGAGCTGCTAGCCCTAGAACCCCCTACTCCCTTCTCCCTCGATCGCCGCCGTCGTTCCTCCTTCCACCGCTCCTCTCCTCTCTGTACCTCATCACCACCCGAGCTCCACCCTCTGAATCCATGGAGATCGCCGCCGCGTGGTCGCTCCACCTCGCTGGCTAACCACGGGGATCAGCTCCCCGTGCCACCTTCTACATCTTGGACACCTGCGAGCACGGGAGGGTTCTGCATCTCCGCCGCCATCCTCGCAGCTGTCGCCGGCGACCACCTCTGCCCCGCGCCTGCTTCCCCTTCTGTCCCTCGAGGTGAGCACAGCGACGTCCTCCTCCCCCTCCTGTTCCTTCTCTGCTGCACGCACGCGCACATCATCCACAGCAGCACGGCAACACCAACGAGCAGCAGCAGCCACGCCGTTCGCCGCCGGCAGCCACCGCACGGTTCAGTTAGCGCGCGTGTTTTCGTCAGTTTCAGTTAGCTAGCTGAAACTGAACCTAATCCTAGCTGCGCATCCTATACTGACAAGAACACGTTCGCTACCGCAGTGGTAGCACACAGCGAGCGCGCGCAGCAGACGCGGGTTCGAGCCCTACGCTCGCGAATAAAACCCCAACCTTTTTCGCTAGGGTGCTGACAGGCAGGCCCCACCTGCCAGTGGCCTGTGCTGCCACGCGTGCTCACGCGAGCCACCGTGGCCCAGGGGCCATCTGTCAGTGGCTAGGGCTAGCCACTGCGGAGTGAAAAACATTTTTTTCAGCCTTTTTCTTTTTTTCAAATCAAATCCTTTTCTTTACAGATTGGTCCCTAATCTTAAAAGGCTAATAACTTTTAATTTCTAAATCCAAATAATGTAATTAAAATATGTACACTGCACCAAATTAAATTCTCTACCTAGTTAAACCATTTGTATTCTGTTTTTGAGCATTTCAAATGCATTCAAAATTTAAATTCAAACAAATCATTTTCAAATTGGTTAAATCCATAACTAATTCAATATTAATTCAAATGCCACATATTAAATATGTTTTCCATGCTATTTTGAACCACCTTTCCAAATATAAATTTTGTTTCATGTTTTGAATAATTAAAATTGCTTAAATAATTTAAACCTTGTTTAAATCATTTAAATTTGCTAAATTCATAACTTGCTCAAATTAAATTATTTTTGAAAATATAAAATATGTTTTCAAACTAGAAAAGTATAAACTTTTCAAATATGAATTTGAATTAATGTTTTGAACAAATAAAAATTCAAATAAAATTCAAACTTGAATTAAATTCAATTAAAACTTGTTTAAATCATAAGTAATTCATCCTAATTCCTTTTTCAATAATTGAAACATGTATTCCACCTAAAATTTTGTGTTCTACTCAAATATGAACTTTGTTATCTGTTTTGAACAATTAAAATTGATGGAAACAACAAATTCTTGTGTAACACCTTTAAGAAACCAAAATTCCTTAACTTAATAACTAAAATTCCAAACTTGGTAAACCTTATTTCAAAATTGTTCTATTGTTGTTATTTTTCTGTTTTCCTCATCCATGCATCATACTAATCCACTTTCACCTGTTGATTAGTTGTAAAACAATTATTCCAACCTTAATTCAGGGACCCTTCCATATGCAATCCAATTTTTGCATGTGGGTCCATTTAAACATGTTATGTTACCATGTCAACTAGGTTATTTCTATGCATCAATTAAATGGTCATGCATCATCCCATGATTGTGCACTATGCCATGTTATTGATTGTTTATCTCTCTGCGTTGTTTGTTTGCTTCTTCTCGAATAGACGACGACGTTGAGACAGACGAGGTTTACGACACCCCTCTTGAGGATCTAGCTCAGTACCAGGCTGCTGAGTTTGCAGGCAAGTATTCACTCACATGAACCATTGTGTTTCCTTTCAACATTGGATACCGATACTTTCCGTTGTCTATTCTGCTAGCCTTTTGACTCGTTGCTTCTGTTCGATCCTATCACATGTTATCCTTTAACCCTGATATAGCCTCACCTCCACACCTATAACCCCATTGATTGTTGCCCGTGTCTTACTAGCATGCTTAGGGTTGTTTCTGCTCGAGTCTGTTACCCGTTACTTTCTGTTACTATATCATTTATGTTCTGGGGCTCGATGTTAAACAACCACCTGTTAATTTTGAGGTAATAATAATTTGCTGATAAGGCACCGGCAGGAGGCCTGGCGTGGTTTTGAGGCCTGCTAGTGTCGACCCTAACTAGGAAAAGGGTCTTGTCTACTGATCCATGATGAGCGCACTAACCGCATGTGGGAAGCGTGTATGGGCGCCCCCTCAATTTGATTCGATTCGCATCTCGTCCAAATCGCCACATGTAGTTCGGGCTTTCCATTTGATGCACTCATATGCAGGTACGAACCCGAGGCCAGGGTGGAACTTTTGTAGTCGGCATTTAGGGCGGCGTGGTCTTAGAGTGCTATGAGGGTCCCCTTTTCTTCGTGGGGCTCGATTAGCCGCGCACGCACATCATGTGGTTCTTTGGGCTTGATGCGAAGAAGAGTTGAGTTGTGTAGAGTGCCTCGCTTGGTGGGTTTGATTCCCGTCTGGCGGGATATTCTTACGTGTACGGCCAAATTGGTGCACCCCTGCAGGGATAAATCTTCTCGAGAAGCCGTGTTTTCCGCGGTTATGGTTGACTTGGTGAAAGTACTGGCTCACAAGTACTCAGAACAACTTACACCTAACTAATGATAACTTGACTAGTAATAGACTTATTGACACAATAACTTGACCCATCATTAATCCAACTGTGTGAGTTATCCTCGGATTGCTTCTTTGGATAAGGGGCGAGATCCAGGATGGATTTGTTTGGAGTTAGTTGTAGTTGGTTACGATACGTTATCTTATCTCCTTTCTGTTAGCCGGAAGTTGTAGCATGTTCTGTAGTTGGTTAGTGCAGCCAGCTGCCGCCTCTTTTGTATCCCTTTTTCTTCCGTTGAACCCAAAGCATCTGTGCTTGGTGTTGACGGGTTACACTTTGGTGAACTGTGAGTCTTGCTTGCCAGTACGTTTATGTACTGACCCCTTTGGGGCTGTGGTTTCCGCAAACTACGCTTACGAGGATCCCCGTGATGGCTACTACGTGGAGTTTGACGAGGCTGCTGACGAGTAGATAGCGGACCCGGGCAGGATCCGAGACATCGTGGATGGGCTCCGTCTTTTCGTTTCCGGCTTCTTAAGCCTATTTGGATCTTGTCTGTACACAGACCTTTTGAATGCTTCCGCTGTGATGTAATGATGATATGTTGGGACATGTGTCCTCTGGATGATTGTATTTTGCTATCTCTACTCTAGTGATAGCTATTTGCAACTTATTTCTATTTATTTGTGTCTTAGAGATATGTTGTGCTATCATTCTGTTAAACGCCGTTGACGTACCATGTGTGTATGGTATAAAGTACGTCAATGGTAGTGTCCTGATTTCTATGGGATGGTTTACGTAGACGATGATCAGTAGGGGTTGGTTGTCACACATACGTGTGTTGGCCTACTCGTAAGAGATGCGGGTGTCGGTAAGCCCCGTAATCCAATCAACTACTGTTCAACGGAACTGCGAGTATCCTCTAGATGTCCGGGTGCGACACACATGCGGTTAGTGCGCTCATCATGGATCGGAGGACAAGACCCTTTTCCTAATTAAGGTCGACACTAGCAGGCCTCAAAACCACGCCGGGCCTCCTGCAGGTGCCTTATCAGCAAATTATTATTACCCAAAACATTAACATGTTGTTGATTGAATTGAAACCCAACTATCGACTAAACAGGTGATAGGACAAAGGACAACAGGACCCGAGCGCAAACAAACCTAAGCATGCAACTACGACACGAGGGCCGACAAGGTAAACAAACAACAGTTAATAGGAAGTGGAAGGAAGGCTATATCATGGCTGCAAGGTAAACATATGATAGGATCGAGACACAAGCATCGAATCATAAGGCTAGTATAAGAACAACGGAAAGAATCGGTAACAAGTGATGAAAGGCAGCCATAGGCAGCAAGTGAGTATACTTGCCTGGAATCCAGCAAGTAGAGGTACATCCGCAGAACTTGTCAGGTGCTCACATCATCTCAACGTCCTATCCGCGAAGAAGCAAAGCACTAAAAGAATCAACGGATGCAGCAATTACTTCTACGGCAAAAGATCCAGCATGATCCTATTTTATATGCATGACATGCGGGATGCAACGCAAAACTACAACTTAGACAATTTAATCGGACCCGGAGTCCGGACAAATAATTATGGTTTAAGTTGTTTATTTAACCATCAATGTTAAATGTTGATTAACATGGAGAACAATAAATAGGTGAGCTAAACAGGATTAAATGGAATAGGGCATTATTTAAAGTAATTACCCTAACACATTCCATATTTAAATATTAGATGAACATGCATAACACAACTAAATTGCAAAATGCAAGATGCAGACAAAGGCATGGATGGCATATTCATATTCCTTGCATTTGTCTGATCAAAATTCATATATAGCACATTTAATTTAGAACTACCAATTAAAAGATATGGATTTAGACATTTTTGCAAAAGAATAAAACAAAGAGAAGGAAGAGATTGGGCCTGCTGGGATTTGAACTTGGGTCTCCAAGGGGGAAGACGTAATGCATAGCCACTGGGCTGCACCACGAGCTGTGATTGAAATTGACGCGCAGATAAGATGAACTTAAATGACAGGGTCAGATTCTAGATGTAAAACAGGATAAAAGGAGAGGGATTTATGCCTCTGACTGGATTCGAACCTAGGGCTCACAGGGACGAGGAAGCATTGGCTGCTGCCAATTAGCTACTGAATGACTTGTGTCGTTGAGGGGATCTGACGGAAGATGAAGCTGAGATGACTCGTTAACTGAACTTATCAACAGAACGCTTCAGACCTAGGAACCAGCGATGCAAGGAAGACGAAGATCGGCAGCGGCCGGCCGGTCCTTGCGGGCAAAGGCGAGACCGCGGGAGCAGGGTGCAGTTGGGCGTGCTGCTGCTGGTGGTGTGTACAAACACGGGCTGAGAGGGCCGAGTTTAGGAGCAGCACCTCCAGCAATAGTCTGCAGCCATGGCGTTCATGGTTGACAGAACTCCATCTCGAAGGGAACAAGGTACATCAACCAAACGAGACGGGAAAGGGGTGGAATCGAAGGGAGAGCTCACCAAGAGGGGCCGCAGTAGACGAACAAGCTCAGTGGAAGATCGGTGGCGGCGAATTCCGCCGGCGACTGTGACTGCTCGGAGAGGAAGAAGCGGACGCCGGCGGCGATGTAGTCGTTCTCCTCCCGATTCCTTGCACGAAGGGGCGGCCGACGGCGGCGCGGAGCTTTTGCCTGGCTCAGCTCAGTTTGAGAGAGTCCGTGGCGACGGGCAACGATGAGGTGCTTCGGTTCTTTGTGGTGTTACAGAAACAGAGAAGCAGAAACCAACAAGAGAGGGAGAACGAGAGGGTGACGGCGGCAGGGAAGGAGGAGGGAGGCTAGGGTTCGGAGAGGGCTCGGGTAGCGGCTTTAAGGACGGGGAGGAGCAGGTGGGGGGCTCGGTGGTCGTGACAGCGACCTGAGGTCTTCACGCCTCACGCGTGTTCTGCTGTACGGACGAAGAGGAAGAAAAGGAGGTGGGCTGGAAGATGGCTTCGGTGGTGGGCTTGCCTGCCACCCAAAACATTTTTTTTCTCTTATGTTAAAACCTTTTGTTATTACATTTCTTGAGTGGAAAAAAAAAGACAAATAAGGTTTTGCTAAAACAAAAGGGAGAGGATTGTTATAGCAATAAAAAATAGGGTTTAGAAACAAATAATTTTTAGGGTTAGAAAAAAAAATGCAATGCTATGCATGATGACATGATGCGAAAAAAAGAAAACAATCAATGTCTAATTGTGGGAAAATCCCCGGGTGTTACAAATACAATCTCGTTGCAACAAGTCCTTGATGCCTATTGTCAGAACTCGGGACAGATGATAAGTGTGAACAAGTCAAGTATCTTCTTCAACCCATACACCCCTATTGAGGTAAAGGCGAGCATGTGGCATTCTTAATATTAATACTGAAGCTATCTCAGACAAATATTTGGGGCTTCCTGCTTTGGTTGGAGCGGATAGAAGCGACAATTTTC
Organism: Alopecurus myosuroides; assembly: GCA_028641055.1. Classification (NCBI taxonomy): domain Eukaryota; kingdom Viridiplantae; phylum Streptophyta; class Magnoliopsida; order Poales; family Poaceae; genus Alopecurus; species Alopecurus myosuroides. The sequence continues at coordinate 270,261,454 of CM054058.1, forward strand.
TGCATTTTGTGGAGAGGATTATCCAAAGAATAAAAGGTTGGAAGGAAAAACAATTACCGATTGGGGGAAAGGAAATTCTTCTAAAGGTCGTAGCTCAATCGATACCGGTTTATGCAATGTCAGTTTTCCTTCTACCAAAAAAGATCTGTAAGAAAATCACTGATGTTATATCTCAGTTTTGGTGGGGCGATGATGAGAGTGGTAAAAAGATGCACTGGTATGTTTGGTGAAAGTTATGTTTTCCTAAACGTGACGGGGGGCTGGGATTCCGTGACTTCCACTCCTTTAATTTGGCAATGCTTGCAAAACAAGTGTGAAGACTCATTGATGAACCTAACTCCCTATGTGCAACGGTTCTACGAGCTAAATATTATCCTAATGGAGATGTACTTAAGGCTGGTCCAGAGTATGATTCTCCTTTCACGTGGCAAAGTATTTTGGCGGGGCTGCAAACTTTTAAAAGAGGCTATATTTGGAGGATTGGGAATGGAGAACGAGTGGACATTTGGAAGGATCCTTGGATTTCTACTAGTCCAAATAGACGTATTATATCTCCTAGAGGGGATTGCATCCTTACTAGGGTATTCGAGCTGATTGATCCATATACCGGAGAGTGGGACCATGATCTTGTTTCTAGTATTTTTCACCAAGTCGATATTAACAGAATTATGGAAATACCTCTTTATAATAATGGCTTTGAAGATTTTATTGGCTGGAAAGGTGCAAGATCAGGAGCATTCTCTGTTCGGTCGGCGTACCACGTGGAATGGAAACACCAATTTAATGGTGTTACTTGCTGCTCGTTAATCTCAGGAACGGCTTTAAACAACCCAATTTGGAAGACTCTATGGAATTTGAAAGTTCTAGCTAAAGTGAAGATCTTTTGTTGGAGGATTTTGCATGGGATAGTACCAACAAAGAAGATTTTGTTGTCCTGTCATATTGGTGATTCTGGTTTATGCCCAGTCTGCAAAGACTCGGAGGAGGACTTATTACACATGATGTTCAATTGCCCCCATGCGGATAACATTTGGAAACTGTTGGAACTGGATGCTTTGATCAACTCAGAGATTAGAGATAATCGGGCGGCCGCCAATGTCATGCAGGTATTACTCACAAGAGACACTTTACCGATTCCTGGTTATACCAATATTCAGATTAGGGAAACTATTGCGGTGGGGGTGTGGTATATTCAGGGCCGGCTCAAGCATTTCGAAGCCCCAGGGCGAACTTCACAAATGGGCCTAATTTTTTTTTTTGATCCATATGAATAGATACATATGTTTTAAAGTCATAAACAATGGTCATTTTTTCATCAGAATTAAATATCTGATTTTTTTTGTTCCCTTTGTTCTAAATAAAGTATCATCCAAACTACTACAACGCATGATAAAAAAAATATTCATAGCCCCCTTTTGAGATTCAATCAACATACCTTTGTACTCGTTTCTTTTTGTTTCTTTTCTGATTACCAGATACATGTTTTTTGGGCACCGTTATTAAGAGGAGAGAGGACAACTAAAAGGCTGAAATCTGTAGCAAATTAGCAAAACACAAAGCTGTCAAAATCAGTTTTTGACCGAGTACACACATGCCTCCGTCTCCATGCGCCGGCGCGCGATTCACTCGAGAAGATGAGAGTAATCGGGAAACAGACTGCGTGTTGAACACGGTGTTGAACACGGCCTGCATGAAGTGTTCGTGCGTGGCTGGAGCAGGCCCTAGCCTTGGCGTGGCTGGAGCAGGCCCTGACTTCTAAGCAGGTGGGCTGATCATAGTTCGGCGTTGTTTTTTTTTAATGATGTATACATTGTCCTATATACGACGTACCCAGATATGGGCCCCTACTTTGGCCGGGCCTGGGCCGTCGCCCCTCTTGCCCTGGGCCAGAGCCGGCCCTGGGTATATTTGGTGGCTTAGACGTAAACGCACGCGAGCTAACTCGGCTTCAAAAAAATCCAGCTGCGTTAATGAATAGTAAAAATGGTTAACCGAGAGGTGGCTTCTTGAAGCTTAATGTTGACGTGTCCTTCATGTCTGAGGAGAATTCTGGGGCTGTGGGGGTTGTTCTTCGAAACAGACAAGGAGTTTTTGTGGCAACTTCTTCAAAGTTTTTACCACATGTCCATTCGGCTGGGATGGCAGAAGCAATAGCAATGTCCTTTGGACTAAAAATGGCCAACTCCCTTGAATATTCAAAGATACAAGCTGAATCAGGGAGGTCATCAATTTATGCTCAGGAAAGGAAAGAATTTGAAATGAGGCCGTTGCTATTTATGCAGACATTTTCTCCACTACAACAACTATTGGAACGGTGGAATTCACCCACACTGCGAGAGGGAGATAAACAACACTGCTCATGAGATTGCTAGGAGTAGTTTTATTTCAAAAACCTCTTGTATTTGGGTCGATGAACCCCTTAACTTTCTTCCCCGATCTCTCTTGGATGATGTAACCATTGAATAATTTGTGGTGGCAGGTTTTTGACGCACTATTTTACTTACCAGGGTACCTGCAGAGACTGGAAGGTTTTTAATGAGGCGGCCCCGTTTTGCTTAATAGAAGTTGTTTTAAAGTTCAAAAAAAAAAAAAAAATCAGAGAGCGGTAGGCGAACTCTGTGTGCAGTTCGCGGTCCCTTCCCAACAGGCATAGCAGCGGAGTCAGCACTCGACCTCCTCCTTCCCGCCAATCTTAACCATCAAAGCTCGAGTTTGCCTACAAAAATCCCAGCCTCTTTTCTGCCTTCTCCCCTGCACTGCACTGCACCCCGAACAGCCATATGCCATGCGTTACCTCAACTTCCGCCCCAACACGACAAGCCAGGCGCGCGCTTACCCAGTCCATCTCCTCGTTCACCTCGACGCCTGCACGTCGCGGGCCCAGCTGGCGGAGCTCCACGGCCGGCTCATCCGCGCCCACCTTGGCTCCGACTCATCCGTAGCCGGCCGGCTCGTCAGCCTCCTCGCGTCCCCTGTGGCGAGGCATGACATGCGTTACGCGCGCAGGGTGTTCGATGGAATGGCCGAACCAACGTCATTCGTCTGGAACTGTATGATTCGAGGGTACAACAGTTGCGACGCCCCTGCAGATGCATTGGCGTTGTTCAGGGCGATGCTTCGCAGGGGATTCTTCCCTGATAATTACACGATGGCTGCGGTCGTGTCCTCGAGTGCTGCTTTTGCTTGCTGGAAGTGGAGGCCAACTGGGGACGCAGTACATGCCTTGGTTCGGAAGAGTGGGTTTGCTTCAGATGCGTTCGTCATGTCAGGCCTTGTTAATTTCTACGGTTCCTTCAGAAGTGTTGACGATGCAAGGAAGGTTTTTGACGAGATGCGCGACCGGGATGTGGTGTCTTGGACGTTGATGATCTCAGCTTTTGCGCAGTGCGGTCAGTGGGATGATGTGTCGAGGTTGCTTACTGAGATGCAATCTGCGGGCACTAAGCCTAACAAGGTCACAGTTATAAGTCTCCTTTCTGCATGCGGCCAGTCACAGGATGTTGATAGAGGACGGTGGGTATATGCGCTCGTTGATGAATATGGCATTGAGGCTGATTTGGATGTCAGGAATGCACTCATAAGCATGTATGTAAAATGCGGATGCATGTGTGATGCATTGAAAGCATTCCGGGGCATGCCTGTGAGAAATACTAAATCATGGAACACGTTGATTGATGGGTTTGTGCAAAATGGGAAGCATAAAGAAGCAGTAAGAATGTTTCAACAGATGTCGTTAGATGGTGTAGTTCCTGATGTGATTACTCTCGTAGGTGTATTATCATCATGTGCACAGCTTGGTGATCTTCATAAAGGGAGATACTTTCACAATTATATTAAAGATCATGGGATCCACTGTGACATCATCCTTCAAAATTCTTTGATTAACATGTATGCCAAATGTGGCGATATGGCTGCAGCGGAAATGGTTTTCGAAAATCTGGCACAGAGGGATATTGTGTCCTGGACAGCTATGATTTGTGGTTATGTGAAAGGACTTCAGTTTAGAACGGCCTTCAACTTATTTGAAGAGATGAAGGTTATGGATGTTATGGCAAGTGAAATGGCACTGGTTAGTCTACTTTCTGCATGTTCGCAGCTTGGAGTACTTGATAAAGGAAGAGAGATACACTCTTATATACAAGAGAAGAGTGTAAGAAAAGACGTGTGGCTTGAAAGTGCCCTGGTTGATATGTATGCAAAATGTGGCTGCATTGACACAGCTGCTGGAATATTCAGTACAATGCAGCACAAACAAACCCTCACATGGAATGCTATGATTGGAGGTCTTGCCAGCAATGGACAAGGAAAAGAAGCACTAGAGCACTTTGAACAAATGCTTAAGTTAAGAGATCCAAAGCCTGATGCTATTACTCTAAAGGTAGTTCTTGGTGCCTGTGTGCATGTAGGAATGGTTGATGAGGGGCTCCATTACTTCTATTCGATGCTGAGCCTTGGTGTGGTCCCTGACATTGAGCACTATGGTTGCGTTGTAGACCTCCTGAGTAGAGCTGGGCTGCTAGACGAAGCATATAATTTTATTGAGAAGATGCCAATACAGCCCAATCCTGTAATTTGGGGATCACTTCTTGCAGCTTGTAGAGTTCATCATAAAATGGAACTAGCGAAGAAAATTGGACAGCGCATCATTGACTTAGCTCCTAATGACGTGGGAGCACATGTCCTAATTTCAAACTTACATGCTGAAGAAGGTCAGTGGGAGGATGTAGAGCAAGTAAGAGGCCTGATGGGAAGCAGAGGTGTAGAGAAATCTCCTGGTCATAGCTACATCCAAGTCTAGACATGCTTCATGGTTCATACTTCGTAATGTAAGTTCAGGTCGATACATGATTTGATTTAATACACAAGGCTGACAGGAGCTTGCCACTTTTTCAGTTCAGTTTTTGTCTTATTCCAGAGACGTCAGACATGATATACTCCATTGTTACGTAGATATGTGGTTTTTGCTCAGTGCTGGATGTATAGATCAGTATGCAAGTACAATAAAAAAACATAGGTAACAAGCTCATATCCAATGCTTCTTGGAACTGGGATAAACTTATCCATATCTAATAGCATGATCTGTAAAATGTTTATGTCTATATTGCTAGCTATGTCATGCAAATCATGTAGCGAGGTTTCATCTAGTACAAGATCTAAAGAATTATGCTACCGAAGGAATGCTATGACTGAAATTATGACTTGCTTATCAGATCGCAAACTTGCATCTAGTAGAAGCTGTAGAGACATACACTACCAGAAAATGTTTATGGCATCAGTGAAGCCACGTCCTGCAAATGGTATCATAATTTTTCACTTAGTACAGGACCTGTAGAAATAGAAAAATAGTAATTCTGACTTTTGACAACTGTTTCAGACATCTGAAATATACCCATTTACTGTGTTTCATGCCCTAATTGCTTAATGACAATCAGTTACTGGATAAGCAACAATCTGACTTCTGACAACTGTTTCAGACATCTGAAATATACCCATTTACTGTGTTTTATGCCCCTAATTTCTTAATGAAGATCAGTTACTGGATAAGCAACAATCAGGATTCAGGGCTATTATACTTTCATTGCTTTGATTTTCTATTCTATCTGTGCATTTTATAATACTATTTTTATCTCTGATTTTCTGCATCTTTCAATCATTCATAGATTAGTTGAATCATGCTATATTCCTTGACAATAATTTTTATTTTTTTTAAAAAAATCTTATACTATTGATCAGTTCTGATATATTCCTGGTCAGTACTTTTGGTTAAGAGCCCTCGTTGCAGTTGTTTCAAATATTTCAATTCTGAATTAGGTTGGCCAAGTATAGTTCACATACTTGTGGTATAAGTCAAGACACGCTTCATTCTTTTTTTTCTCGAACACGCATAAAAAAATCTGTCATTTTGTATTAGAACAAGAAAAAAGAAGACTCGAACTATGCACAAAAGAAAACCAAACCAAGAGAAAAAACTCGAAGAACCTCTAGGCAAACCAGCTAATGAAAAAAACAAAAGAAATACAAAAAGAATAAAAGCATAGAAAGCTACTCTAACATCATCCAGCAAGAGTGTCTGGAGGCTTTGCTTGCCAGGGAAGCCACCTCAGCTCCATGCCGCTGGCAGAATGTCTTTAACAAGCATCAACTCCTTGGTGCTGACTGAATGTTATCAGCCAAAGCGTGCGAACCAGGATGTGCGCCATCGAAGAAATAAGAATTGTGTAGCTCCAAATGTACCAGAATTTCCATCCATCCATTGAGATCGTCTCCAGCCACTGGAACAATGGCCTGCACATCATACTCACTGAGCACCTTGAGCGGGACCTGCTACACGAAGGCACGTCCGGTCTACAAGTGACAATCGTCTCATCAGTCCAATCAGACAAAGGGCAAACAGCCCAGTGCTGGACTCTATGCCATGCAATCCTGTCAACAGTCCAGCATCTATTCGTGACTGCGAACCTGGAGAAGATTTTGCGCTTGAGCGGTTCCCAGCAATCCCAGTTCTGATGCCTCAGTGGAGATTCAATTACTTCATTTAACGTAAGTCACATGTTAACACATGATTTGACTAGAACTACCTCTGTTCCAAAAAATAATACATAAATTTAGTCAAATATCAAAGTTTACTAAGTTTGACCAAATATATAGAAGAAAATATCAACATCTGCAATATTGAACATAGAAATTATGAGAATATATTTTATGGTTGATCTATTGATATTTATTAGTACTGTTGCTATTCATGCTTTTGTCTATAATATTTGTCAAACTTAGAACATAGTGACTTTTGAGTAAATTTGCAGGCCCTGTTTTCTGGAATGGAGGGAGTAATATGCAAGGTTTACATGAGGATTGCCACTAGCCCACCATATCAGTGCAGACTACAGTGAGGCAGAGACAACAGAGTGTCAGGCTCTAGTAGATATGTGATCTATTGCACATAATTGATTGTTCAGGTAAGTGCTGAATGAATAGATCAGTACGCACGAAAAAGAATTATAGGTCAGATACTCACATCCACTGCTTCCGCAAAGACAGATAAACTTTCCATGTCTGACAGCATGATCTGGAAAATATTCATGTGCATAAGGGAAGCTATGACTTGCAGTCTTGCAAGCCGTATTGTTAACTTTTAGCTAGTACAGTATGTAGCGAAATATGCTCGGAAAATGCTTTTAGCTAGTACAGTATGTAGCAAAATATGCTCGGAAAATGCTTTTAGCTAGTAGTACAGTATTGTTAACTTTTAGCTAGTATAGTATGTAGAGAAATATGCTCGGAAAATGCTTTTGTGCATAAATTTTCATCTTAAGAAACACTACCTCTGTCTCAAATTATAAGACGTTTTGGTAGGCTATTTTGGCTTACCAAAACGTCTTATAAATTGGGATGGAGGTAGTAGTGTTACGAAAAACCTATGGAATGTACTCATTCATGCCATTGAGGACCTGCTAACTGTTCGGTTACTCGATAAAGCAACTCTCAGGGCTACTTCATTTCCATTGCTGTGATTTTCTGTTCTACCTGTGCATTCTATAAGGCTAATTGGTCTCTGATTCTACATCTTCCAGTAGTCAATGCATTATTGATGGATCATATTATATTAGTAGACACTACTTTTTGTTTATTAAGAGATTCGTGGACTAACGATGAGTCATGCAATAGGTGTAGTCAGTACTTTTGGTTTTAAAGAGTTCCCGTTGAAGTAGTTTCGAGCATTTTCACTCCAAACGAGGCTTGTGGTATAGAAGTAAAGCGCACATACTCGAGGCTCATTTCCTTTGAAGCTTTTCTAGTTATCTCAGTAATGTACAGTGCTCATTATGGATTTTAATTCTCAACATTCCTCGTGTAGGTGTTCAACAGTTTTTCAGCCTTCAGAAGCACGTGCCAGAGGAGAGTTAAAGTTAGCAATATTCATGTAAACTAACAATATAGGCGGCAGAGCCTTTTATTTGAACGACCGCATGGCTGACTACGATGTTCTGCATGCATTTGACTGCTCAGCTGCCAAAATGGTTCCAAGCTTTGCAAGGCGAGCCAGCCCCAGAAGATGGTTTTCAAAGAAAGCAACTGAAGTTACTGAACTGTGGCTACATGTTAGAGCTCAACTGGTCAAGCAACTTCCCGATACCTGAGGGGTACAGCATTAGTTGGTACAGTCAGACTGTGCTTTATCCCTTCCGCTGTAATCCAAACGTTGCAGTCATGTTATCCCGTTTTCTCTGGCTAACCCCATGCTTGCACTGCTGCAGACCGCCTGTAGTGCAACAGTCTCATGTTCTCCCTGTGCAGTGAATTTTTTTCTTGCTGAAGAAATCGGCGTGCAGACTGAAAAGAACAGATTATCTCTAGCCTAAGCTTGACGAAGAAGCTTAGGCTAGAGATAACATGAGACTGAGCATGCCGCACAAGGACATAAGAAGCCGAACAAGTCGTCACCAGGCTGAAGCTGTGAAGCAACAAGGTAGCCCTTGAAGCATGGCGCTCGTGGGAGCTGACCTACCCGCTTTGTTGTTTCACGAATCATATGCAGTTCTCAGCCTCTCGGGGCACCTGACGTTTTGGTGTCTTTTTGTTCGGGGCGTCAATGCAATGCGTGTGCTGTGGTAGTCGGTTTGGACTTGCTTTAGCTGGTGACCCCCAACAATTTTATTCTTTCTGCGGCATGGCATACGCTGGTGTCCCCAGCCAACCATTGCTCGCTCTCCCCTGCCTGGCGGTTTGTAATTCTGAATATTGGCCTTGTTCGAAAGTTGTCTACAGTTTCACGTTGTCCCTGATGAGCGGTACGACAAGGAGCAGTAATTTACTTTCTTTGCAGGTGCAGCACTGCTTAATTAGTGGAATGTTCATGCCAGTTGCCAGAGAGCCTGGGCCAGTGTATGTGCCGTCTATTTTGGCTACAGGTGATGGCAACTTCTGCAATTGAGGGCAAGGCTGCATTGCTGACTGCCACCGGACCCTCCTGCCTCACCTTACCAAGCTTGGCGCACATGCCAAAGTTATGCCGATACTGACACGGTGACACATGATTCAAGGTCTATATCCTGATAAGCTAGCAGCAAATTCAAGCCTTGTCAATGAGCTCTACAAACTGACGGATTGAGGAAAAAGGAACTACTACCAGTTTATAAATCCAAGTAAAAGCTGTTGGAGTACTCCATGAAATAAAAGGTATTCTAATGAATTAGATTAAAAAAAAAGGATTGAGGAAAAAGGAACTACCAGTTTATAAATCCAAGTAAAAGCTGTTGGAGTATACTCCATGAAATAAAAGGTTAATAATGAATTAGATTCCCAAAAAGAATGGCCCATGCAGGTCTCGAACCTGCGACCTTCGCGTTATTAGCACGACGCTCTAACCAGCTGAGCTAATAGGTCTTGTCGAGCTGCAAATCGGTTCGCACATATAAGAACGTTACCTTTTTAGTCGTCCGAAAACAGTTAACCAGCTGAGTAGACACCAAGCAGTATGATGGCGACATATCCGGTGAATCCACCTGCCTGTATGCATCCCTGTACCCCTTCGTTCTAATCCATACGATTGAAATCTTGTGGTATCCGTTTGGCCTGGTGCAATTTTGCACAAAGACGCGTCATCTCTTTGCACAACCACCCCCACTGGCGTGATTGCATCCCTCTGCAATTCTGCCCCAAGCCGATGGTGACCATGGAGGCCAGCGGCGAGACGCAACGTAAATGGACAACTCCCTTGACGGTGATCGTGACGACGTATTGTGAAGACAAGGCCAGCCCAAGACTATTCGTAATTTAGTACTCCCTCCGTTCCACAATATAAGATGTTTTAGACTTTTTCCACATTCATATATATATATACAAATGTATCTAGACACATTTTAGTGTATATGTGCACTCAATTTAGTGTGTATCTATACAACATGTGAAATAGCTAAAACATCTTATATTATGGAACGGAGGGAGTAGTAAATTAATTCTATGCCATTGTTAGTGTTTGATTTGCGTCATGCCCGCTAGCTTTGGCTGCGTAATTTCGAAAATTCCGCGGTGTTTACTAGTCACCTATCTTTTTTTTAAAATGAAGGCATAAGATTTGCCTTGTCCATTAATTAAGAAGAAGATCCCGGTTAATTAATGGTAAACTGGGTGAAAACCATACAACACAGGACCAAGCCCTCCCCACACCCAAGAACAGGTCAAACTCAACACACCGCTCCGCTAAGAGAAAACAGGCTCCCACCACTGCTGGAGAGAAAGCGTCGTGACTGCTATGGGAGAAGCAGACACGAGATGCTCCATCAACGAAGAAGAGACCATCCTCCGAGGAGCTGCCGCCAGCGCGACGCCCGAACCAACATGGAGACAACCTCGTCGTCCGCACGACATGGGGCCGACGCCCTCAACATTGCCAACTTTCAGGGCCGCCGCTCCAACATCCAGCTGCTCCGCCATGCCCAGCAGACCACAAACAACCTTTCGGGACCGTTATCCCGACGTACCACCTCCCGCGTTCGAGCCACGACGCCGCGCGCCTTAGTCGCCCCACAACCCAAGCTTCACAGGACAAACTGCACGCAGACCATGGCCGCCGCACCAACATCCGGGGCCACCACCCGAAATAACGCCAATCGCCTCCTCTGAGACGCATCGACTGAGCCAACAAACTCGCCGCCCTAGCGACACAAGAAAGCCGCCCAAGACACGCAAACAACTGCTCCACCCATGAAGTCGTAGCCCACCATGGATCCCAAGACCGCCGCCTCGATGTAGAACCACCATCCAGGGCCGCTGCCCCGACGTCCACCGACCCCAACGCTAGAGAAGCCACACACACACACACAACCGCCAGAAGCCAACTCTCCAAGATGACGCCCTCAAGAGGGAGGCGACGCTGACGTCGTTGTCCCCCGCTTAGTTAACTGAAGCTTAGGCTTTCACCCGGAGAGGCCGAGCCAAACTTGACAGAAGAGAAGTTCCACGACAATGCCTCCAAGGAGGGAAAAGACGCCCGTAGACGCCGTCGTCATCGACGCCGACACAAGGTCGGAGCAAAGCTTTCGCTCGGATCTTCTCCTCGCCGAGAGAGACTCGACAAACGGAGCTAGCAAATCATGCCGCACATCTCCATCATCGACCACCAAGCACCTCGCGGCAGCGTCCAGAGCAGCACCTCACGCTGCCAAGAACTCCACCGACACCTGAAACGCACCACAAAGCGTGCCCTTATCCCGGGGCCGCCGCCCTGGCTTCCTCGCTACCATCTCCCTCGTCCAACTCGAAGCATGCCAGAAGGCCACGCCCACGAGAAGTGCACTGATACGTCCATTTTTCATCACTGTTTTATATTGTTATTTTCTGTTATTCATTGATATATTTCATGTTATGATGCATCACTTATATTATTTTATCTTATTTTGCATGTTTCATAATTTTTGGAGAATAAACACCGGAACCAGAAATCTGATGGAAAAAGCATCGTCGAGATACCCTATTTCAGAATATCAGAAGAAGAGGGGGGATACCGGAGGAGTCTTAGAAGTTCCAAGGAGGAAGTGAGCCAGAAGGGCACCCGGAGGGGGGCCACCTGGGGCCCACACCACCAGGCGGCGCCCCCCTCCTTGGCCGCGCCTAGGGGTGGTGTGGCCTCCCCTGGCCCACTCCCGGGCGTCCCCTTTCCCGTACTTGACCCCCAGGGAACCCTAAGACCCAGAACATCATCGAAGAATTATTCCGCCGCCGCCTCGGGGCGGAAAACACTAGAGAGAAAAAGCTCTCCGGCAGGGAGAAATCTGCCGGGGAAATTCCTCCCCGGAGAGGGGAAATCATCGCCATTGTCACCGTCGTCGCTCTGGGCATCATCAAGATCGTCATCGTCATCATCATCACCACCAGCACCATCACCCTCATCATCCATGTTCATCCCGATGTAACAATTAGGGGACTCTATCGTTGTTTTACATTAGATCTCTCTCCCGGTGTGGATTACTTGTTAGTAGTTGATGCTTACGAGATTTATCGGTGTTAGCACTTCCAGATTGTTATTATCCATTATATCACCTCTGATTATGATCCATATGGTGTCTTGTGAGTAGTTAGTTTAGTTTCTGAGGACATAGGAGAAGTCATGATGTTAGTAGTGAAGTAATGTTGAAGTAATATCTCGTGGTTCGGTATTTAAGTTGTGGTGCTATTCTTCTAGTGGTGTCATGTGAACGTCAACTAGATGATACTTCACCTTTATGAGCCTAGGAGGATGCATTGTGTATTTGGCTACTAATTGTGGGGTTTCCGAGTGACAGAAACCTAAACCCCCGTTAGGAAACCAATGCACGAGGGAGTGTAGGATCACGGAGTTTTAAGGTTGTGGTTAGATTTATCTTAATTACTTTATTCTATTTACGGATGCTTACGATGGGTATAATCACAAGTATGTATTAGTCCTAGTTGGGCGGTGCATTAGCATAGGTTCACCCACACAACACTTCACCAAACAATTGATATTAATCAACCGTAATGAAACGAAAGCACTTGACGAAATTCCCATGTGTCCTCGAGAACGTTTGGTAATCATTAGTAATACAATTGGCTTGTCCTTTGTTCTAAAAAGGATTAGGCCACTCTCTGCAATATTATTTACTGCACTTTATTTACTCGCACTTTATTTATCTGCTATATCAAAAACCTCCAAAAAAACATTTGCTAGTGTTTACAGTGAATTCTCTATTCAACCTGCTTGTCAACACCTTCTGCTCCTCGTTGGGTTCGACACTCTTATTTATCGAAAATACTACGATACACCCCCTATACTTGTGGGTCATTGATACGTCATAAATGTATCCTTAATTTCTTATGTTCCATGTTGTTTTCTTATTGTTTCTCACATGTTTGCTATACACTTTATGTCATTTTTATCGATTTTCCGGACTAACCTATTGACAAGATGCCACAGAGCCAGTTCCCTGTTTTCTGTTGTTTTTAGTTTCAGAAAAGTTGTTCTGGAAATATTCTCGGAATTGAAAATTTCGAAGCCCGGAAGTCTTAGAATTTCCGAAGGTTCCACGGAGTCCCGAAGAGACCCGGAGGGGGGCCTCAGGGGGCCCACACCGTAGGGCGGCGCGCCCCCTGGCCGCGCCATGGGGTGGTGTCGGGCCCCCCGACCTCCACCGCCTTTGCTCTTTCGCCTATTTATACCCCCCCCCCGAGATGCAAACCCTAAATATATACCACTTCGTCCCAAAAAACACCCGAGGCCACCGTCATCGTCATCTCGAGATCGGGAGGGTTCTGAGCTCTCCCCGGCACTCTGTTGGGAGGGGAATTCATCACCGGAGGGGTCTACACCATCATGCCCTCCTCCAGAGTGATGCGTGAGTAGTTCATCCGTGGACTATAGGTCCATAGCAGTAGCTAGATGGTTGTTCTCTCCACTTTGTACCTCATGTTTAGATCTTGTGAGATGCCTAACATGATCAAGATCATCTTTATGTAATGTTACATGTTGTGTTTGCTGGGATCTAATGAATGTTGAATGCTATGTCTTCTGATTATCAATCTATCATGTTATCCTCATGCATATGTTATTTATGATCTTGCATGCTCTCCGTTATTAGTAGATGCTCTGGACAAGTAGATGCTAGTAACTCCAAGAGGGAGTATTTATGCTCGATAGTGGGTTCATGCCTCCTCTGCATCTGTGCTCGAGTGACAGAAACGTGACGAATGGAGGATGTGTTGTTGCCATTAGGGAGAAAACAACGGTGTTTACTCAGTTTACATTGTTTACATTACACACTTTGCTTACGGTGATAATCTGTTACTTGCAACTTAATACCCAATGTTTGTTCGGATGATATTCGGAGAGTGGGTTATTAGACATAGATGCAGTTGGATGAAGGTTTATGTATTTTGTTGTAATGCCTGCATGAATCACATAGTAATCTTTATGTCTTGCATATGCACTACGGTGCAACCTTCATTATGTCAATTGCCCAGCTGTAATTTGTTCACCACACATGTTATTTATCTTTCACGGAGAGACACCGCTAGTGAATTGTGGACCCCGGTCCTTTTTCCTCATACTGATAAACACCTACTGCCTTCATACTGTTCCTACTGTTTTCCACACTATATGTTTAAACTCTTTGTGTTCAGCAAAATCGGTGAGATTGACAACCTCACTGCTTCGTTGGGGCAAGGTGATTTGATTTTGTTGTGTAGGTTCCACGTTGATTGCGAACCGGTAGTGCACCCTGCCATCTCAGCTACTTCAACCTTCTGAAGTTACCCCTTCCTCCTACTGGTCGATTAAACCTTGGTTTCTTACTGAGGGAAAACTGTTGTTGTGCTCATCATACCTTCCTCTTGGGGTCTCCCAACGAGTGCAAGACCTGCACCATTAGTCATCATGCACCTCGCAGGACATCCTCCCCGCAGCGGACCAACCCGAGCCAGCGGCGATGCTCTCATACCGCAGATCGGGCCGCCAGATGCGACCACCTCCAGGCCCCACCCTCCATGCCGCCACCGCACTAGCTGCTCTTGCGGCCGCCCTCGATCCGGGGCCGCCGCCCCAGCCTCCTTTCTGCGGAGCAGAGAACCTGCTCGCCCTCGCCAGATCTGGGAAGGGATTCCCAAAATCAGTCGTGCACACCCTCGCCACCGCGGCTAGGAACCACGGCGCACCACCGGAGGAGAACCTTCGTCACCTCCACGATGAGGGACGCCACCCAGTCCACACGCGTCGACAAGCCGACTGCCGCGGCCCCAGCTGTCGTTGCGGCCATCTTTGCGCCTCCGCGACCTCAAGCTCCCAGACCACATTTCATTGCCCGTTATTCAAACAAACTATGTGGCACGTGGAGGTCGAGAACTCGGGTCACAAAGAACAAGAGAGACGGATATCGAATTGTCAATCCAGAGATTAGATGACCACTAGGGCGCCGCGGCCATCGAAGTAAAGCCACGCCACATGTTCTTCTTAGCTTTCACGAGTGGATCCTGGAGGAAGCCACATAAATCTTTCAACTTATTTTAATTGCATGGACACATGGCGGCACGGTGGTAAGCTAGATGCAATCACAACGGCGAGGTGGGTGTTCAACAAGATTGCTAGTTGTAGGCCTAGCGGATACCACATGATTTTAATCTCACGTATGAGAATAAGGAGATGCAAAGGTGCACAAAAGTAAGGACCTCTTTGGATTGAAAGAATTTTGTAAAATTTCAATACATAGAAACTTTTCCTATGGGAAGTCTTTGGTCATAGGATTGAGCACATTAAATTCATAAGGAATCCATTTCTATGCCCCTATTTCATAGAAATCTCAACATCATCTCAAACCTCACATTTTATTTTTTCCTTTGCAAAGTCTAATGCACTCATGCTCTATCTCTCTCTCCTTATTCCTGCAAAATTCATGTGTTTGTTTCCTATGCATCATCCAGAAACATCATTTACAAATTTCATGTGTTTTAAAATCCTGTATGAATTGAAGTGCATGACATCTCAAACCCTTGTTTTCCTTTCCTGCGTTTTGAAAATCCTGCAAGCCCTAAATGGATTCACCGTATATGTTGCCCAATATGATTATCTAAAGAAAAGATTAAATATATGATCCATACTTTAAATTCAGAATTCTATTCGTTCGTGAAAATTTGACGTTGTGATTACCGGCATGTGAATATCCGTGCATTCACCACACTACCTCAACACATGCATGTGACCAGGTGTATTGTATTTCTCTATTGTGTTTCTTGAATCGGATATTTCTAGCTCTCTACTGTTACCATTTCCTCTCGATGTGCCCCTTGGTCAGTGTATACTGTTCCACTAGCGCATCTAATGGTAGATGGCAAATTATTAGTTTGCTTGATTTATTCTATTCTATGGGCTCAAATCAGATATCAAAAGAGCAACCAAATGGTAGCATGGTGTTATGCTTGAACCTTAATATGTCACCAGCCCTCTTCATGAGCTCAATTCGTTTTGGGTGTGTTTGGTTATTTGTATGTTGTGAGAGTCTAGTATAGGTGAGGGTCATGTTGTGCAAGTTGTTTGGTAAACCATATTGCCTTATATTTTAGGGTTAATTGGATAGATGCCGCTACAATTTTCGGCTATTTTAAAAACGTCACCGCAAATTTCATCTTTCGAAAAACGCCACTACAATTCTCTGTACATTCGACATATGTCGTTATGACCAGTTGTGCACATATATCGGCTAGTATACTAATGTATTTCTTATGTATGTACGTATAAATGGTGGGACCCACCCAAATAAGGCTTAAAAAAACTTGCAATAAATTGTGACGGAATAAAATTGGAATGCTGCTGCAATTAAATTGTGACATCGAGAAAATAACTGGCACGCAAATAAACATTAGATCAATAAAAGATTGAAGGCAACATGCGTACATACACTAGGTTCAAAGAACTTCAAGTTCAGCATCATGTTCAGTTCTCTCAGATGCATACACAAACAGTTGAAATCCCTACAGGGTCATATCTCCAATTTTAAATGGACATAATCACATGCAGTCAGCTTCTAGTGGCAGTTCGCAAAGTTCACAACATTCAACAGTTCTCCAGGTTCAAATGGCCATCAGAAAACATGAAAAATATTCTCCAGGTTCAGCTGACCATCACAAAACATCATAAATATTTGACATGCATACATGACCATTTACTAACCTCCAAGCCAGTACTTAAGGCTTCGCTTGGTTCCAAGTGACGGCTTTAGAACAACCTCACTTATGGATGGTGCAACAACCTTTGGTTTCTTTTTCTCACATTAGCAAACTCAAAGTCTGCTAAAACAACATGATGCCTTATAGCTTTTCTAAAGGCAACAATGTGAGGGAGTAGAGCCCCTACTCCAATGTCATGTTTTTCAGGATCATGCGCAATTCTATATTGTAGGGGATCAAAGTCAGCAACTTATGCCTCTTCATGGAAATGTTGCATCACCTCTGCCTCATCCATATTATCATCTGCTTCATCAATAATGGTTGGGAATTCGGGTTGCTCTATGATAGTAATAGGCAAGGTAACATCATACATACTCTCATCATCAACTCCAATATACTCCTCTTCATCATACATAGCTATTTTTTTTCTTTTGTGTCACCACGTTTGATTCGGTCGTGTGTTAATTTTTTTTGATTCGGGTGGGTCCCACCATTTGTACGTACCTACGCCAGAAATACGTTAGTATATTAGCCGGTATATGTGCACAATTGGTCATAATGGCATCTGTTGAATGTACAGAGAGAATTATAGTGGCGTTTTTCGAAAGATGAAATTTGCAGTGGCGTTTCTCAAATAGTCTAAAATTATAGTGGCGTCTATCCAATTAACCCTGTATTTTATGAGAGCACAAATTGAATCCCGTTATTTGGTTGGCTGTATTTTGTTTATGTGCAATGAGGGTGATGTGGTAACCTCTTCTTGGAGTGTTGAGATTTCCCAGTACTTATGAACAACTAAGTACTAACCAAATAGTTCACCAAGAAAAAAATGCTATAAAAGAAACATAGATAATTTTTTCAAGAATATGACATAACAAAATAGTAGCACATAAACTAATAGTTTAATGGAAGCAATAGTTCAACAAGAACATGAAAAATTCACAAACTATAGAAGTTCACCAACAGAGTAAAGAGGCAAGGCTAGGGACTCACTTGATCCCCAACTTAGAGCAAGAGTGGTCAATTTGTTTAGTTGTCCGAAAAACTAATGGGCCATGTTGATGACTTAATCGGTTGATCTCTAAAGTATCAATTTGTTTAGCTATACAAAATTAATAGTTTATAGAAACCAAGCAAATATGATCATCGAAATAAAAGATAAATATATGAAAGATGATGGAAAAGCCAGAACTATACTAGTTTTTCGTAGAAGCATACTATGTTAATTTGCTAAATAACTAACGTTGCGATTACCGGCATGTGCATATTTTTTCATTCACCACAGGACCTCAACAAATGTATGTGACGAAGCGTATTATATTTATCTACTGTGTTTCTTGAATCGAATATTACCAACTCTCTACTTGTTCCCTTCCCTTCCCATGTGTCCCTTGGTCTTTTTTTTTCTGCAAAAGGGGTTAAAATCCTGTCCTCCGCATCATTTGATGCACATATCTATTTTATGCAGCATTTTAAAAGTTGAAGCTTAAATTCATGGATCACATTAGATCACTCATCAGGAAGAAAAATTAAGCACAATTAAGTGCACATGCAAGTAGGCAAAAAAAAACATGCGAGTAACTAAACACACCCTTTGTGTAAGCTGTTTACTTGACTACCTTGTATTTCATTAGAGCACAAATGGAAGCTTGGTATTTGGTTAGTTTCATTTCACGGTTTCGAGCCGGGTTGATGCAAATTTTGGGTGTTTGGTTACGCGCAATGTGGGTGGTGTGGTAAAATCTTCTTAGAGTTACGAGTTTACCTAGAACTCATGCACATCTAAGTAACAAGGATGAGCCAGCAAAATATTATGCCCTTGTGAAAACTCTTTCATGAGATTGAATGGATTTATCCATTTTTCGTTCAGGTTTTCTATTTTGGTGGCCCATTTCGCTTAGTTCTAATCAGCTCTGTCACACTTTTCTAGTTCAAGTTCAACTCACTTTTGCCGCCACTTCGCTCCTCCACCCTCGCGAATGGCCAAACAAAGTTTTTCTGTCTAGTTAACTCCCTTTAACCGTTACTAGGCTGACACGTGGGACCCTAATGTTGGTCAGTTCGATCGCACGAGGTGGAATTAGTCCCACGTGGTTAGGTACATGATTTTTTAGTAGCTTACAAACCCCAAAGTGGAGCAATTTATCAGTCCAAGTTCAGATATACCATCTGACCATCTTGATCAAGTTGGTATATCAAAACTGAGTTTTATATGATTTAGAGATAATTCGATGATTAAATCATGATAGACATTTAATTTTAGGATTACGATGTGGTTTCTTCATTTGTGTCATCTACTTTACGATAATTTAGATATATTTACATGATTTAATCATGAACAACATTAATGTAACGATTAAAATGACGTTAGTACTTCATTTGTTTCATCTTTTTTGGCAATAGTTTATATAACTAGAGATAGTATTCTAAGTGGGAAGAACCCATAACCCAAGTGCTAACAACACCTTGCAAAAGTGCGCAGGGGTTACTTCCTCGTGGAAGTTCCCTGCCTTAATTGGTCTCCCCTTTGACCTCTTCCCTTAGTTGCCCTCTCAAGCAACCGGGATGGAGATCCCATCCCAAAGCTTGATCTTTTAACCTGACCACTAAAGTAAAAGAGATAAGTACTTAAGAAAAAATAGCTCAATCACCTACTTAATTATGAAACTAGCAAAACATTGAACAAAGATGCATCATACCGAGAAATCACACACATTACTTTCAAGTTAAGGTCTAACTCTACCAGGAAGCACAAACAAGTAATATAATTCTTACATATCGCTTAATTAGTACAATTTTCCATCTCTCGAACACAATGTGACATTGTGTAACGATTGGCTAAGCAATATAGTAAAAGCAGAACATGATGAACAAGCTCTCTAAACAAAAGTGTAAATGAGATGCCTTTCTACAAAGAAACAACGCTCACTATACTTTCAAGAAATTATTCTATCGTAATAGCGAGCATGCAGAAGTAATGTACTTGTACATACCACATAGTATGATAGCACATCCTTTGAACATAATGTGGTAGCTAGTCACTTTTTTCTTTTCATGAATCCGCACGAGATCTGGGCATCATTTCATTAAGATTAAAAGAAAAGGTTCAAAGGTTAATTGTATAATCAGTTGATAACAAAGAGATCTAGAAGATATCTAAGACATTTCGCAATGTTTAGAAGCATAAAGGAGAAAATACGCAGAGTTGCATCACGAATTGGCAACTTTGCCGTGTTGGCATGCAATGGTACGCTCTAGCAAGGCTAGGCCCAACAGTCGTTTATTGAGGCTACATCGGAGCCACTTCTCAATGGGGGAGATGGAGTGACCCTCCATGGCAATGTCAAGGCGCAGAATCACATCATTCGACATGAAATCTGCTACCGCACGCTACCCACCTTCTGCTGGCTCCACCTTTGGAACCCCTTTTCCAAGACACAGATCTTCGCATCCAACCTTAGCAGAGGATCTACAAGGGTCTTAATATCATCCCAAATGTTCTCCGAGAAGCGTTGTAACCCAACGAAATCTACCCATCGAATATCGATTCAAGTTGTAATAGACGAAGGATGGATTTGCTCGGGCCTTCGGAAAGAATGATCAAACCAATATTATATGAACGATCAAACCTATACATACTAGCACTATTCATGACGTCACATCTAGTTACACATCTACTATGCAATGTCGTCGTTAACCACAAAAAAATTGTTCCAGTTTAGATCTATGGTCCTAAGTGCTCGATGTTCACGTGCTAAGTTAGGGCTATGGACGTACTGCCATTGAGGTATGGTTGGTGAAGCTCGTGCCGCCAGGGGCGTACCTAGGTTAAGCGAGTGTGTCATTGGATATAGGGTCCAAGTCCATTCTTCCGTGAATCATCACATGCATTTATAGCGAGTGAGACCCCAAATTTAAGTGAAAAATTATGTACGGTCTATTAGGGGACACTTGGGCATTTTCGCTCTAGGTCCTCCCTTACATGCCAAGAGAGCGCGGAGGTGATCGTCTGAATCTTCCCGTCGTTGATAAAGCTTAGGAAGAGAGTTTAACCGTCGATAGGTGAGAGAGAGGAGAATGAGAGCGAGAGCGAGAGAGGAGCGGATGGTGAGGTAAGTTATGACGCATGTTTTTGAAGGAATGTGTCGTCACTTAATGTGAATATTTGGCAACTAGTTGCGCCCTTACCCTATTATCGGATGACTCACTCATAAGTTTAAAAAAAATGAAATAAATCACGGCTATAAATTATGTTGTAACTTGTGTGTCTAGAAAATTTTGTTCCAAAATATGACAATATGCTGCCTAGATAAAAGAAAAAGACCACATATTCTTATATTTTTTAATAAACATTTGAAGAGGCACAAGATACAACATATATGCACACGATTTATTTCGTATTTGTTGAAAACCGAAATCGTAGTGTAGTATCGCGTCGTTACCCGTACTTCTCCACCTCCACGTATACAACCATGTGCTCCCCGTGACCATGCCGAGAGCCGTTTCAAAGCTCGGCATAGCCGGCTCCCCTACGGACATCCAATCGGCTGAAATTTAAATCCAACTAATTAATGTGTCAAAATTGACGGAAGCGTTTCTACTCGGTAGCACATACCGAGCCGAGCCGCAGTGATTCTATTTATATTGGGAGCGTTGCAGCTCAGACAATTACAAAAGGAAGGAGTCCAACACGAGATCAAGTCGGTTTTATATGTGAACCGACTTGAGTACAATTGGTACGTCTAATACCCTCCTTTAATCACAACTTACTCAAGTTGAGATTATGTTTAAATTCCTCAAAATTTGGAACTGGCAATGGTTTAGTAAAACCATCAGCCACTTGATCTCTAGAAGGAATAAAACGAATTTCTAATTGCTTCTTTATGACTCTTTCTCGAATAAAATGAAAATCTATCTCAATATGCTTAGCTCGTGCATGGAAAACAAGATTGGCTGATAGATATGTTGGCCCCAAATTGTCACACCATAAACAAGGTACTTGGTGCAACTTAATCCCAAGCTCCTCAAGAAGGGATTGCACCCAAATAATTTCTGCTGTAGCATTTGCAAGTGATTTATATTCAGTTTCAGTACTTGATCCAGACACTGTTGCTTCCTTCTTGGCACTCCAAGATATGAAATTGGGACCAAGAAATACTGCAAATCCTCCTGCTGACCGTCTATCATCGTGACAGCCTGCCCAATCAGCACCAGAAAATGCACTAACCAACATGGAGTGAGACTTGTTAAAGGTCAATCCAACACTGATTGTTCCTTGGACATAACGTTATATACGTTTAGCATCAGTCCAATGAAGTGTAGTGAGAGCATGTAAATACTGACAAACCTTGTTGACAACATATGAGATATCAGGACGTGTAAGAGTCAAATATTGCAATGCTCCAACCATGCTGCGATAATGGGTACTGTCCTCGGGACCCAATAATGTACCTTCATGAGATGTGACTTTTTCGGATGAGGATAATGGAGTTGGTGCGGGTTTTGCATGTGTCATATTGACACGTGCCAGCACATCTCGAGCATATTTTGCTTGATGTAAAACAAGACCATCAGCAGTGTATTGTACCTCCATGCCAAGAAAAAAATGTAGCTCTTCAAGATCTTTGAGAGCAAATTCTCTATTCAGTACACTAAGTAGGGTGTCAGTGACATCACTAGAAGAACTGGCAACAATAATGTCATCAACATATATGAGCATATAGATAGTAACATAGGGCTTATGATAGATAAATAAGGATGTATCCGATTTGGAGGCAATAAATCCAAGTTTAGTAAGCTGAGAGCTGAGACGTGAATACCATGCTCGAGGTGCTTGTTTTAATCCATAGAGTTATTTGTCCAGTTTGCATATGTGATCTGGTTTCTGTTTGTCCTCATACCCAGGTGGTTGACGCATATAGACCTCCTCTTCCAGAACACCATGTAAAAATGCGTTCTTTACATCCAGCTGACGAAGACTCCATCCACGTGTAATAGCCATAGAGAGAACTAGACGTATAGTTGCAATTTTAACAACCGGACTGAACGTATCCTCATAATCGATGCCATATCTCTGTTTCAATCTCTTTGCCACCAACCTCGCTTTATAACGATCAATTGTGCCATCTACTTTCCTTTTAATCATGTAAACCCAACGACAATCTATCACATTTGTTCCAGAACATGCAGGAACCAAGTGCCATGTGTTATTTTTCATGAGAGCCATATGTTCTTCATCCATAGCATGTTTCCAATCCTTGTGAGCTAGAGCATCTTTAAGATTTACTGGTTCTTCTGTTGAGGCTGATAAACACCAGCGAACCGTACAATCTTTGTAAATCCGTGGCTAGAAAATCCCGCGATCAGCGCGAGTAACAGCCTTGACAGATGCAGCAGGCGCACGGGAGTTGGCACGGTGCGCAGGCGCAGAGGATCCGGATGGCTACGCATCCGATCCCGGCGGATCCGATCCTATCGGGTGACCCAAAGCGGATCCGGTCGGATATGTGTGGCCCGCCGTGGAGCTGGCTGTGGCGCGGGGAGGCGATCTAGAGGATCCCGTGCGGTCGGGCGGGTGGCCCGCGCGAGAGGCCAGGTGGCGGGGCGCGGAGCGCGCGGCAGGGCTGGTCGGGGGCGCTGAAGGCAAGGCGGGCGGGTGATCCCAGGGAGATTCCTGCCCCAGATTTTCCTGCGGCTGCTCGTGATCCGAGGCAGATTCTGGCATCGAATCTGCATCACTTTCCGCACCATTTTCATCATCTTGTAACATAAAATCTTGATCACTGTTTTGGCTCGAATTTTCATCATTTTGCATCAGATTTTCTCCTGTTTCCTGCATAGGCTGAAGAACATATCTTGATGGAATATTAGTCAATATGGAATCATTAGTGTGTTCGGCCCCATGCTCAAAAGACAAAGAGGAATCAAGGAGTTGAATATCTTTGCGTAGTAAGGCTCCAGCATTGGGATGTAGATGCTCAAAGGGAAAAATGGACTCATCGAACACTACATCACGAGAAATATAGACACGACCAGTTGACACATCAAGACACTTAACACCCTTATGAAGAGGACTATATCCTAGAAAAACGCAACGTTTGGAGCGAAAAGCAAGTTTGTGTTTGTTATAAGGTCGAAGATTGGGCCAACATGCACAACCAAATACTCGAAGAGAGGAATAATCTGGGGTGGTGTTAAGTAACCGATGAACTGGAGTATCATAATTTATGACTTTGCTAGGAAGCATGTTAATCAAATATGTTGCTGTAAGGAATGCTTCATCCCAAAATTTGAGAGGCATAGAGGCATTTGCTAGAAGAGCGAGACCAACTTCAACAATATGTCTATGTTTTTTTTCAGCGGAGCCATTTTGCTGGTGAGCATGAGGGCAAGACACATGATGTGCAATGCCTTGTGTTTGGAAGAAAGAATTCAACTTCTCATACTCTCCTCCCCAATCTGATTGCATGGTGAGAATCTTGCTGTCAAGTTTCCTTTCAACAAGTTTTTGGAAATTGATAAAGGCAGAAAACACATCAAATTTCTTTTTGAGAAGATAGATCCATGTAAATTTACTATAATCATCAATGAAGCTTACATAGTAACCATGCCTACCAACAGAAGTTGGAGTAGGTCCCCAAACATCAGAAAATACTAATTGAATGGGAGTTGTGGAAACACTAGTGGAGATAGGGTAGGTTAGTTGATGACTCTTAGCTTGCTGACAAGGATCACAAATAGACTGAAGACTCTTAGCTCTAACATGAGGAAGTTTATTTTTACTAATGATTCTCCTAACAATAGCAAACGAGGGATGACCTAAATGACTGTGCCACTTGGCATGAGATGGCTTCGTGGCAACAAAAGCATGCTTCTGAGGGGATGACAGTGATGAAGAAATAAGTGGATAGAGACCGCCAACACAACGCCCTCTACGAATTGTGTTCCTCGTAGCCTGATCCTTGATAAAAAAGAAGGAAGGGTGAAATTCAATGAAAACATTGTTATTAAGTGTAAAACGATGAACATATAGCAAGTTTTTGGATGCATCATACACATGTAGGATATTTTGAAGATGAAAATTATGAGCAGGGGTGCGAACAACTGAATGACCAACATGAAAAATATTCATACCTTGTTCGTTTGTAGTGTTCACTTTATCTTGCCCCTTGTACTTGTCTCGGAAAGTGAGGTTATTGAGCTCACTTGTGATATGATGAGTTGCACCGGTATCGGGATACCAATTTGTATCGACTCTGTAGGAGGCAGTATGCACCTCCTTCTCCTCATACGTATCATCATGATCGCGATCCTCATGGTAGCGATGCCAACAATCGTTGGTAGCATGTCCTTCCCGCTGGCAAATCTGGCAGGTGACATCCACCCAGGGAGAGGTACGACGGCGTCCACGTCCGCGTCCACGGCCACCGGCAGGAGGAGCGCCACGACCCCCTCGGTAATTCTGGCGAGGCTGTTGGTCGTAGCGTTTATAGCGCTCTTCACGCTGCTGATATCCGCCACGAGAGGGTTGTTGATTTCTGCGGCGATAGCCACTACCGCGACCACGCATAGCGGCGTTGGCAGAAGTCTCGAACCCGCTGTTTTGCGAGATGCCCTGCAGCTCATACCTCTGATCTTGAGCAAGAACCTGGGCATATAGATCGGTAAGAGAGATCGGTGTGGTCATGAGTCCAATAGCACCAACAAGACCATCATATTCCGATCCGAGGCCAGCAAGGATGAAGGAGACAATTTCTTCGTCGTCCAATGGTTTCCCTACAACAGCTAATTCATCAGCAATCCCGGACATCTTGGAGAAGTACGCTGGGGTGGTCATGTTCAGCTTCTTGGTATTGGCAATAGCGATCCACAGATTGGTGATTTTTGATCGACTTTGCGAGGCAAACATGTCCTCGATTGCTTTCCAAACTTGGGCAGCGTGCTCATAGCGAATCACATGCATGAGAATCTCTTTCGAGAGGAAGTTGACGAGGTAGGTGAGAACTTGCTGATCTCGAAGTAACCAGGCATCATACTCAGGGTTTGCGCGATCTGCTGTTTTGTCCTTGCCGTCGGACAACACTTTGGGAGGCATGGCCTCGGTGCCCGCGGCGATCCCGAAAAGCTGCGTCCCTCGTAGGGACGGCAGCACCTGCGCCCTCTAGAGTGGATAGTTCGTCCGGGTCAGCTTCTCCGAGGGCTTCTCTAGGGAGGAACCAGACGAGGACATGGAGGTGGCCATGATCGGCGACGAGAGGTGATCGGGTGTGGTAGGGTTTTAGGGTTTCGGCCGGTAGATGCAATCTAGATGATCGGAAGAGGCTAGGCTTCTGATACCATGTCAAAATCGACGGAAGCGTTTCTACTCGGTAGCACATACCGAGCCGCGGTGATTCTATTTATATTGGGAGCGTTGCGGCTCAGGCAATTACAAAAGGAAGGAGTCCAACACGAAATCAAAAACCGACTTGAGTACAATTGGTACGTCTAATATAATGATGTAATATTTTTGTAAACTCGGAGTACCAAGTTTTTGAGGCATATTTTTTTTTATCAGTGTATCTAAGAGGACCGGAAGGCTTTTAACGAGCCAGGTTGCTTGCTTATATATAGTGTGTTTTATCTATGAAAAAAGCGTTCTAGATGGTTTCACGACGTAGCAGCAGCCGCCGGAGTTTCGCTGCTAGTTGGCGCGATCCACCGGCTCCGGGGTGTGGCAAAGCCCAGCAGCGGTGCAGCACCTACATACATAGCACGGCCGGTGCTGGAGCAGTGCAGTGCGTTACGTGTCGTGGTCCGCGCGGCGCACGTCAGAGCGAAAGGTCCCCCAGCTGAGCCGTGCCGTGCCCCGGCTCGCGGCAGCCACCCGTCCGTCATGCGCCGGAGAGCGCGGCTGGCTGCGGCACGTGAACGTGGTGGTCCGCGTCACGCTGCTGGCTCCTGCTCCTCCTGCTTGCCCAGCCGTGCCAGCAAACTTTCCCTGTGCCCGCGCCGCTCGCGCCAGTAGCAGTAGCCATACCAGCTACGGATCTACGATAGCAGCAGCTAGCCGGTGGTTGGTGAGTGCTGACGGCTCACCGTCATCTGGTGTACATCTCGTGCAGAGTACACAGTGCCGCCGTGGAGCTGACGCGTAGACACGTTTTTTCATTTTTCATCGCGCATTGTTCTTCTCGGTGACGATGGAGTCCAAGCAGAACCAAAGCTATCTTGAAACTCGAATACGAGTTGTTCAATCTTTGGTAGGGTGAACATAATAAGTGTTACTGTACTTACTACTATGTGGTCGATCAAGCCTACTTGGAGAGTAGGAGTACAATATATAACACGTGACAGACTGTTATAGAGTATCCTCCCCTGCCGTGCAGCAGCACCTACAAGGAATCTGCCGACGTAGCTGCGCCCACCGGAAACTGCAACCGATTTTTTAGTTATCCACTGACCGACTGTCTAGCGGTACAGTTTGAACCGATAAACGAGAGACCGTGACGTGATTCCTTTTTCCCGCACGATCAAACCAAGTTTTACAAGCGCTGCAGAACGCTAGTAAAAGCATTTACCCAACAGTACAGTATTGATTGAGAAACTAACCGGCATGTCGTGTACATTTGCTTTTGCTTGCAGCGCGACATCATGAGGTTGTCATTGTACATTTACAGAAACTTTGTTGGTTTCTCGCGGTTCAGCCTTTCAGAAAGAGGTATTAGCACCGGGGGTACAACAACTTGCACGGGGAAAACTAGTTCATACACCAACTTATAAAAGTGCACTAACTAATACATCAACTTGCTAAGTTGGAGCAAATTGGTCCAAATCCAATGAAAATGTGACATTTGGACGCCACGGTGGCAGCTGCGTGGCTAGAGAAACTTGCACAAAACCCCCTGAACATTTTAAGTCGCAGGTACCGGTCCAACTCAACTCAACAGGCACCGCACCACCGGCTCCAGCACCCTCCTCACCTCAGCCATGTGGTTCGCCGGCCATGTCCACCGCAGCCACTTTCCACCCATGTCTCCTCCTCCGCCGTCGCTCCACATCCTCTTTCTCCTCCTTATGGTTCTCATTCTCGCCTCCGGCGCAAGCAGCAGCAGCTGCGCCGGCGATGAGACCGAGAGCTGCGGCGACCTCTGCTTCCCTTCCCGAGAGCTGTGCCGAGGGGCCGTGCCGAGGGGCAGCCCTCTCGCGGCGTGCGCCGGTGGTGCGTCGCCCGTCAACGTGCGGTGTGCATGCCCGCCCGGTCTCGTAGGCGACGGGTTCACGGGCGGTACCGGCTGCTCCAAGCGCCTCGCCTACGGCAGAAATTGATGTGAGTGAAGGTTCTGTTCAAAGAAGGCGGTGGCGCTCGCCGGGTTCTTCGTGTCGGTGTTCTTCCTCGCCGCGGCGGCCTCGTTCTGGTTGTTCAGCCATCTCCATCTTCGGGCGTGCATCCCCAAGATTCTCGGCGGCATATGCACACTCGACTAAGCGCTTCCGTTTTATTTTGTTTATAGTATTCTTATTATCCTTGTTGATTACACCAATTGCACAGAGGCAGAGACGGTGAGTGACTTGCGTTGGCATCAATGCCTGCTACACCTTTTGCCAACATGTGCGTAGATCGTACGATTGGGACATATGATCTACTACTACCAATTCTTGAGTGTTTCTTACATTTGTGGTGGTAATGTAAAATGGCAATATTGCTTGTTGCTGCAGTGGAAGCATTCCGTGGGTCGAGAGCGGATAACCAGGCGGCATGGAGAGGAAGAAGAAGGGGTGGTTGGAGCGCATCAAGAGGCTCTTCATCTCTGAACCCAAGCAGAAACCCAAGGCAGAGAAGTTAGTACTATGCAATTCCTGTCCCAATCTCGTTAAGCAAAATGGAGGTGACTGATCGGAGGATATTTTGGTGCAGAGGGTGAAGAGCAAGCGATGGCTGGCGGGGAAGCTGAAGACGCAGCAGTCGTTCGCCCTGCCAGCTCTGGAGCCGGTGACGGACCAGATTCAGATCAGGCAGGCAGAGGAGGAGCAGAGCAAGCACGCGGTGGCGGTCACGCTCGCCACCGCGGCGGCCGCGGAGGCGGCCGTCGCCGCAGCACACGCAGCCGCCGAGGTGGTCCGCTCACCGGACCGGCGCCGCCGCGTGACCCCGCGCCGTCCGGCCGTGAACTGTACGCCGCCGTGGCGATCCAAGGGCCTGGTGCGGCTGCAGGCGCTGATCCGCGGGCAGGCGGTGCGGCGGCAGACTACGGCAACGCTGGGAGGCCTGGAGTCGCTGCTGAAGATCTAGGCCCGACAGCGCGCCAGGGCGAGCGCGCAACAGTCCGAAGATGAAGATGAGGAGGGTGCTGGAGCCGGCGGTGCCTGCTGAGTTGAGTTGGACCGGTACCCGCGACTTAAAATATTCAGGGGGTTTTGTGCAAGTTTTTCTGGCCACGCAGCTGCCACCGTGGCGTCCAAATGTCACGTTTTCATTGGATTTGGACCAATTTGCTCCAACTTAGCAAGTTGATGTATTAGTTTGTGCACTTTTATAAGTTGATGTATGAACTAGTTCCCCCGTGCAAGTTGTTGTACCCCCGGTGCTAATACCTCTTTCAGAAACTAGTCCTAACATTCGGCATGGCCAGTATGGCCAGATACCAGATTTAAAAAAAAAAGTGTGTTAATGTTGTAATGAACACAACTTAGGCTGGTGCCAACGCAGCTATTAGTAGGAGGCGAGAGTGGGCTTACCGCCCCGCCACGGGCGATAGGAGGCGAGAGGCCCGGCGAGACTGGGCTGTAACGGCCGCTATCGCCCGCGCTATCGAGGCGATAACGCCTGCCACGGGCGAGAGTGAAGGGCGATAGCGGGGCGACACGGTGCCATGGGGGCGATAGGCCGGGCGATAGTGGGGAGAGAAGTGTGATAGTGTGGGCTATAGCCCGTGCACTGGCACCGTGCTGTGAGAGTGGCGTGAGAGTGGTGAAAAAAGGTGACGTGGCGGGGTTATAGCCCGTGAATAGTGCGTGGTGCATTGTCACCAGACTTAGAGGGACACAGACCGTAAAGTTGTCAGCTAATAGCACATGAGTTGTGCTATCAGGTCGATCCGTCGAGTCTCACTTGATCGATCAAGCTGTGGATTTGTATGACACGGTGAGTAGATTTGTTTAAGATTTAATAGTTAAAAAAAGGTATCCAAGATATGAGATATCCCCACCTAATCTCTGCATTTTGTATTACGCCTATACATATATTGTATATGTGCTCATGCAGGTACCACTTCTTTATCAGATTGCCTCCCTCCTCTTGATGTTTTCAAAAAATAAAAAAGATGCCAAGTGTCGCAGAAGAAAAATATTCAGTTCAACAGTGTCAGTGAGAGATACGGCGCCAAACTCGGAAGTTTCATCTCATTGAGATTCTGGGACTGTAATTTAGTAGAGCACGATGGACTGGAGCCACCCGCGATTTACAAAAACATGTTGCTAGCGCCAACAGCTCCGCCGCCGCTACTCCGGGTCTTACCATTGCTGCTGCTGCTGTTATTACTGTCACTGCCGCTAATGTTGCTATTATTACTGTTGTGGTTATCTTCTCCGTCGACGGCGGCCGCTTGCCACGCGGACGCGGAGTACAGCGGGCGGCCGTGCCAGCCGAGGGTGAGGCACCCGTCGGCCTCCTCCACGGAGTGTCCCTCGCCGGAGGACAGCCCGACCAGCATCCTCGCCTGCCGGAGCGCGCTCGGCCCGAGCGGCACGGCGCTCAGCCCGGCGCGCCCCAGCCTGTCCCTCCACCTCGACAGCGGCTCGTGCCGCTCCATGCGGGCGCTGCTCTCGTTGCACACCACGTCGCAGATCTCCCTCTGGAGGTACGCCTCGGCCATCGCGTTGCCCGTGCCGCTCGCGTCCAGAGAGTCGAACACCGCGGAGTAGTAGAAGAGCGCCTCGGTGAACCTGTCGAGGAAGCCCGGTTTGTTGTGGTCCGCCTCTTGCTCGATGACGGTGAAGATCTTGGGCTGCAAGGACGCCACGCAGTCGAGGACGGCGTCGATAGGCGCCTGATCGGCCGGGTCGGCGAGGAGGCGGTGGAGCTGGAGCACGGAGTTGACCGCGACGGCCTCGCCGGGAGCGATCTGGAGCATCCACGGCTGGACCTCGTCGAGGCTGTTGGCGGCGACCCCGCGGAAGGAGAAGCGGACTCGGACGGAGCGCGCGAGGTCGGCGAGGCGGAGGCCAACGTCGCGGAGCTCGTCGCGGCCGGGGAGGGAGGGCGGGCCAATGCCGGTGATCCGGAGGAACGGTGGCCCGCCGGGGCGGAGGGCGAGCGCCTGGATCAGGGCGGGCCACTGGAGACCCTGCATGAGGCTGAAGTCGACGACGTGAACGCTGTCGCAGCCGTGGAAGGCCTCGAGGATGGCCTGGTTGGCCGTGAAATGCGCGAACTTGAGGTAGGGGCACGCCTCGTAGAAGTGGTGGTAGAGGAAGGCGTGATCCGCGTCGTCGGTGCCTGGCGGAGTGGTAGGTGACAGGAACAGTCGCCTCGAGAGGGCATCGGTGAAGTGGACGGCGACGCGGCCGATGCCGGAGGTGGTCGAGACGGCAGCGAGCGAGGCGTTCGCGTCGGCCAGTTGCCCGGACGCGAGCGCGTGGTCGCCCGCCTCGATGGCCCCCTGCGCAGCTCATGAGGAGGTGGACCAGGCGGATGCCCGCGACCTCCTCCTCCGCGCGCCGCATCGCGAGCTCGGCGGCGGCAGCATCCCGGGGCTGGAAGGGCGCTGCGAGGTCGGGCAGAGTTGCGGCGTGCATTTGCGGTGCCGCGTAGTAGGCGGCCACGCTGTCGTCGGGCACTGCCGTCGGCGGAGGCGGGAGAAAGCTGGCATCGAGGCCGGTGGACGCAGGGTCCATGGGCCACTGGAAGGGGAAGGTGCCCATGGCCATCCGCCGGAGTGGACGCGGTGGGAGGACGGAAGTGGAATGTGGTGCGTTCGCGCTTGGCGGGCGGTGTGTCACTCATGCGTGTAGATGTAGAGTGAGATGGGGCAGTGAGTGACGTCGGAAAGGTCGGGGTAGCGCACGCACACGTGGAGAGGCGACCACGAGCACGGGGGAGGAAAGGGACACGTAGACCGGGCACGGGAACGAAGGAGAGGGCGGGCGAGCGGGCCGAGGAAGGAACCACCGTGGGGCTCCGCCTGCCCCACCTTGCCTTCTGTCAATTCCTGTTTCCCGATTTTGTCTCTCAGGATCTCGGAGTTTGGAATCCTGTTCAGGTACGTAAAATAATGGAAACCATGGGGGCACAAATCTTGCTAAACCACTACAGCTGCAGAAAGAGGAAGTTTCCCCGCCACCGCGAGGAGGACGTTCAACAAATAAGTTTTTTTTTCTTTCATAAGATCTCATCACGAAAACAATCGAATAAATCATAATCTGAAAACAGAGATTAAACTACTCCCATCATCTAAACCGATTGCTACAAGCTGTAATTCTACCATTATTTCGGTTGTCAATAGCGGCCATATCGCCGACAACAGTGTTGAA